>JAJPUD010000390.1:347413-430701 GCA_023553655.1 Myrmecobius fasciatus | reverse complement strand
TCTCTCTCTCTCTCTCTCTCTCTCTCTCTCTCTCTCTCTCTCTCTCTCAGTAAGGTTCTACCACTACTCATCCTATCCTTACTAGCAATTTGTATAATTACTCCTTTATATCTCTCCCTAGTTTTATTTTTTTTTAGAATTACCTCATCATAAACAGCTCAATCCAAGCCTTTTTCAAATGACCCAAATAATGACAGTTATAAGAGTGCTGAGAATATTTTTTATATATAAGAAGTAAACAATTTGATTTCATTAAGTTCCTAATATTTCTTCTAGGTGTTTTATGTCAAATTTTCCCTTAAATTCTGCTATTGTGTCATAAATGCCTGAAAGTCTTTCAGTTCATAAAATGTCCTTTTTTGTTTCATCAGGATTATATTTAACTTTGCTGGATAAATTATCTTTGATCATAGCCCCAGCCCTTTTGCTCCACAAATATAATATTCCAAGCCTTTAGTAGCTGCCAGGTTTTATATAATCTCTATTTTAATACCATAATATTGAAATTGTTTTTTCTTGTTGTTTTCAATATTTTCTCCTTAATCTGGGAACTTTGAAACTTGGCTATGATATTCCTATTAAGTTTTCCTCCTCAGATCTCTTTAAAATGATGATCTATAGATCTTTTCCATTTCTGCTTTGCCTTCTTGTTCTAGAATTTCAGGACAATTTTCCTTGATAATTTCTTATAGTAATGTATCAAGATTCTTTTTTTTTAATTGTATTCTTAGTTTTTCCTCAATCTATTTTCCAGATCAATTGCTTTTCTGATGAGATGTTTCACATTAATTTCTTTTTTTTGCATTCTTTTTCTTGGTGTCATAGACTGTTTTTAGCTTCCTTTTGCCTAATTCTAGTTTTCAAGGAATTATTTTCTTCTTTAAGTTTTTAATGCTCTGTATTAGATTACCTCTCATCTAGGGGTGGGGGGTGGGGGGAAGGAGGGGAAAAGCTTGGGGAAAAAAAAGTTTTTGCAAAAGTCAAAAAAAAAAAAGAAAAGAAAGGACAAACAATAAAAAAAAAGTTTTTAATGCTCTATTTCAAGTTGGTTGACTTTCTTTTCATAATTTTCTTGATTTCCTTGGATTGTTTTTATTATATTTTCCCTCATCTCTCTTATTTGGTATTTGAAGACTTCTTTAAGTTCCTCCAAGAACTCATTTTGAGTCTGGGACCATTTAAGGTTTGGAGTGGGGTTTTTTGCTAGTGTCTTCTTTTGAATATGAACCCAGATCTTCTCTATGTATGGTTGGATTCTTTCTCCTTTACTTACCAATTTTTATTTTTTAATTTTGTTTTTAGCAGCTATCAATTTAATCCAATTATAGTCCAGAGGTATATGGAAAAATTCCCCATCTCTCATGTCCTTTTTACTGTATATTTTCTAAAGTCTATGCTGGGACTCAATCTTGGGCTCTCCTCTCTATTTTTAATCCATGGCTAGGGCCCCTAGCCACACTGTCCAGCAAATGATCTTGCTCCCTCTAGTCCCTTAGGTGGCTGCAAAATACAGCTTACTTCTCAGCCCTGTAACTAAACGGAGGGATTCTGTTCTCCTGAAGAAGGCCACAGACAGCAGTGCTGCTTGCGGCATCACTTACCATGGTTGCCGGCTCCCTCTCTCCCACAGCCACAGCCTGGGAGGCCTTTAGTCAGCACAGTTTGCTTGGCATCCCTCAGCAATAGAAGGTTCCTCAGTCTTCTCCTACTCTGCCATCAGACTCCCACACTGTCTATAAGACAGTTTCTAATGCTGAGGCTACCACCTAACCCAGCTGTTCCCAAGGCTTGTGCCTTGTTTATTCTGCAGGCAGCTAGGAGATATTCATGCTTCACTCTAAAAATCTCAAAAGGGTAAGATACTATGACATAATGTAATACTACTTTACATTTATCTATGTATGCATGCGTGTACACAAACAAATTTAATATACTATAACTGACATAAAAGAAAGAGAAATGGACTAAAATTTATGTAATAGCAAAGAAAACAACTTAATGGTTAAGAAAACAATTTCATTAAGGAATACTTGGAGATTTGTTATTTATACTCAACTATGATGCCTCCTTTTAATACTTGTAAGAATTCTCTCTATACTATCTATACTAATTTGGTATATATGTTGCTGGAATTTCCAAAGAGTCAAATGACTTTATATAATATTTTCTTTATATTGTTATCACTCTTTACTATTACTGACAATAATCTTTTTAAAATACAAGAAATTACACAACTACTATAGCTACACTTCACTGATCTAGTTACTTTTCTAAAATTACAATTAAGACAGACATTTTTCCTTGATAAAATTTATATGCACTTTGCATATGGAAACAATTTCACAAAAGTCAAGGTCATGATCATGGCCTTTTCTCACTGTAATATAGTAGAAAGAACACTTTAGTTAGAATTAAGAGACCTGCATTCAGATCTAGGATCATTAGGATTTAAGTTCCTTGAAGGAAGAAAATATCCTTTCCTCCACTTGTGTGTTGTATATATATATATATATATATTCATTCCCAGAGGTTAGCTCAGTGTCTATAAGGTTTAAGTGTTTAACACATGCTTGCTGACTTGACTTAATTGGAGCTTTACTAGCTCTGTGGGCAAGTCACTTAATGTTTCTGAGACTTAATTTCTTTCTCAATAAAATGGCAACACTACTAGCTGAACTTTCTCACAAGATTGTTATGGGTCACAAGTCAGGTTCCTCCAGCCTATAATGTATTCCAGCAGGTATCAGACAAGCACCTGTTGGGTAAATAGGGCTGTTTTGTATGGGTTACACCAGGTGGTTATTGAAATCATTTTTAGTTCTCACATCCTATGATTCTGTGATGTAGTCAGAAGGCCTTGTTTTACACAACAGAAAACTGAAAGGAGTAAATGTCTAAGGTCACACAGTTGATAAGTGACCCTGCTAGGTCAAACTCAGATCCCTGTGATTCCAGATGAGGTGCCTTTTCAACTACAGATATTGATGTCAAGAAAAATTTTCTATAACTTTAATACTGCATGAATATAAGCTTCCACTGCTACTGGTACATAAAATAAAGCAGTGGGTATATGAGCTTATCAGGCCGGGTCACAACAATGATTATCATAACAGAAATTAGCTCATGTGATCCTCACAACAATTCTGTGATGAAGATGAAACTTTTAGATAGGTTAAGTCACATGGTTTTACTCCAAGACTAGTATCCTATTCATCATACCAAGATAGAAGAGAAGAAAAGAAAGATGAAGAAACAGCACTATTATACAATACTGTAAGAAATGCTGAGAGAAAAGCTTGACTGGATTACTGATACTCTAAAGACTGTCTTTAAAACTAAGCTTTTAAAAATCTCACATAAAGGGGCAGCTAAATGGTGCAGTGGATAGTGCACTAGCCCTGAAGTCAGGAGGACCTGAGTTCAAATGTGATCTCAGACATTTCCTGTCAAAATGGAAAATAACACAGACATAAGGTAAAAACATAATTGGAAGAAATAAAAAACAAAATTAATGTAGTAAAGAATGATAACAGAAGAACATCCAAGAAGATAAAAGAACAATTGGAAGCAAAACAGGAAAAATTCCCTGATCTTGAGGATATAAGATTAAATGTCAAAATAACTGGCAGTTCAAAATACATCAAAAAAAGAAAAGAATATGAGCATTATGTTATGAGAAATAGTCCAAGAAAGCATCATCAAATTACCAAGAACAAAAAGCATTCTTTAAATAGAAAGAACACATAGGGTTCCAGCAAGGAGAAACACAGCTCACTAAGACACAATCTCCAAGTGTCAAAAATATAGAGATAAAGAAAAAATATTTTAAGCCATAAAAGAGATTATATATCAAAAATAATTGAGCATGATCTCACCAGATTTCTCAGCAAAAACTTGGGAAGAGAAAATTCAAAGTATATATGACTAAAAGGCATGGATCATAGAACAACTCAAGAAAACTTGCTTGTTAACAAGCTCACAGGATTAAAATAGAAGATGCATATTTTTAAAAAAGCAAAAAGGATCAAATTTCTTTTTTTTTAATTCATCTTAGAACTGGAGAAAAGATACTGAAAAAGGAGTTGCTGTAATTTGTTAATAATTGATATAAATGTTAAAAACCAAAATGATAATCTGATATTTTCTTTATTACTCTCTCCAAGATATTCATTTTCAGTTCTTCAGAACTGAATGGTATTCTATGTCTCACTTTCAAATAACTAATAAAATGAATTAAATAAGTGAATTTTGCAAAAAGCTATAAACAAAAGGATAACCACAGATTGAGAAATGGTCAACAATCTGCTGTATATGAATGGAAGGAGTGCAATATTACTCTGATGCAAAAAATCATGAATATTATTAGTGCTGAGCAGCCCTGGAAGATAAATATATAAAATAACAACAATAACAAAATAGGAACTGAATCCTATGAAATTATAATGAACAAGCTTGGACACAAAAAAGGGGTCTCCCTAAATTTACTTATGAAATTGAACTTTTTGTATCCAAGTGCAAGACTTCACAATGATCTCCAATAAATTTAGAATTTTTGGGCTCAGTTCAATGCTCTAGCTCATCAGAATCACCAATGTGACTAGCATACAGAAGATTAGATAGTCCTCTAAGCTTAATATCCTCAGCAAATCTGATGAACTCACCTATGAATGTCTGTGTCCAAGTCACTGATAAAAGTGTTAAACGGCATAGTTCCAGGTTATAGAATCAAAAAATAAAAGAGGACTAGACATTTTTTCCTATCCTCCCTAATCTCTCAAATTCAAAAAATTAAGTAGGTACAAGAAGTTAAGCAGCTGTTCCTGCAGAATAAGACACAAAGAAGCCTTGCATGGTAACAGTCTTACTAATAAAAAGCAGAAAACATTAATTCCTAATACAATCACTAATTAACCCCCATATGCTCTGACAAAGTACAAAACCAGAGACCCACTATGCACATATATGTGTGTGATTTATTACAGAATCTTGTCACAGAGATTGTTTTCCCCAGTTCAGTACTTCCCTTCTAATTTCAGTTGTATTGGTTTTATTTGTTCAAATATGTATTAATTTTGTTATTAAAAGTATCAGTTGTGTCTTCTGAATGAATAGTCTCTATTCCTTCTTTGATTCGAGGATCCATAGATCTCAAAACATAATTTCTTGACTACTCTAATTTATTTATTGTGTTACCTTTTATGCTCTATAGTTATTTTAACATATGATATGAGATGCTAGTGTATACCCTGTTTTCTCCCACAATTATTTCCAGGCTAGCAGTTCTTGTTGAATAATTAATGACTTAGCCCAATAGCTGAGGTCTTTAGTTTTACCAAATAGTACGCTAATATGTTTACTTGCTTTGGTATGTTATAAACCTGATCTCTCCCAATGACTGACCTCTCCATTTTTTAACCAGTACTAGATCTTTTTTAATGATAAATACTCTAAAGTATAGTTTAATATCTGATACTGCTAGGCCTACTTCCATTCTACCTTTTTTTTTTTCTCCCCACAATGTCATTTGAGATTCTTGATCATTTGTTCCTCCAGAAAAATTTCAATAGTATTATTTCTAACTCTACTAAGTATCAATTTAGTAATGTATAAATATCACAGTATGAAATTTTTACTATATTTTCTTAACTTACCCTTGAGCATTAAATATTTGTCCAATTATTTAGGTCTTTCTCTTTCTTCTATAAAGAATTTTGTGGGGCAACTAGGTGATGCAGTGGATAGACCACCAGCCCTGAAGTCAGAGGGACCTGAATTCAAATCTGGCCTCAGACACTTAACACTTCCTAGCTGTGTGACGCTGGGCAAGTCACTTAACCCTAATTGGCTCAGCAAAAAAAAAAAAAAATTGTAATGGTATTCATATACTTGTGTATATCTTGATAGCTTCTGAATTATTTTATATATTCTACAGTTATTTTAAATCAAACTTTATCTCTTTGTGCTGTCTTGCTGATAATATGCAGAAATGCTAATGGATGAGAATATGTTTTATATCCTGCTACTTTGCTAAAATTATTGATTCAATTAATTGCTCATCAACACTCTAGGATTCTGATTAAATATGTCATCAGCAAAAATGGTGATTTTCTTTTTTCTTAGGCTTATTCCCTCGATTTCTTTTTCTTTTTTTATTGGAATAACTATTTATAACAAATTGCAGTGATAACAATGGACATCCTTGTTTTATTCCTGATCTTACTAGAAATGCCTCTAGTTTAATCTTTTTTACATAAAATTCTGATTCTTGGCTTTATATAGATGCCACTTATATTAAGGAAATGTCAGTTTATTCTAAATAGCTTTTAAGAGGAATCAATGTTACAGTACTTCCAAAATCTTTTTCTTTTAAAAAAGATTAAATATTTATTGGTGGGTTTTTTTGTTTGTTGTTTTGTTTTGGGGGAGTTCATTACCAGAATTTCTCCTAGAATCCTTTACCTTTTCACTACTCAGAGACTCTTCCCCAATAATAAAGAATATTTTTAAAGGATAAAAAGAAAAAGGAGAAAGAAAACAAACCAGTAAAATTGATCTATAAATCCAAAAAGGCTGAAAATATACGCAGTGCTCCACATGTCTATACTTCTCAAAACTACAAAGAGTAATCCACCTCAAGTACAAATCTTTTTTTTTCCTGTACTTTTGTAATATTTAACTTTCCATTGTTTTGTCATAATTGTTCTATTTAGATTGTTGTAATCATTGTGTATATTGTTTTCTTGGTTCTGCTTGTTTTATTTTGCAATCAGATCATGTTTTCCATGCTTCAATATTCATCATATTCATTCTTTCTAAGATCACAGTAATACTCCATTATATTCATGTATGTAATTTGTTTATCCATCCTTCATAATCATCACTGTTGTAGTTAAACTTCAATTTTATTTTCCAACTCACTCCTAAGAATCTTTATTTGGTTGTTATTGTGAAATTTGAAATGTAACTTGTCAAAGTTGAATTTATTAGCTTCTTCTTATTTCCACACTATTGTTCACATCATAATCCATCTTCAGTCACTCAGAATTGAAAGTTGGGAGCCATTTGTATCTTTCTTCTCATATTTTTCTATAAGTTGGCAAAATCTAATTAGTTCCCAAGTTATCAATTTTTTTAAGATGAATTTTCCCTATCTTGCCCAGACTATAATAGCAGAGGCTGCCCCCGTTTCTAGAGGTTCAGCAAATTAATAACAAACTTAGTGCAGTCATTTTAGGGGCTTAGTCTCCTAAAACTCAGAACTCCTAAGCTCAAGAGATTTGCCTGTTTCACCCTTTCATGTAGCCTGCTAGTACTATTATTATTATTAGCTTGTACTATCATTTCCAGACCCAAATATAAAAAATTCTACCTCTTCAGTATTATGATCATCTATGCCTTCCTTCTTGCCAATAATAATTCAGGTATCGCTTGTGCATTTTCAAAACCTACTTTTTAATTTCCCCTGAAATATTAATAAATAATATTCCTTTGTTCCAAAAAGCTCTTTCCAGACTCCTGGAAAACACCCCTTAGAAAGATAGGTGACAAGTCTAGGACAAAGAGACTTTCCTTAGGAAAAATGAATTAAGGGTTGTACCCAAGCTTTTAATAAAGAAGAACTCTAGGCTTGTTTACTTCATGGCCACTCCACCAACTAAAATAAACTGGGAGTAGGATCCATCCTGCTCCATGGACAAAGAATTAAGATATCTTTTGGAGTAAGTGGATTTCTTCATTTATTCCACGAGTGAAGGGAATAACTCACAAAGGAATGAGACTGCTACTCAAATAATTCTGCAATGTTAACCCAAATGGTATTTTTACATATTGTGATTTCTTGTTCGAGATTACTATAAAGGTTATCTGAAATCACATTGAGAGAGAATCATACTAGAGAACATGTCGAACTATGTCAGTTTGCACATCTCTCTCCAATGGAGAAATACTCAGATAATAGATTGATGTGAAATTATATAAAATTATTTTAGCAGACTTGAGTCTAAAGTTGCAGGATGTAGTATATAGTACTGATAATTTTTCTTTTATATCCTAGATTACTAAATAATCTCTAGGCCTAAAGTTTTCTGCTCTGCAATTAACCCTTCATGCAGATAAGAAAGTCATCCTATAAATATATTAGCATGATCTTGCCATATCCTCACTCAGAAACTTTTAAATCTCTGTATTAGATTCTAAGTTCTTTCAAGTCAATGACTATGGCACTTCTTAGTTTTGCATCTCCAGTACCTAGCATAGCATCTTACATATAATTGTTGTTGAGAAAGAACAAATGTATTAGTTGCACTAGTCATAACTACACATAAGAATTAAGTTTTAAATGCAATACTAGGATAGCTAAGTTTCAAACATGTAGCTATAGGATTAAGAAAGAGAGGAATGCAAGGTACATGTGCAAATTCTTCCCTTCCCCCAGATGATCCACTTGGGTTCAACTCCAGGAACCTCCAGCTGTCCCCTAGATGGGCTCCTCCCAGAGAACATACTTCAGTTCTGGTATTCCACACCCCTGAGGTTACCTCCCTCCTATACCTGAAGGACTGAGCAGTTTATACAAGGTTCAGAGTTTTCCAGCCTTCTTTTCCCATCCTCCCAGCTTCTCTGCCTGGGTCTGACTACCCATACATCATGTCCCCTCCATCAGGCATCCTTTGGTGCACCACCCCCTTCTCCTTTCAGCTTCCTTTTGTGTCCTATCTTCCTTCACTAGACTTGGAGATCCTAAAGGGAGCCAGGACTGTCTTTCTTCTTATTTTTATTTCTAGTGCTTCACATAGTGCCTGCCACAAAGTGAGTACTTAATAATGTTTTCTGACCAGTAAGTTACCCACAATAAATGTTTGTTAATTAATTTTAAATAATGGCAGGATAATTTCCAAAACTTTTGCACAGCTTTATCTGCGTAACAAAATATTTAATGATAATGGTCAATTTGAGTGCAAAAGGTACTGTAAAAATGTCATATAAAAACAACACTATAGAAAGATACATTCATTTTCCCAATGGGCTGGAATATCACAAACTGTAAATGTAATATAGACAAAACTATTAGTAGTTTTTTTTTTTTTTTGCTTTTTGCTTAGGCAATTGAGGTGAAGTGACTTGCCCAGGGTCACACAGCTAGGATGTGTCTGAGACCAGATTCGAACTCAGGTCCTCCTGACTTCAGGGCTGGTGCTCTAATCACTGCACCACCTAGCTGCCCCTACTATTAGTAGTTTTAGAATTTAAACAATTAAAAAATGAAAAATAGTTATCTAGAAGTTAAAATATTCCCATTATACTGTTTTTTTCTTCCAGAAAGCACAACTAATATTCAGAGCTCCCAATTAAAGTACTTTTACTTTTTACTCTAATCTAAAAGTAATATCAATTCTTTTTCCTTCGATTTGAGGCTATTGCTATTAATATCTTTTCTTCTCTTTAAAACTACATTTGAAAGCTGCTTCCTGAAGCAACAAAATCTTGTCTAATATGAGAAAAGAGAGGCTTTTTTACATGGATATATCAGATACAATGTGTCCTCACCTGGAGATTGGGTTTTGACAGTAATTTCAACAGCTCTCGGATCTCACTGTTCAATTGCTTGCTCTGCAGTTCTTCAGCTAGCTGTAGGAGAGATTGAATTGACACCAAGATCATTAACAAGGACACTTTTACTCGGGGTGTGAAAACTTGGAGTCTATCTTATTCAAGGTTATTACTTTACAGCATGTTTAAACAGAAGCCAGCATGAAGAAAAACAGACTATCAATCACTGCTCTTCTTTTCAGGGCCTCAGTAGATCAATTTAAGCCAAGTTGTTAAGTTCAGTTTCAGTCAAGTAATCATATCTGGCAATGGTGCAGCCAGATCACAAACTGATTTATTGCAATGAAGGCAAATCACACTACTTTATTTAAGTGAATGGTACTTTGCATACAGACAAAGGACTGCTTATAAAAAAGGACTGGATCAAGCTTTGACACTGTCTATTAAGAAATAGCTTCTGAATGAGGTGGTGAAAATCACACTGCTTCCAAAAACCTACAGAAGCAGTGTTATTTAGTACTAGGGTAAGGAAGGACTGGGCTAATTAAGTACCTAAAATTTGTGGCTTAAATACAAAGAATCCCAGTATCAACCTTAAATGTGCCTCAGGATCTATTGTTTTAAAAGTTTTATATAACTAGATCATATTTAAATCTAGGCTTCCAGATATTTTACTTCAGCAAAATGTTGCAAGATGATTTTTTTATAAAAGCAATTTCAGCAATATTATTTCAGAAAGACTCTAACATTATATTATCTATTACATTGTAAAGTCTACTTTAGTAACAAATACCCCTTAAAATAAATACAAATTTTCAACTTAAGTCTAATTTTTTTTTTTTGCTTTTTTTTTGCTGAGGCAATTGGTGTTAAGTGACTTGCCCAGGGTCACACAACTAGAAAGTGTTAAGTGTCTGAGACCAGATTTGAACTCAGATCTTCCTGACTTCAGGGCTGGTGCTCTATCCACTGAGCCACCTAGCTGCCCCAAGTCTAATTTTTCTTAAGAAAAATTAACTTAAAAGTGGATCATCCTTCCTAAACACTAACAGAAAAAGATGAAATATCTCTGAACAAAACTATATCTAAAAGATGCTTCCATATTATAACAAGAACTTACTTTTTCAAAGCAACATAAAATTTTAATTTTTTTTTAAAAATCACTATTAAAAATAGAGGTTCAATATATTCTTGGCCTGAGTTTTAACTATATTTCTACCATCCATCTTTTTCAGCCTTATCTTACATTACTCTTTCACATAATACTGTTTCAATAAAAATAGATAATCCGCCAAACATTAATTGTTTGTACTTTCCTAAAGTTGTAGAATACTCTTTCCCTCTTTTTAGTAACTCAATTGTATTCTCCTGTGTAAAGCCTTACATGATTTCCCATAAGTAAAATCCTTCACCTCAGACCTGACATAGCAATTATAAATATTCAATTGTAGCATTAATGTATTATTCTACCAAAAACTTTTACAGTCTGAGTACAGGGACTATATCTTACTTAATTTTGTAACTTCTTCATCACCAAGTACATACATGGACTCTTAAGGATTTAATAATTGCTTGCTTATGAATCAATTTCATGACATTTTGGTAGATTTTTATTGAGAAGTAATAATACTCTATTTTATCACAACAATAGACAAAGTCTACGTAGTATATTAAAATGGCTTTTAAGCTAGGTTTCATATTGAGTCAATAGTACAATAGCAATAAAATGCCTAAAGATTCAAATAATGTTGGAAAATAAAATATTTGCCAAATATATCAAATATGTAAATTTAAACATTTTGATTGTCTTTAAAAAATTATGTCTTAGGGGCAGCTAGGTGGCGCAGTGGATAGAGCACCAGCCCTGAAGTCAGGAGGACCTGAGTTCAAATTTTATCTCAGACACTTCCTAGCTGTGTGACCCTGGGCAAGTCACTTAACCCCAATTGCCTTAGCAAAAAGCAAAAAAAAAAAAAAAAAAAAGAAATAGTTAAAAAAAAAATTATGTCTTAGAAAAATGTTTTAGGAATTGTTTTAGAGAATTACAAGATGATGGGCTGAAACATCTTTAATTTATTTTAATCTTATTAATCTTAATTTCAAAAAGGCTTCCCTGTACCCACATACACAACATTATGAGATTTCATGGTAGAAGGTTTGGGTGAGATAGGCACACAGGTAAAACCACTTAATTGCTGGTAAATAAATTAGGTCTTCATTAAACTATCACCAACTCTACTGCTCGTAAATGAAAAAAAATAGAAATAGGGAAATAGTTTGTATCCAAGCAATGTCACTGTCTGGAAAAGCATCATCTATATGGATTCTGACTATAATTACTAATGCTTTATATGTATAATTTATTTCCTATGCTACTACCTGATATTTACAAACCTAATCAAATATTCTAAATATTCTCTAATGTACATTTTAATTTTAATTCAGTTACATGTTGACTTTTCCTAAAAAGAAAAAGTTTTGATCAATAATAGCAAGCCAGATTTTATTCAATTAATCAAGTAACTTAACAAGAATTTATTGCACATCCAGTAAGTCCCAAGCACTGCACTACGTTATGGGGATATAGATAGAAAAGATGACACAGTCCCTACCTTCAAGTAACTTGCATCTTACTAGAAGTAATATTTATTTCTCTACTTAGCCTAGTTTAGCATCATTTATAAGCAGAATTTATTTAAATTCCTGAGTAAGGAGAAGAAAGAACACATCAGATCTTTCCCAAACTCTTTTTAAAGTGCAATTTTAGTACCAGGAAATTAACCGTTCCATCAATGCCTACCACTTTAGTTTCTGGTCATGAAGGAAATTTGGAAAGCAATAATATCCATAAGTCATTACTATGCTTTATAATGGGTAATACTTTTTTACTTATTTTATATGCCTTATTTCTCTATTATCCGTCATTTTTCTTGCTCTGTTAGCAATATAGCCATCTCATTTGTCTTTAATTTTCTAAAGCATACTACTTGTCTGTGACTTTCTCAAAATACTAATAGTTGACAATTTCAATTTTTTCAAAACACTAATAGTTGACAGTTTCTTTCTCCCTCTAGAGTTCCAATCCTATAAGTTATATTACATAGTTACCAAAAGAGAACAAGAAGGTATCTAGGAACTATGTTTTTAGAACAGAAAAGTGAACAAAAATCAAAGTAATATCAGCAGCATGCTCAGTGATGACAAGACCTTTGGAAACATTTGCAGATTCCTGTGATTTCAGCTCAGAGGATTACACTCATTGTTTGCATTAAGATGCTAACTTAAACTGTCTCTGCTAACAGACAGTGTTTTGGGAGACTCAGTACCAGTGATCTCAGCAAGGAGCACTTACATCATTTGCCAAGGCTGCTGCACCATGGAGGATGGGCACAGGATTCTGTTTCTCATAGTAGTGTAACTTTTCGTGAATCTATAAAACCATTAGAGAAATAGATTTATTTGTTAGCAAGTGGCACAAACTAGTCTAATTTTTTGAACAAATGCCTTCATAGAAAAACAACATGATAAATATGAACATGTAATTTATCTTCTTAGGCTGGTAGAGTGTTAAGGACATGAAATCAGATGGAAAAAATGTTCAAGTCATTAACCCACAGAAAAAACTAATGCATATGAATTTTTTTAAAAATTACTAAGGTCCATAATTCTACTGTTTGGCTAAATTTTTTTTCATTTATTTTTATTATTCTTGTTTCCAAAAATTTGAAATGTATTTGCCTAGAGTAATAAAATGTAAGAATAAGATTTAAGGACAACACATGCTAAAATATAAAACATATGCACACTTTTGTGTTTTTCAATAATTATTTTTTAAAAGTGAACAAAATTGAAGGCTGAATAAGATAGATTTTTTTTTCATCATTCAAGAACAACAGTATATCCTCATCCTTTGTAAGTCAGAATCCTTTCAAAACTTGTGTTAAATTTTAATGGAAGAAATTAACAAATGGATAATTTTAAGTCATATTTCACTTCCCTTTTTTTAACATTTTCTATTATTTGCTATTAACCTTCATTTGTAGAATTTAAAAAGAAATTGCACTGTCCATGTAAATAACATTTCTAGCTTCATACTTTTTTGTATGCTGTTTGCCTTTTTAGATACTATAGGCTTCAAGTGTACTCAGATGTAAAAAACGATATTTTAAAAATATATACAAAAATCAACATCAGTTCTTTATTGACAAAACACTACTGGGAGCAAGAAAATGTTGAGATTTTCTGGCAACGAACATAAGAATAGTAAGGGAAAAAAATGAAACCATGATGGCTTTACCAGAATGTGATGGGCTACATTTGTTTTTCTTTCCTTTTTTTTTTTAAGCCAAAATAGAAGAAATACTTTATCTATAATGAAAGTGAGTTATAATCCAAAGGACACAATAAAATGAAAATAGAAAGATTTGATGAACTAAGGTAATAAAGATCTATAACTTAATTTTTTTAAAATAAAGGCTACATTATGACTATATACTCTGGTAAGATTAATCTAGTTTATTTTTAAACCTGTTACTTGCTTGAATTTTTAAAAAAAAATTATATTTTATTACTAGTTAATTCTACTTTCTATTAACTTAACCTTTTAAACATTATTGAGAGATATTGCTATTTTGAAATCCATTTTCACATATTCTATACTCCCAAAATACTATTAGCCTTAAATTTTCTATATATTTCATCTTACTGTATTTTCTTTTAAAACATGTGCTAGGAAAAATAGATTTGAAATAAGTGCTAAATGTTAATTGTAATTGTAAATTATAAATAATAAGAGCACTCTGAAATACTCTGATCTCCAATTATATAAATTTTCCCTTGTTAGAAGATTATATTGCAACCAAAAAATTATTCAAGAACTGAAACATATATGATTATTGCCCACCCCAATCCACAACAGCTCCTAACACCAACTGAGAATATAAACTTCTTGTGTGCAGGACCTATTATCTTTGTAATCTGGATCCCTAAGTAATGCCTTACAAGTTGCAAGTAACAATTTAAAAATGTTGAACTGATACATTTTAAATAATCCTAATACGCAGAAATGGCTTTACTGAGCATCATGATAGTGCAAGTTTCCCCCCAAAGATGAAATGTTTCATTACTGATATATTTACAAATTCTCCTTTTAAAAGTCTTTATTCTGCTATTACCCATACTCATTACTATATTTCTATCTAATCATTCAAAAACTAAATTCTCAGACTAAGTACATTTTGGAATCAAGCCACTATTACTAACAGCAACATCATTTAGTATTCTACTTGGACAAATTTTCTTTTATTCACGTGTCCCATGTATTTGTTCAACTTCATTGTCACTTTTATCCCTTATTTTCAAGCTGTTTTATGAATAGTTAAAACTATAGAACATTGTTACTTTGAACTGTCAATCAATCTAAAAGCATTTATCAAGCACCTTGGACAAATAAGTCATTGTGCTAGGTAACAAAGATGAAAAGACAAAGAAACAATCTCTGTTCTCAAGGAACTAACATCACACCAGAGAAGACAACATATAGAAATATATACAGAATATAAAGTACTTAAATACAAGAGCTAATGAGAAGGCAAAAATTAGAGAAAAGGGGAAAAAAAGTCAACATAGAAGATGATCGTGAGATATATAATGGAGTGTTTGTTTCTATAAATTCAGAGTAGCAATTAGCGGAAGAACGAGATAAAAGAGAAAGTAATTGGTTCTGTCCTTTTCAATATTAGGAAATAGGTTAGTAGGGTAAAAGATTAAGTTTTGTTTGAAGTGCTCATGTACAATTAGCTCACAAATGCTAACTTCCCCTCCTCAGGAGAAGCTAAGTTTCATTTTAATGGTCATACAATGTATGTGGTGGGAGGGAGAACACACCCAGAAGTAACATGAAAAGACAGACCAAAAAGCATGTTAACCTTGTTGTACCAAGCTAATGGGGAGCCAAGGGAAGGACCTACATCCAAGAATAGGGTAAGGTGGCTCTCAGTCTCTGGAGTGCATGAATCTGCCTTGGACTTCACAAAGACACTCACTTCTTACAAGAACATAAAACAGATTTTTAACTTCACCCCTTTCTGAGTCCAAAAAGATTTATTTCTAACAGTAGTGAAGGGGGAATGTAAAAGATGTTCAAGAATCTCTGAGATGGCAGTAAGGAAGGAGTACCCTGAAAGTGGGGCAGCTTTCCACTGAGAAGACATGTAGAAGATAAAAGGGTTATTGGACAACAGAACAAAGAAGAAGCCAATTTGGCTGAATCAAAAATCCTAAGAAAAGAGTTACATACAAGTCTGGAAAAGTAAGTTGGGGTCAAGTTGTGATGGGTTTTAAGTTAGACAAGTGTATATCAAACAAGCTGTTATTTTTATTTTTCCAAATACATGAAAAAATAGTTTGCAACATTCATCTTTGCAAAACCTTATGTTCCAAATGTTTCTCCCTCCTTCCCCCCCTTTCTCCCCTTCCCCTAGACAGTAAGCATTTTATTATGTTAACCATATGCAATTCTTCTAACATATTTTCATATTCATCATGTTATGCAAGAAAAAGAAGGGGAAAAAAAACACGAGAAAAAGGAAAAAAGCAAAAGTGAAAACACTATGCTCTGATCACATTCAGTTCCCACAGTCCTCTCTCTGGGCGCAGATGGCTCTCTCCATGCCAAGTCTATTGGTACTGGCCGAAATCACCTCATTATTGAAAAGAGCTACAGTTCATCATCATATAATCTTGTTGCTAAGTACAATAATCTCTTGGTTCTGCTCATTTCACTCAGCATCGGTGCATATAATCTTTCCAGGTTTTTCTGAAATCATCCTGCTGATCATTTCTTTTATTTTTTTTATTAAAGTTTTTTATTTGCAAAACATATGTATGGGTAGTTCAACATTGACCTTTACAAAGCTTTCTGTTACAAATTTTTCCACCTTCTTCCCCTCCCCTCCCCTAGATGGCAGGAAATCCACTACATGTTAATTATATTTAAAATACTTGACAAGTCGAATATATGAATACATATTTCCATACTTACATTGCTGTGCAAGAAAAAATCACATCTATAAGAAAAAAAAATCTGAGAAAGGAAACCCAATGCAAGCAAACATTGATAGAAAGAATGAAAATATTATGTTGTGGTCCACATCTCATATCCCTCTCTCTGGGTGTATATGGCTTTTTTCACTGAACAATTGGAACTGGTTTGAAACATTTCATTGTTGAAGAGAATCATGTCCATTAGAACTGATCCTCATATAGTCTTGTTGTTGCCATGTATAATGATCTCCCAGTTCTGCTCATTTCACTCAACATCAGCTCATGCAAGTCTCTCCAGGCCTCTCTGAAATCGTCCTGCTGGTCGTTTCTTACAGAACAATAATATTCCTTAACATTCATATACCATAATTTATTCAGCCATTCTCCAATTGATGGGCATCCATTCAGTTTCCAGTTTCTAGCCACTACAAAAAGGGCTGCCACAAACATTCTTGCACATGTGGGGGCCCTTTCCCTCCTCTAAGATCTCTTTGGGATATAAACCCAATAGAAACACTGCTAGGTTAAAGGATATGCACAGTTTGATAACTTTTTGAGCATAGTTCCAGATTGCTCTCCAGAATGGTTGGTTCTGTTCACAGTTCCACCAACAATGTATCAGTGTCCCAGCCTTCCCACATCCCCTCCAACATTCGTCATTATCATTTCCTGTCATTTTAGCCAATCTCACAGGTGTGTAGTGGTACCTCAGAGTTGTCTTAATTTGCATTTCTCTGATCAATAGTGATTTGGAGCACCTTTTCATATGACTAGAAATGGTTTTAATTTCATCATCTGAAAATTGTTCATATCCTTTGACCATTTATCTATTGGAGAGTGGCTTGAATTCTTAAAAATATGAGACATTCTCTATATACTGCTGATAATTTCTAATAAGACCGTAATATTCCATAACATTCAGTCTTTCTCCAACTGATTCCAGCATCCACTCAGCTTCCACTTCCTTGCCACTACAAAAAGAGCTGTCATAAACATTTTTGCACAAGTGGACCCTTTTGCTTTTTAATGATCTCTTTGGGGTACAAGCGCAGTAGAAACAATGCTGGATCAAAGAGTATGCTCAGTTTGAAGCCCTTTGGGCATGGTTCCAAATAGCTCTCCCAAATGGCTGGATCAATTCACAACTCCACCAATAATGTATTAATGTCCATTTTCCCACATCCCTTCCAATATTTATCACTATCTTTTCCTGTCATCTTAGTCAATCCAAGAGATGTGAGATGGTACCTCAGAGTTGTCTTAATATGCATTTCTCTAATCAATAGTGATTTAGAGCATTTTTTTAACATGACTAGAAATAGTTTTAATTTCTTCACCTCAAAAAAAAAATTCTTCACCTCTTCACCTTATCAATTGGGGAATGGCTTGTATTTTTAAAATGTGAGTCAGTGCTCTATATATTTTAGAAATGAGGGCTTTATCAGAAACACTCAAGTGTAAACATTTTTCCCCACTTTCTGCTTCCATTCTAATCTTGGCTGCAGTGGTTTTGTTTATACAAAAACTTTTAAATTTAATATAATCAAAATTATCCATTTTGCATGTCAAAGTGTTTTCTACTTCTTTAGCTACAAATTATTCCCTTCTCTACAGATCTGAGAGGTAAACTATTCCTTGCTCTCCTAATTTGGTTATTATATCACCTTTAATGTCTAAGTCACAAACTCATTCTGACCTTATCTTGGTAAAAGGTGTTAAGTGTTGGTCAAGGCCTAAATTTCTGCCACACTATTTTTCAGTTTTCCTGGCAATTTTTGTCAAATAGTGAGTTCTCATCCCAGAAGCTGGAGTTTTTAGGTTTACCAAGCACTAGATTACTATAGTCATTGACGATTATATCTTGTGAACCTAACCTATTTCACTGATCAACTACTCTATTTCTCAGCCAGTACAAAATGGTTTTGATGACTGTTGCTTTATATAATCCCTTTTTAGGTCTGGTACAGCTAGGCCACCTTCCTTTGCTTTTTTTTTTTTTTTTCCCCCTTATTTGTTCCCTTGAAATTCTTGATCTTTTATTCTTTCAGATGAATTTTTTTAAAAAATTGTTCTCTAAGGCCTGGAGAGACTTACATGAACTGATGCTGAGTGAAATGAGCAGAACCAGGAGATCATTATACACGGCAACAACAGTACTATATGACAATTAATTCTGATGGACATGGCTTTCTTCAACAATGATATGTTTCAAACCACCTCCAATTGTTCACTGAAGAAAGCCATATACACCCAGAGAGAGGGATGCGAAATGTGGACCACAACATAACATTCTCATACTCCTTGATTGATGTTTGCTTACATTGTGTTTCCTTTATCTGATATATCGTTTGTGTAGATAAGATTTTTCTTGCACAACAATGATAAGTTTGGAAATAGGTATACATATATTCGATTTGCCAATATTTTAACATAATTAACATGTAGTGGATATCCTGCCATCTAGGGAAGGGGTGGGGAAGTTGGGGGGAAAAAATTTGTAACGGAAAGCTATGTAAGGGTTATTGTTGAAGAATTACCCACACATATGTTATGCAAATAAAATAAAATTTAAAAACAAAATCAAGGAAAAAAAAATTACAACAACTTACAAAAAAAAATTGTTCTCTATAATTTTTTGGCAATTTGATTGGTATAGCATTGAATATGTAGATTAATTTGGGTAGAATTGTCATTTTTATTATATTAGCTCTACTTACCTCTGAGTACTTGATATTGTTCTAACTGATTAGCTCTAACTTTATTTGTGTGAAAAGTATTTTTTAATTGTGTTCATATAGTTCCTGGTTTTGTCAGGGCAAGTAGACTCCCAAATATTTTCTATTATCTACAGTTATTTTTAAAAGTGATTTCTCTTCCTATTTCTTGCTGCTCAACTTTGTTGGTAACATATAGAACACTGACAATTTGGGTTTATTTTATATCCTGCAACTGCTATAGTTGTAAATTGTTTCTAGTAATCTTTTAATTACATCTTTAGGATTCTCTAAGTATACTATCATATCATCTGCAAAGAGTGATCATTTTATTTCCTCATTGCCTACCTGATTTCCTTCAATTTCTCTTTCTTCTCTTATTCCTAAAGCTAATATTTCTAGAACAATATTGAATAGCAGTAGTGATAATGGGCAACCTTGCTTCACCCTGATCTTACTAGGGATGCCTCTAGTTTATTCCCATTATATATAAAATGCTTATTGATGGTTTTAAATAGATACTACTAATCATTTTAAGGAAAACTCCAGTTATTCTTATGCTCTCTAGTATTTCTGTAATATATTTTAAAAACAATAGGGAGACAATAGAGTGTATGGAGTTAGAGAAGAAACATGGTTTGAAATGTATTTAAGAAAAGTGACTTGTACTTGGAAAGAAAATGGATTGGAATAGACTCAAGACAAAAGGCTACCTCCATAATTCAGCAGAGGTCCAATGGCAAGGTAAATAAAGAGATGGGATCAGATATGAGAGATGTTGCAGATGCAGAAAAAGTAAGTTGATTGGAGCAAATGCAGAGTCAAGAATGACACAAGTTACAAATCTAGGGGGACTAAAAGGATGATTGTGCTTTCAAACAAATAGGAAAGTTTGCAAGAGGGGCTAGGTTTGGTGGGAAAGATAACATTTAGATTTGAACATACTGAATTTGAGATGGATCAGGGAAATATCCAATAAGCAAGGTGGTGATATGGGACTGGCACAAAGGAATGAGACAAAGACAGCATGGAAAGATTTAGCAATCTGCAAATTATTATCTACAAAGAAATGATGATTAAACCCATGGGAGTTGATGAGGTCACCAAAGAAATCTGGGTAGAAAGGAAAGAAAACAGAGCCTCGAAAGACACCATCATATATCAGAAGCTTAATAAATAAATGCTAAATTAAATTCAGCATGTGATCATAGATACTTTGAAAATGTCAATAAATTTTTTTTTATTTTAAAGGAATTACTTTTTGTCTTCAGAAACAGAAGTCCCATTACTTCCTACCAGTACAATATTCACAACTAAAACATTTTTAAAAGTAAGTTTTTATTGATATTTTCTGTTTCTTACATCACTATAGTATCCCAAGTATTCTTGTCCCTTCTCACCCCTGAACTATCCCATTAAAATAAGTAATATTTTTTAAGAGAGGAAAAAAAGCTAGCACAACTGATCAATACATTGAAAACTCCAAAAACATGTATAATGAGAAATACTTGGGGATCCCCCACCTCCATGAGGGAATGGGGAAATCTCATATTTATTCATGTGAGCCTTGTTTGCCCTTTATATTTTTGGTCCATTTACTTTTGATTTTTTGGTGAGTGGCTATTTCCATTTACATTGTTGTAGTTACAGTGTATATTGGTTTTTTTGGCTCTGCTTACTTCACTCTGCACCAATTCATATGGAACTTTCCAAGGTTCTCTGTATTCATCACACATACCATTTCTTACAGCATAGTAATATTCCACTACACTCATGTTTCCCAATTTGCTTAGCCATTCCTCAATAGATAGATTTCTACTTTCTTTCTAATCCTTGTTATCACAAAAAGTGTTGCTATAAATACTTTGGAATATACTGAGGCCTTCTTCTTATTAAGGACTTTCTTAGGCTAAAAGCCGACTAATGGAGTCTTTCTCTAGTTCAAAAAAAACTTGGACATTTTAAACACTTTACTTACATAATTCTGAAATGTTTTCTAAAAATGGTTGTACTATTTTCACATCAACAATGTATTAGTGTTTTTAAAATAATTGATTAGTGTGCCTATCCTTCCACAACTGCTCCAACACTGACTTTCCATTTGGGGTGGGGGTGGGGTGTTATTTTTGCCAGTATGTAGAGCATGAGGTGAAACCTCAGTATTGTTCTAATGTATACTTCTGTTATTATTAATGATTTGGAGTATTCTTTCATGTGGTTGTGAATATTTGCAATTCTTTTGTTTGTTCATATCACTTATTTATAGGGGAATGGCTATTAGTCACATTCATTTATTATTTATATATCTTGGATATCAAACCCTTAGAAAATTTGCTACAAAGGGTTTTTCTCATTTGACTACTTCCCTTCTTAATCTAGATGCATTTTCATTTTCAATTAATCAGATATCTATTTTATCTTCTGTAATCTCTTATTTAATTAAGAATACATCACCAGACATAGCTGTGAGAGGCATATGATCTGTTTCTCTTCTAACTTTTTTATAGAATAATCTTTAATATTAAAGTCATGTGTCTATTTATAATGCATTTTGGAATATGGCATAAAGTACTGGTCTAAGTCTAATTTTTTCCAGATTGCTTTCACATTCTCCCAACAGTTTTTTTTAAACAAGTAAGGAGTTTTTCTCTAGATAATTATACCTAAAACATTTTTAAACATACAGATATAGATACAATGTATGGGACACGTATGTGTTTAATGACATTTGAAATTTTCCTTCTAAGTAAGATTATATATAGAATACAGCTATCATACCTTCCCTGGTCTTTACAAAGTTATCTAAAATGTTTACCTTTGTAGGAAAAATAGAATATTCATTTTGAATTTATTCTGCTTTTTAATAGGAAAAAAAAAAGAAAGGTTCCATTATCCAAGATCACTTTTTAGTCAGTAACAAAAACTTTTGATGACTTTGCTTATAGGAAGAAGGTCCCTAGGTGGTCAGAGGAAATTCAGACTGAAGCCAATAAGTCATACTTGTTCCAAAATAAATTTTACTTCCAACTCAAAGTCCTAAGTTGCTACTGTATAAAGTATTTTCACTTTTCAATTTTTAATCTTACTTTATGCTTCTGTCACAATAGTATCCAAAAATTAATTTATAAAGGTCTCAAAAATGTGTTTCTTCATATAGCAAAACCTGCTAATGGTGCAGAAATGGTAAAACTACGAATTTCTAAGAACTAGTAATTTTCAAACAGCTTTAAAAACATAATATAGTGTCATGGTAGGATGTAAGGAATTCTGCTTTTCCTTCCCAAAAACTGACAACTCAGGATAGTAAGTTAAGTAATACTGAGAACAGGCAATTTCAAAAAACATGGAGCTAAAAGGAGAAAAATTTAAATGTTATCATTCTCTAGCAATAACTCATGTACAAGTAGATCAAAAATATCCTGAAGGCTCTGCTAAACTAAAATAACTATTTTTCAATTTTAAGTCTGTTTTTTTTTTCTTTTTAAAGAAAGTTTATTACTAATTTTGAAGAACCCCATAATGGACAACCAAATGGAAAATGGAAAGGATATGATGGGGGAGAAGAGGAAATGGTTTTTGATTCACCCAAAACAACAAAATCAAGAATAGTCAATACATTTTGGTACAAACTGTATCCCCTAGGCCATCACCTCCAGGAAACTACATGTCTTATGAGGATGAGGAACATTTCATTTTTTTTCCTTTGTATCCACAGCACCCTACGTGGCATACTACCCAAACAATAGCAAAAGCTTAATAGATAAATGATGAATTCCACTGTCAACAATTCCAATATAAGGAAACATAATTACCTTGAAAGTACAGAAATATTACCCATTCAAAAAGCAATTATTAAGAGAGAGGGATATGAGATATGGACCACAACATAATATTTTAATGCTCTCTATTGATGTTTGCTTGCATTGGGTTTCCTTTTTTTAGATTTTTTTGTTCATGTAGATATGATTGCTCTTGCACAGCAAGATAAGTATGGAAACATGTATGCATATATTCAACTTGTCAAATATTTTAATATAATTAACATGTAGTGGACTTCCTGCCATCTAGGGGAGGGGAGGGGAATGGGGGAAAAATTTGTAGCGGAAAGCTTTGTAATGGTCAATGCTGAAGAACTACCCATACATATGTTATGCAAATAAAAAGCTTTAATGAAAAAAAAAATTTAAAAAAAAAAGAAAGAAATGATCAGCAGGATGATTTCAGAAAGGCCTGGAGAGACTTACATGAACTGAAGCTAAGTGAAGTGAGCAAAACCAGGAGATCATTGTACATGGCAACAAGACTATATGATGATCAATTCTTTTTTTTTCATGTATTTTCATATTTTTTATTAAAAGCTTTTTATTTACAGAACATATGAGTGATTTTTCTACACTTTGACCTTTGCAAAACTTTTTTTTTTGTTCCAAGCTTTTCCCCTCTTTCCCCCCATCCCTAGATGACAGGTAATCTAATACATGCTAAATATGTTAAATTATGACAAATCCAATATATGTATACATATCTATACAGTTATCTTACTCCACAAGAAACATCAGATCTAGAAAGAGAGAGAGAGGGAAAAAAAAAAAAACAACAACAACAACAACCTAAGAAGGAAAACAAAATGCAAGGAAACATTCACAGAAAGTGTTAAAATGCTGTGTTGTTGTCCATACTCAGTTCCCACAGGTCTCTCTCTGGATGTATATGACTGTCTTCATCGCTGAACAATAGGAACTAGTTTGAATCATGTCATTGTTGAAGAGAGCCACGTCCATCAGAATTGATCAACATATCAACAATGAGATGTTTCAAACCAGTTCCAATTGTTCAGTGATTAAGAAAGCCATATACACCCAGAGAGAGGGATCTGAATGTGGACCACATTTTTTTTTTCATGCTTTTTGCTGATGTTTGCTTGCACTTTGCCTTCTCAGGTTTTTTTTTTTCTTACTAAATCCAATTTTTCTTGTGCAACAAGATATATATATATATATATATGTATATGTATATATATATGTATACATATATTGGATTTATCATATATTTTAACATAATTAACATTTTTTGGATTACCTGCCATCCAGGGGAGGGGATGGGGGGAAGAAGGGAAAAATTTGGAACAGAAAATTTTGCCAAGGGTCAATGTTGAAAAATTACCCATGCATATGTTTAGTAAATGAAAGCTTTAACTTAAAAAAAAAAAAAGATGTAATAAGCAGGAGATGCAAGACTGGAGAAGTTAGTAATTTATAAACAGATCTACATGAATATGATTATTAGTATGTGGCAAGAAATGATGGTATGATCATCTCAACAGAAGCAAGGAAAGATCTATATCAACTGATGCAAATTGAAGTTAAGTAGGGCCAAAAAAATTATATACACAGATACTACAATAACGTAAATGGAATGTAAGGACTACAGATCAAAATATCAAAAGTGAATACAACAAATAAAGATCAAGTAGGACTTAAATGAAGAGATATGCCTACCCCTTCATGGAGGTAGAAGATCCAAAAGTATTCCTCAATGTACATGTTTTTGAACTTTTTAATGTATCAATCATCTGTACTAATAATTTTTTCCTCTCCAAAAAATACTACTTATTATATGGGATGGTTCTCTCAGATTGAGAGGCAAGGGGCCCGGGGAGGGATCTTTGGGATAACTGTGGTGATAAAAGAAAAAGATGCCAGCAACAAAAAAAATTTTTTTTAAAAAAAAGAATACATCTCCAACAAAATATTAACTTTTATACTCATCTGTTCTACTGCAGATTTTAATAATCAAGACAGTGAAATAAATAAGGTCATTTTAGGTTAAAGGGACCTGAAATACAGAAAAGTCAAAACATGAGGTATGCAACAGAAGACAAGGTACTTTCCCTCAAAGAGTCTGCATTTCTTGATCTCTAAAATGAGAAGGCTGATCTAGATGATCTCTTAGACCTCTTCATATTCTATGATAGTGTGACAACTTTAATATATTACTGGTAGAATATACTTTTTTGGTTTTCTCCAAAACAGACATGCACACACAATTTATTTTTTAAGTAGAAAATATAACTCAAAAAAAAGAAAAATTCAAAGTTGGTTTAACTCTACCACCACTACCCTCCTCTCCTACCTCAGACTCTCAATGTTATATTTTAAAGATGAGGAAACTGAAAAAAATGGAAGTTATGGAATGAGTGGCTAGCCAGTAGCAAAAGCAGGACTAGAGCAGTGTTCCACTGAATCCCAGTCCTGAATATGTATTTCATTTAGGTCTAGATTTTACCCTTTAATGGAGAGGGTTATGCTATCCAAGTAATGAAGCAACTGTGGGATTGGAAAAGCCTGAGAAAAGGTCAGTCTTCCTGCCCCTCCCACACCCACCCCCTTTGGGCAGGTAAAGAAATTGTTCTAATCATTTAGCACCATCTAGTGGATGAAGAAGACATTGGGAGATAAGTTAAATTGATAACTCTAGAGCACCTTATTTTTTTTTAAATAATGTTTTAATTACTAGATATACAATATTCACTTAGCTAACATCTGTTAAAAATTTTAAAAGATGCCAGAACTAAATAAAATAAGGAAATAAAAGATAAACAAACAGCATCATATTTATACTATAATACAAGCAAAAAATTATCTTTCAGTTTAAGCTTTAAAAAATAATCATTTTGCTAGAATTGCAATAGTTTCTCTAAAATCAATCTTTAAGCAGACAATTTACACGAACTTCACGAGGGTTGATAATTATACAGTATTTTGATAATTTGTGACTTTTTCCAGTAAGAACTAATTTTCCTCATATCAAAAAAGGCATTTTTTTAAAAAAAAATCACAGTTAAAATAGAAATTTTTACAAAATTTATATTTTGGCAAAGCCATTTTAAAATTTAGTCTTTAAGAATACAGAGTCAAGAGAACACATAAATCAGCAGAAATTGGAAGACCATTTATATTCTTCAACTAGCATTATAAACCATCAAGTAAAGCAAAAATAAATTTCAATGCCTCTATCTCAACTCCAGTCAATTGATAGCATGGCATTTCCCTATGGGAAAGTATTATGGATGGAAGGATGAGGAGAAAGAAATAGCATGTTTTATAAGCCTCAAAAATAACAAAATCAAAATTAATTCCATTAAACAGGGGCTTGACAAATCAAACTCTAATTCTAAATATGCATGCATCTTTTAGAGAATTTCACTGTATTTTGAAATTTCTATATTCTAAAAAAACAGCATGATGAAGATGAAAACATTTATTTTCTTCAAAGCAAAATCAAAGTATGTTTTTTTTAAATATCCCTCAAAATACATTTGTAAGATAGGAACTGAAAAGTTCTGATTATATTTAATAATTATTCCCTATTCTGCAATTAAGAAAAAAAAGAGTTTTTTTTTAAAGTAAAAATCTATGGCTACAAAAACACAGAGGAAAAATTATTAACAAAATGTAAAATTAAATCCTTTTTAGCGTTTTAGAGAAAGTATACAATATCACTACTTTAAAAAAGATATAAAAAAGTCAAAAGAAAATAGTATTGTGAACTATCAAGGCACAAAAAAATTTATTCAGGATGGAAAAGTACTTTTATATTTAAAAAATGGAAATATATGCCCAATTGAATTTTTTAAAAGGAACAAACTACAGCATGTAAAATTTAACATGGAAATGGAAATGAAGAAAATTGACAAACAGAAGCCTAAACTGATCAAAAGATTAAACCTGAAGAATAATTTTGTCCCCCCAAAAAATTTACCTGATAATAAAACCATTCTATAAAAGCAAAAACTATATAGTAAACTATACCATAAAGATATTTCATCCAGGATTGAGTAAAACATTTTCACAATCATAAATAGAGTATAGACATGCAGATTACCGAATAAATGTATGTTATACAGCTTTTCATTACTTCATTTTCAAAGCTTTCAATAACTTCTAAACTATGTAAAATTTTACATTAATAGAAAGTGAAGGAAGAGTTGGCCCTGAACTTACCAGTTCCTTCTATTAATAAGTGCCATGTACACTGCCATAATATACATTAATGCTATATTCTCACTAGGGCCCTAATAAATGTTTTTTGGACTGATATCAATTTTTTATTCAAATTCAAGAGTTATTATAGCAATAAATTGAGAAATGGGACACAAAAGAAAAAGTAAACTTTATAAAAGTAAGTAAATCACAAATATTTTACATCTTTAGGGAGATTTAGAAGAATGAATAAATGAAAAGGACACATACTTTAGGAAATAAGATCTCCCTACCTAAAAAACAAGAGTTGCATCAGAAACTGACTGATTAACCAAAATAATAAAGAAAAAAAAATGAAAATGCTAAATCCTTCCTGACAATCAAGAAAGAAGTCCTTAATCTGCTGTGAGGGCTCTTTTCAGGCTGTTCACCCACCTCTGGTGTCTACCTTCCCCAAATCTCACCTGTGGCTCCAAGAAGCTATAGCACGCACAGCAGCCATACCCTGGTACACTAGCTCAGCAGATGGACACTGAGATGAGGGCAACTAACTGACTTCAAACCCGTTGGTTAGCAAATTAAGTCTACCCCCGAGCACCTAAAGACTTTTGTTCCAATAGCAGGGTAGGGGACAGAACCAAGTGTGGTGCAGCGCTTAAAGCTTGGTGAGGCAGACCCCATGGTTGGTTTGGTTTCTGTTTGACCACTGAACTTTGATGAATCAAGCCTAGAGTCAGGCAGACGACTTGTGCAACTCTGCTTCATTTAAATCCAATTCAAGACAACATCCATAATGTCACTGGTCCTCTTCAAAAAAGGATGAACAATAAGAAGCAACAACAGAAAGTAAACACTGCAAAACTACAAAGAACAAACTTAGCCAAAAAGAGACATGAGAAGACACTATGGATGGGAAATGTTGCAAATATTGTCAGATTCAGGTGTTTGTTGTGAATCATTTTGTTTCTATTTTTGCTCTTTTCTTTTTTCTTTTTTGATAGAATGTTTCTCTAGAGTCTGTCATCTGACTTTACCATTCACCTGAAAAGCTTTCTCCAATATTACCCAGATCTCTTCACTGCCCAAATCTCAGGCCTTTTCCTAACTAAGATATCTTCCTGACATCTACGCAGCTTTGCCACTGTCAATTATCCTCTTCTTACTACTCTCTTCTCTCAGGTTTATGTCTTTACTCTCTCTTGGTTCTCTAGCTCCCTTTCTGTCCTCTCTCCTAGTCTCTTTTTTCTTCTCTATTATCTCTAATAATAATTAATAAAACAACAATAGCTAGCATTAATAATAATTAATAAAACAATAGCTAGCACCTACTATGTGCTAAGCAGTATGGTAAGGACTTTACAAATATTATCTCCAACAATGGATAGTAGGTGGTATTACTGTAACCCAGGCACTGGCCTCCTCTCTTCCTTTCACAAGGCAATTCATCTCCTGATGCCAGGCACTGTTCACTGACTGTACCCTGGCAACTGAACAGCTCAGTGGATAGAGCACTGGGCCAGGCCCAGCCACGTAGCAGTTGTGTGATCCTGAACAAGTCATTTAGCCCTTGGGAGGCCAGAGTCACTGGGTTTCACAGGATGTGGGCAAGTAAGAGTATAAAATCACCAAAAAAGAACAAGTGGAGTGCATTATAAAAGGATGTGAATGCAACAAGATTTTTTAAATTTGATCCTGGAGGTAATGGGGACACACTGGAGTACACTGCAGAGGTGAGTGACCCAGTCGAATAGGGACCAGCGAATAGCCCATTCAATGATCGAGGCAGAAGGTGAAGAAGTCTGCATATTAGAGGAATAATGAAGGTGGTACCTTCCAAAAGATGGTAGAAAGGTAAAATCAACAGGACTTGGAAACAAATTAAGTAAGAGAGGTGAGAATAGTGTGGAGAATGACACCTCATGGGTGAGCCTGGGTGATTGGGAGAACAGTAGAACCCTCTAAATTGAGAGGGAAGTTCAGAAGGAGTTTGGGGACGAAGATAAGTTCTGCTTTGAACATACTGAACTTAATATGTCTATAGAACATCCAATTCAAAAAAGTGTAAATAGGCAGTTGAAGATGTGATTTATTGGTTTACAATTATAAAGTTTACTTTTCTAAAATTTTCTTTGGTGTTCCATTTCTTAATTTCTTGCTATAGTAACTCTTGAATTTGAATTAAAAGTTAACTTCAGGTAACATCTGCTGGGTAAACAGAACTGAAAATGATCAGCACAGGGATGAAATTGATTGCCTAGAGTTAATGAGATCACCAAGTGAAACAGTACAGAAGAAAAGGAAAAAAGTCGGGGGGGGGTCCCATTAACTGATATGACTTCAGCAGAGATCAGGCAAAATAAACCAGGGGAGGGCAGTGAGAGAAGTGGAAAACCAAGAGGGAACAATGCCACAGAAACCCAGGGGGAAAAGAATATCAAGATTAGAAGGTGAACAACTAGATAAGAGACTATAAAGAGGTTAAAAAGAATAAGGATTAAGAAAAGATTCTTAGTTTTAACAATGAGGAGGACCAAAGGCAACAATTTTAGAGAGCACTTTCAGTTGATTAATGAGGTCAAAAGCTATACTAGAGAAGTAAGAAAGTAAGAAGGATCTAGAGAACTTTCTCAAAGAGTTTAGCCCAAAATTGGAGGTTAGAAATGACACAATAACCAATGGGAATGGACAGACCAAGCAAGAAGTTTTTGATGATGGTGAAGGCCGTTGGCATGTTTGTAGCCAGTAGGGTAGGCAAACCTTAGGATGAAACTAAAGACATGCAATAGTGGTAATGAAAGAGGGGGCAACGTGCTGGAGAAGACAGGATAGAATAGAAACACTTTTGCATGCAGAAGGATTTGCTTTGACAAGGAAAAGAGGTACATCTTCATGTAAGATGGATGAAGGAAGAGATAGCTGGAAAAGGCATCAGAATGATGTGAGATGAGGAAGAAAGAAGAAAAGGGATCTCTTGACAAATGACCTTAATTTTTTCAGTAAAATATGAGACAAGATTTTCAGCTGAGTGGGTGAGTAAAACAGGAGCTAAAAGAGATTTTACAAAGGATGATGAAAAGGCTTAGAAAAGTCATCATGTCCAGCAAGATAGTGAGTTAATTAAGGAGGTAATATGGATTGCCTTGGCAAAGTGAGGGTCCAATTGAAATAATATAATATAAAGGTGTAGTAGATAATACAGTTTCCAGATTTTTTCCAGCTTCATTCAACAATTTATGTGTAGGAGTAAAGGAAGCAGAGAGTGGAATTAATACAACATTGAGGCTTGGCAGGGCAAAATATGATAAAGAAGCAAAGACTTGAATAAAAAAGGTAGATCAATAATAAATGAATTTTAATGCAAAATTATCAAATATAGTATTAGCACAGAAGGTCTATAGCAATATCTTAACAAGATTATATACTATGATCAAGCTGGATTACATCAGAAATACAGAGGTGATTCAAAATCAGGAAAACTCTAAACTAATAGGCCCATACAGATTTTTAAAATTAGTTACATGATCATAATAATAATATAATAATAATAATAATAAATAAAAAATAAATTAAATAAATAAATAAAAATAAAAAATAATAATAAAAGAGCTTTTTTAAAAAAAGATACCATATTATGTTAAAGTATAAAAAGAATAAATGGCAATCATTATATGGAGAAACACTAAAAGACCTTTCTAAAAGACTGCAGTTTGGAGCAGCAAGGTGGCGCAGTGGATAGAGCACCAGCCCTAAAGTCAGGAGGATCTGACTTCAAATTTGGCCTCAGACACTTTCCTAGGTGTGTAACCCTGGGCAAGTCACTTAATTCCAATTGCCTCGGCAAAAAAAAAAAAAAAAAAAAAGACTGAAGCTAAAACAAAAATGTACACTTATTAATTTTATTTGATTCAGTTCTAGAAATACTATCTGTAGGAGGAAGACAAAAAGAAATTGAGAAAATGAGCATAGTTAAAAAGGAAATAAAATGATCATTTTTTACAGATATTATGATCTTAAGATAACTCTAGAGTCAATACAATAAAAAAGCAAGATGTAAAATAAACCAATGAAAATCATTAGTTTTGTGTATATTAGCACCAAAATCCAGCAGGAAAACATATATACAAAATTTCTTTTCAAATAACTTGAGAATATACAAAATACCTAGGAATCCACTTACAAAGTCACATAAGAATTATAGATCTGCAACTATAAAAAACCCTTTAAAAAATAAAGACAGACTAAAACAAGGTAGATGTTAATTGTTCACCATTGTATTGTGTCTACACAACAAAAGTGACAATCATTGGGTACTACTATGTGTTAGTCACTACAGATACAAACACAAAAGATTAAACAGTCCTTATTTGTATTGAGCTTATATTGTGATGGGGAAATCAACAAGTACATCATTAACAAGTAAACAGATATAAATATATACAAAGTAGGAAATTACTGGACAGACTGAGAAGGTGCTAGAAAGTGAAGTAATCAAATGTTCATGGAAAAGATGGCACCAGCTATATCTAAATGAAGAGAAAGATTCTATAAAAACAAAGCTAAAGAGAAATTAATTGGGCAAACAGGAAGAGGGAAAAGAATTTTAACTGAGATCTTATCTATTATATCACATAGGCTGCTCACTAAGCATGTACCCAAAAAGATTAAAAAAAAAAGGAAAGTTTTAACCAATGCACCCCCCCAAAAAAAGTGATATTTTGTTGTTGTAGCAAAGTCAGACAAGCAAAGTGGAAAATGGTTCAACAAATTATTACATAGGAATATAATTCAATTTATTGGCCATAAAGAAATGACAACAGATTCAAAACAATATGGGGAAGGAGGGGGGAGGGACAGTGGCTAGTTTTCTCCAAAAGAGAATAAATCTAAGCCTATTGATACAGAGGCCTCCAGTCCTGGCTAATTAAACCATTTTAAATCAGAAAGTTCTTAAGTTATATTCTGCTTATATGCATTTTATAAAGGATATAATTCCTATATGAATTAAAATTAAAATGCAAAAATCTACATACATTTTAGGAACTATTTGGCTCTTGATGTGATATTTTACACTATTACAGTGACTTAAAATGTAGACTTGAAAAGGACATGACTTGCCTCAAAAAGTTTTCAATGTAATTTGTAAAACAGGCTCCATTCATTCACCCTCAGCCCCATGCACACAACACTGAACATCTTAGCAAACTTCTAAAAATGACACATATGGCTACTATTTGGAGAGTAAGCATTACAAAGGTAACAATTTTACTTCAAGGCTCAGGAATTCATGTCTTCAGAAAATTCTGCATGTTTCTATGCCTGAAAAATGTAAACTCTAGTATAAGACATAACCTTTCCTACTTTTCCTAAAGAACTGGTTGAATAATTACCTTTCATTGGCCAAAGAGTGTTACCAGCTGCTGATACCCAACTCCTCACAATGTAGAACCGGGAGCCATGGATCATTCACATTGTCTGGCATTTTCCTTCTTCCTTCTACCCAAGGCAAACACCATTTCAGACACAAGTAACATAACCTTCCCAAAGGGTTTACTGTGTGAATTTGAGACTGCTGGCTCCCTTCACATGGACAATATAATTTTCTTTTAAAGACCACTCCACTGACAACTATCTCTTGAAACACTCTTCCAGATTTAAATTGGATTTTAAATGATGTAACCATCACCCCATTTCTTCTGATACTACTCTTACTCTAATCAAGTGAAAAGTAGGTAGGTAATCGAAGTATTAGAAAAGTTTACATAAAACGATATTTCAACAAAATATCAATTTTCAAATGATAACACTGGAATAATAATTACAAACTCAAAATAATAAAATAGGGATGTCAGAACAATTTTGCTATTTGCTTCCTAGGATTTCTAGCTTAGGAATGTGGTTTATTATAAAGACAAAGGACTAAGAGTCAGGAAAACTGGCTAATAGCTATAGTTTGGGCCATTAGCTATTTGTAAACTGAGAGAAGTAAAGCCTGTTTCCTAATTTAATTATCATTTGAGCTCTTATTCTGTATAAAATAGTGTAGTAGCTCTTAAGAGAAAAAAAGGACAGATGCAAGAGATGAGGTCTAGTAAATCACTGGATCTAGGAATGTGATGAGGGAGAGTGAAGAGATGAATATGACTTATATTAAAACATGGGCAAATGAAAAGGTGGCAATATCCTCAAAAATAAAAAGATTTAGATGAAAGATGGCATAATCAGGGAAAGGTAACAAACAGGATATGAGGAAGATAATGAATTGTTTTAAAACACTAAATTTGAGATGGCATTGCTCAGTTTAGACAGATATGTCCAACACATAGTTGGTAACATGGAACTGAAGCTCAGGAGAAAAATTACAGATGGCCATACAGATTTGTTAGTTATCTGCAAAGGGAACTGAACTCATCAAGAGACAAAGTACTAAAAGAAAAGAGAACCCAGCACAGAACCTTAGAGGCAGCCACACTTTGCAACAGAATTAAGATTATCTAGTAAAGAATAATTTTTAAAAGAATGGTCAGAAAGAAGAACCAAGATAATTTCACAGAAACCAAAGAAGAGAGTGTTCAGAAGAAAGAATGTATTAACTAAGCTGAAAACTACATTGAGACATTAACTAGAATGGAGACTGAGAAGTCGTCACCAAAATTAGCAATTAAGAAATTGTTGGCAAACTTGAAAAGAGAAACTTTACTCCACATGGACAAGTATAGGGAATAAACTAGATTGGAAGGGAATGACACATAAGCAGTAAAAGAGAAAAAAAAAAATGAGCCAATGTGTGAAATGCTTTTTAGGTATTTCATGATAAAGAGAGATAATGACTCAAAGAGAAGGAAGATATGGTTAAGTGAAAAGGGCTTTTTGGTTTGTTTTTTTTGTTTTGTTTTGTTTTAAATGGGGAAGAAGTAGTTGGTAGTGTTTAATAGATGAAAAGCTAGTATATAAGGAGAAACTGAAAATCACAAAAACAAAGGGAATGATAAACAGTAGATGAGAAAAGATGGGACCAATAGCACAAGTGAAAAGGTTGGACAATAAGATAGGCCAAGTCGGTGTTAGAAATTGGAGTAAGAAAAGAAAGAAAAATGGGGGGGGGGGGAGATGTAGAGTGGCTGATAGATGGATGACAAGAGAAATGGCTTCTATTTTCAATCAGGGAAGAATGAACAAAAAGCCATACAGTAATAATGGTACAACTGGAATGATACTGCAGGATCTGGCATGGGCATTTTGTTGTTTGGCTACTGCTACATATATGCTTCTGGGTTCCACCAGAAACAGAGAGCCTCCGAATTCCCAAAGATTCACAAGTCCTCCATTTGTTGGAAAGTTAATTCACCCAGCTGTAGAACTTGCCCTAAGTTGGAGATGGCCTTGATTAGAGGGTGAATAAAGCCTCAGCTCTCTACAGCTAAGCTGAACTCAAACTCTTAGACCATGTTTCATCCTATTTAGGCATACACTGGGAATACAGATAGCAGAAATTGGGGGGAGGAGGGCTTGCCATCTATTTTGCTATCAGAATAACTCCTTACCCAAAAGGGTTCTTCAATTCTAGCTCAGAGAATAATAATTGAAGCAATATTAGCTTTCTACTGAAAATAGATGTGAAAATTCACTGCTTTATGGATCCACTAATAATCTCATTAACTACCTGCATCAAAGCTCCCTTCGTTGAAGCATCACACCATGGTATATTTTAATTAAAAGTAAATATAAGCAGGAGCTCAGATTAGTTTTTATTATTTTAAATACTTACTTGATTATTCCACTTTTATTCCTTGGGGGGGGGGGGGGTTGAAGAGAGGGAGGGAGAGGGAGAATGAATGAATGAATGCTCTTAAGGGCTTTAACAGTCTACTAGAGGGAAACAATCCTTACAAAATTGGGGAACAATAGTGAAACTTTAATTTGTCTGAAAAAGCACTTAGGATTGTAGTGGACTCAAGGTCAATATTAGTCACCAATATCATGTGGCAGCCAAAAAGCTAATGCGATTTCCGGATATTTTAAGAAATGCATAGCTTCCAGGAATAAAGAAGTTATTTCCCCATTGTACTCTGCTCCTAAGAATATTGTGTCTAACTCTGAGCTCCACAGCAAATAAAAGGCAACTGGGTAGGTAACAGTACTTGAATTCACATATGAAGACTGGTTAAAGGAACAGGGGATAGTTTGAATTAGAAAAGACTCAAGAGACACATGATAACTGTCTTCAACTATTCAAAGGGATGTGATATAGAAGGGATTTAGACTTGCTATGTTTGGAAAGAATTAGAAGCATTCCACTTAAATCATAAAAATCAAATATAGTTTTGATGTAAGGAGCAGCTTTCCCAAGAAAAAGAATTAGCCATAAGGGGAATGGACCACTTTGGAAATAGCAGATTCCCCTTCATTGTAAATTTTAAAGCAAAGACTAAATGGCTACTTATCACTTAGGCTTTAGTGGGAATTTTTTTGGTTAAAGGTTGGATTAAATGGATGCCTTCCAACTCTAAAATTTTACATAAGTTTACATGTTTGGCCAATGACTTAGAATAAGTATAAGTCATCACAATTTTAGGAAATACATAAATTTAATAAGATCTTGCAAATTTAATAAGATCTTGCAAAAGGAATAATCTTTGTGGCACTGTGTAACCTGACTTTTTAGTTTGGAAAATGAAGTCATAGTGAATGTAAAACATTTTAATTAAAGTAAGAATGTATCTATCTGTTAATATTTTGTTCTCTGAAGGACAATTACCAAAGTAATAGGGGTAATAGGAGATTGAATTAACATTCTCCTTATTCAGGATATTGCTACTCTACCAACCAGCTCAGCTTGGGAGAGGGAATGAGCGAATGAAATTCTTTGTCAAGACAGCCCAAAGCTGGAGATAGTGAAGATACAGGGATAATCTCTTGCTTTGTGCACCATCCTGAAATACTGTATTAGGAAAATAATTTTTCTCTGATATATTCAAAGTTTATCAAATACTTTCTACTGCTGGGTATTTATAATATTTACCCATTCAATTTGACCACTTTGGTGAATTCCCATTTATTCCCTTCTTCCCTATTAAACTAACCAAAATCTACAACCTAGAATTGCATTATCCTAAAAAAAATCTTTTAGAATAGATGCTTTTGTTTATACTGCTATCATTTTCTATCACATATTCCTCCCACCTCCATAAAATGTTCTTTTATGAAAAAAGATATTTATAATATAATGTGATAAAATATTTTTATAAAAGATAAACTATACAAAGTAACACATCAATCATATCTAACAGCATAGTTTTCATTCTGTACCATAGTTAGCCCATCACTTCTTTCATCAAAGGACAGAATTCTCTCTCATCAAGTCTTCTGGAGTCAAGATTAGTCACAAGTCCTGAGTTAGTACTGTTTTTCTTTACATTTTGTGATCACGGTATAGTCTAATAAGTAACTTCTATAAGGATGATCTATGTCAACAAGTAACATACTATTGTGTGGGACATGCAGACCCTCACCTAAAATGACTACTCAGAGGTCTCTCAGAGTGAAAAGCAGAAAAATATTCAATGCAAAAGGGAAGTACTGGAGGGAGGAGGCCACCGCTCCAAAGCACAATTTTATTCCCTCCCAACCTTCAAAAATCATTACCCCCTCCCTTTACTCCTTTGATTGCCTGCAAAATTTTCATTTCCTTTTTTGGATGATTATGACCTAAATTTCGTGGTATGTCCTTGTCTCCTTTCTTCTTGTCTTGTGAGGAGACCTACTAGGCTTTTACTCTAGCTGATAGTTCAAGAATCTATACACACATTGATTGTTCCCCTCAGTGAATTCTTCATTTTTCCCTGTCTGGCATGCTACGTTTGAAAAGATGCTTACAGAAGAACATTAAAAACTATTCCAAGGAAGCTATTCAATCAGGCAATTCCAGGCTTTAACTCCAAGCAGATTCAAAGCTAACTGTGGCTCCAGAAAAATTAAGAAATATCCAAAAGATGATGCATCAATCTGGATAAAAGAATGGCCACTTTAAACCACTATATAAGCAATATCCTTCATGTTCTCCTGTAACTAATCTATGTATGACAAACAATTTCTCAATACTCCATGACAATACTTATTTAACTATAAGCCCACATGTGTGTAAGCCTTTTTTCAGGTCCCAGGTAAATACTTTGAAGATTCAAAGAGTACTCTCATTACTTTCAATACCAGATACCTAGATAAAAGTAAAGAAACAAGGCAAAACTAATTATTGAATTTTTCTTCAAACTTGTGGGAAAGCATGTTCTAATAGAGCTAAAATAAAGAATACTGTTAAAACTTGAATGTTTCTTTTAACAAGATAATAAACAATTTAAGCCAAAAAAAAAAGTTTACTTTCACTTATATGCTTAGAGAGTTGAGGAAGGAAGCAGTTCATTTTGTTATTAAAGACAAGAAAGAAACTCAAAATTTTAAATAGCTGGTTATTTCTGATATTTTAATATTATGAGAAGCAAAGAGTGAATAAAAAGCATGCATTAGAGTCAGGAAGAATCGGGTTTGAGTCCTACTGAATAAAATGAATGAATAAACAAAAAAAATGTACTATGCATTTATTATGTATCAAGCATTGTGCTAAGGACTAGAGACATAAATACAAAATGCAATACCATTTGCCATCAAGAAGTTTACATTTTAATAAGGAAACACAACCCATATGGGGCAGTGGTAGTTACTGGCTTTGCTAGTTATAAGGGTGGCTAATAGAGTCATAGCAAAATAAAATCACATACATTTTCTAGGAGTAATGACAGCTGATTTTTGTTCTATAACTGGAAAATAAGGTAGGAAGGAGGAAACCCAGGTTGGATATTGTGGGTGGAGAGTATTATTTAGAGGGTAGGACCATGAACTCCAAAACCTCCATTTAGGGAGGGAGCCCAAGTCAGAGCATCTCTTCATTTTTCACCTGGATGCACAACTTTGGGAAGCTTTCCATGATGCCCAGGCTCTAGGAACCCTCCCTCCTCCAAACCCCACTCCCACTTTTTAGATTTCTTTTGTGTGTAGTCCTCTTCCATAGATTGTAAGCTCCTTGAAGCCAGGAACTGTCTCTTTTAATATATATATTGGTATCCCAGGACTCAACACAGGTCCTGGAACATAAGAATGTTTATTGATTAACTACTCAGTGAAAGGAAGCATTTTTAGTAGTGATCATCTGAAGCAACCACTCATCAGGTCAGAGTGGGGGGTCTAGCATGAAAGTTCTAGAAGTAAAAATGATAAGGAGTCCTATGTAGCACTTATACTATGCATGGTACTAGAAAACCTGACTTCAACTCCCAATTCTTCTGTTACTAATCATGTGACACTATAAAAGTTACCTTACTCTTAATACCTTGATTTTCATACCTATAACATAGAGACAATGATACTTGTACTACCTGGCTTGCCAACTTAGTCCAAGAGTTACACATTTGTTTAACAAACACTAAACTATTATGTAAAAATACGCTAGTACCACTATATTGGTTCAAAAACCCATAATTTATAAAGTATTCCACTGGTGTTAAAAGGTGCAATGAATGTATAAATCCCCAAATCAAAAAATACGGTTCCCTCTTCAGAGAAAGCATTTAATAAATGTTTGCAGAATAAATAGGAACAAATGAATGGGAATAATAAATGTGAATTCTATAAAAAAGAAAAAACTTTATCTTTTAAATAATTTGTCCACTTCCTGCCATCTAGGGGAGGGGAGGGGACTGGGGGTAAAATTTGTAATGGAAAGCTTTGTAAAGATCAATGTTGGGGAACTACCCATACATATGTTATACAAATAAAAAGCTTTAATTAAAAAAATAAATAAATAAATAAATAATTTGTCCATAGTTAAATTTCAGTGTGAGAGGCAGGATTTGAATCCAGGTCTTTCTGATTCCTAATCAAACACTCCTGCTACTAAATCACGCTACAGTAGTCACTGATAATAAGCACTGATCATTTTGTTGAAATAAATGTATATAACAGTAGCTTGGTACTCATGGCTAATTGGTTCCATATGGCACAACTGGCAAAAACAAAAAGTAGCAAACTAATTTTTCTTATTAGGAGTACATCTCCAATCCATAGCCTAACCATCCCTCCCCACCCAATTCCCACAAAGGGGCAAGTGGAGCTTCCAGTTGCAAAGAAATAAGCTAGGCCAGCCCAGCCAGACTCCTCCCTTCCTGACTCAACTCACTTTCTGAAAGGAACCCCAACCTTTAAACTCTTCCCTCACTCATACCTTCCAAGCTTCCTTGGCATTGGAGGAAGGGGAGAAAGAGGAAGGGGTTTTTGTTGTGGAGACAAAACCTATGGTCCTCTGCAACCCGGGACTCAGTGCTGCCCAGAGACCAAGAGCCTTCACCACCACCACGGTCACCTGGACTCCCAACACTGCCCCTGCTGCTTCTCCTCCTGCTAAGCGCACCAGCTGCTCCCTGTCCCTTCCAGCACTACTGTTTTGGGAGCCAGGAGACCACACGCTGCAGCTACCTTGTCCTGCAGGAACTACCAAGGAACACGACCTCAGAATCATGGGCTCCAACCAGACAGTCCTGCGCACCATCTCCTTCCCTGGGAAGGAATTTGATGAGTTTCAAAGTAGAGGAGTGCTGAGGTACCCTTAGCATTACTTCAATAAGCTTATTATATTAGCACTGATGAGAACATCTTAAAGTGGGATATCAATTGTAAAATAATTGGCTATCTGTGCCTCTCCCTGATAACTAAGGACTTGACAAATAACATTTTTAGATAAATATCAGGATAGAGCAAAAATCTTGTATTTGGTTACTTCCAATTTACAAATCAATATCTTCATCCACCAACACAGGCATGAGTTAAAATAAATAAATAAATAAATAAAAGTTAACTTATTCCAAAAGTAACTTTTTGAATAAAATGTATTTTTATTGTATTGAAATATATGTATGAAAAATATGTTATTATCCAATCTTAAAATAGAATCCTTGAAACACATTTTGGCAATGTATAGCTTGTTCCAATAATTTGAAACTAGAACCTGCTAAGCTCACTTTTTATAGACAACACTTTTTTGCTTTGTGTAATTTAATAAAAAGGTCAGATAAAAAACATTCGGACTGTATTTGATAAAAGTGGAAGAAAATATTATTAAAAGATGGCATATGCCCTTATTTATTTAACATAGGAAGAAACTCTATTTGAAAGCAAATAAGAGACTTTATTTTAAAACAGCTACATTTTCCAGATTTTGTTTGATGTCCTTGGCTACAATTGTAATTCTTTTAATTCAATGTTTAATGTATTTTTGTTGTTTTTTAAATGAAGAAGCAGAATGGCATGAATAAAGGATGGGCCTTGAAGCTATAGAGAGTTGAGTTCCCATCCAGCCTCCCCTCAGTAGTTATCTGACCATGGAGGAGTCACAGAAGCTCTCAGTCCCAGGCCACGTGCTCAGACCTCAACTTGCAGATTAATTGTAATCTGCATCATTAGGACTTTTGACAGTAGCAATGATCTATACCAATGATACCATGAATCTAGACCAAAAAACCATGGGTTTTTTGCACCATATATTCCACTAATATTTTCCTTATAAAACTTATAAAAAGTTAAATGTATTCCTATTCCAATTTCTCTGGCTTGGACCAGTAAGACTAATGTAAACTAGGACAATTACTGCCCAAAAGTTTCACTTTTTAATAATTAATATATTTTAATAGCTACTACAATCTAAAAATCTCTTTCCTATAGTAATTTTCTTGTTTTTAATGTTCTAAGATAATGAAACTGATTTAAAATACATATATATGTGCATATATACATATTGCCATTAAAGACATTCTACATATTAAAAGCTTAAGAATTATTTAGTCTCTTTGCAAATTGCCACTGCTTGAAAAACATAAACAATTTTTTTTTCAATTTACAAAACAAAAAAACTGCAGTCAGAATTCTATCACAGATGGATAGTGAAATTATTTATTTTCTGAGGTGATTTATTTTCAACTGCTATTTCCAAATTCTAAACTTCTTCTAACAACTGACAAACATAACAAATTTTGCTGAATTATGTACAGGTTTGGGTATTTCTATGCCATGGATTACTATACCTCCTACAGAATCAATGAAGCCCTCTAAATTTCCCTTCAGCTTGAGTTAAAACTCTCTGAGAAAACTCAATTGATATTTCCAGAAGCATGGGTAGTACATTTTCCAGTAAGCTACTTGGTTTCCTTTTACTATTTTAAGCAGTTTGACCATTACCAGGATTGCTTTGCATACTTATGTCAAAGTTTGATTTCTGGTTCCTGATCATTTTCATGGCAAAAACACTTCAATGAAATCATCTCCCAAACTGATTTTATTCATATTAACTGCAATATGTTTTATACAAAATACCATTTTCAGTGGAGGAATGCCAGTAAAAGAAAGAGCTTACTAGAATTTCAGTTGATTTTGTTAAAGGAAATTATTTTAAATTAATGTGGCTACAGAACTGTTGCCATACTTGACCTCAGAAAATATATTCCTTCTAATTTTTGCTGTGAACATTTATTTATTTAAGCTAAACTCCAGCTCCTGAATGTTGACCATAAAGAAGTCTAAAATTTCCTGCTATTTCATACTCTTTTTCTAAACAAAGACAAACATATGTTTGCTGCATTAGTACACATTGCCAGAACATCACTATTAAGTGAAATCATCTATGTATTTTTAGTGGAATCTTTAACAACTTCCACCCCTGTCAGAAACTCGGTGAGTTGAAACAAGGCTGTTTTGTTTTCAGGGAGCAACAATCTGATCGTTGGTTTACTAGATGGCGCTCAAAACATTTTTCCATATGCTCTTCTCAAAGAGAATCTGACTTCAGTGTGGTTTACCTTCACCAGTGAATGAAGGCTTTTTTCACCAAACATATCCCAGAGGAAGGTTAGGTCTTCCTGGCTGTCCACATGTGGCTGCAGCTGGGCTGGCAGTGCAGTCAGCAGCTCATACAGACCTATAAAGTGAAAATAAAACACAAAGTGTAATCTAAGGGTGATCTCATTAATTTTACTTCACAGGTCTGTGTAACTGGCTGCCTGAGGCATGTCATTCTAACTGGATAAAAAGTCTGAGCCATCAAGCAAAACATTTGTCTAAAGAAGCAGAATAAGCATTCTGTTTTAAGTTCCTAAGAAGCCTGTAAAAATGCAATAGCTTTTACTCTTGTCAGAATTGTCAAATTTCTCTAACCATTTCTATTTATGTAACCTTATAGAGAAAATGTGTAAAGATCTTCAAAGAATTAAAAGAAAAAAGCATACATTCTTTTTCTTAATCACTATTACATTTCCTTTAATGTTAGCCAAAGAGCAAAATGAGTCATTGAATAGGAAAAACTTCCTTAAAAGAACAGAAAATGGAAAGGACCATCTATTAAAAAGAGCTTGTGGTTTGCCTAAACAGTTCTTGCTAATATACTGCTTTTAAAAACATCAGTCTTATCTATACTCCAAAATAAAGCTCCAAAAGGAAAAAAAAACAAAACGCATGCCTCACCATTGTAAGAGTTGGCTCACTATTATAAGCAAATCGTGTTTAAATTTGACTAATATTCAAGCTTGCAAAAATGCAACCAATATCCCCTGAAAGAGTTAAAGGAGCTGCTGCCCCTAGTTATTGGTGGCACGCCTCACTGAAAGTCTCATGGGGACAGACAGCAGCACAGTGCTCCACAGTAGCAGAAACGATCCATCATGCAGAGGCCATCACACTGCTGTCCAAGAAATGTAGAAACAGTGCTTGCAGGAGCCCTGTTTAGGGAGGTAACCTGGCATGGGTTGATATCAATTCATAGCACATGTTTAATTTTCCAGTGGGATTACTCGGGGTAAAAAGGACAAAATGCCTTTTTCTCCTGTCTGCTGTCTACAAAAACACCAATAACCTCTTGGGATCTACTTATACAGGGCACAGCTCTTATTTTTAGTCTGAGTAAATATTGCTGTTCATTACAAGGACAGCTTTACAAGATATTTAACTAGGAAAGCACATTATGGTAAATTATGGATTAATGATGACTATGTATATAAGCTCTATAAAATATGATGGTTAAAATATTCCATTAATCTGTAATATTTCAAAGTAGCATTGAAAAGAAACTGAAAGATTGAAAATTAAATGCTGAAATTCAAAGACTGACTTAATCAACTTTTCTTTTATCATTGGTTTTAAAAACATAATATTCTGGAAAAATAGAAGGGGATTCCTTCAAGTTAACATTCTTTTCTGTTGTCCAAGTGTCTTTAGTGATTTATATTCATTTCCTACAAGAATCTTGAATGCTAATTGATTATACTTCAAAAATTTTGTATATAAACATGTGTGTGCATAAACAGAGAGTGACTGACAGATATAACTCAAAAAATACTACAATTCTTCACAACATAAAACACCAAAGACCACAGCTTCTAACTAAATTGTTGGCTCACAGTAATTTGATTGAAATAAACTACTAATCGCCTCATATAAATGGATATGTACATTAAGCAGATAATAACAAAGAAGGATTGTCCTAATAAGCAAATTAGACAACCTTAAAAAAGAATTAACATGGATATGAAGGTTAAGAGCTCTGAGTGAAATTTGGGAAAACTGGTCAAATCGCTGAAAAAGCTTGAAATTCTCAATCAATAAGTATTGGTGCTAGAGATACAAAGAATGGTATAAAAAAAAAAAAAGAAATAATCTCTACTCTCAAGAAACCTACCTTTTAAAGGAGAAGAAAACAAGCACCTACACACACACACATACATGCACAGAGCATCAATATAAAGTGAATTAATACAAATATATACAAAATAGTTAAATACGAAGTAATTTCTGCAGGAAGGCATTACTCAATTAGGAGGTTCCAGAAAGGATTTGTGGAGAAGACAAGTAACCTGTGTAATATCCCTCTCTTAGATAGACTCTAGAATGTGGAAGTAATGAGGAAATATATTCAAAACTTGAGGGACAGCCAATAAGAAGCCACTGGGGCAGGAGAGGGAATGTCATGAGAAACAGAGGCCAGTTTGGCTGAATCTCAAAATAGGAGTAGGGAAGTTATATATAAGGAGACCAGAAATCTATGATAGTATTAGGTTTTATATTTAATCCTAGCAGCAAAAGGAAGCCACTGGAGTTGAGTGTGGTAGTCATATGGTCACATCTGTGTTTAAGGAAAATTAACTTGGCATTGGAATGTAGGCTAGACTAGAAAAGTGAGAGACTTAAATCACACTGCAATAATCTAGTTGAGGAATAATGAGGGCCTAAAGTAAGGTGGTAGTTCTAAAAGGTAGAGGGGAGATCAATTTCAGAGAGATTATAGAAGTAAAGATTTAGCAACTAAGGAGAGTACTCAAAGTCAAATATGGAACAGATAATGACAAAGTTACAAACCTAGGAGACTAGAAAGATGGTGATACCTTCAACAGAAATTAGCTTAGTAGACATGAGGGTTTGGATAGACAGAGAGATGAAATACCTATATACTATAACTATATAAATATATATAAAATATACATTATGTGTGTATATATGAATAAATATATCATAAAATTTGTCCCTATATTATATAGGGACAAACCATATAAGTATATAATGTGTGTGATACACACACACACACACACACACACACACACAAGTGTCTATAAGTCATCTTAAAGAAGAAGAACGGCCAAATGCATAAGAGGTGTAGCAGGGTAACAGCATAAAAACTCAAAGAGAAGAAAGAATTGAAAAAAACAAAAACAACAGTATTAAATGCAGCAGATAGGCTGAGAGGGATAAGGACTGATAAGATTTAGCAAGTAAAATCACTGATTACTCTGGAAGAAACAGTTTCAGTTGAAGAATGAAGGCAAAGGACATATTGCAAAGGGCTAAGAAACAAGTGAAAGGGCAATGAAGAGAAGTAAGAAGACAAGTGAAGGCAGCAAGTGAAGAAAGCTTTTTCAGGAAATTTGGATGAGAAAAAAAAGAGCAATATAAAACAATGGTTTAAGGGTCCAGTGAAGGTTTCTTTAAGAATACAGGAGATTCAGGCATGTTTAAATACAATGAGAAAAAAAACTTAGCAGATAATAGAGAATAAAGTCCTAAGAAACTGAGAGGGGATAAATGCTAAAGAAAAAAGAATATATGTGGAACACTAATCAATGAGCATAGTAATCTAGTGTTGAAAGATTCCGAGAAGAACTCACTATTTGACAAAAATTGCTGGGAAAATTAGAAAATACTATAGCAGAAAGTAGGCACCCTATGCCAAAATAAGGTCAAAATGGGTTCATGATTTAGACATAAAGGATGGGGGCCCATTAGGGGGACAGAGTCAAGATGGTGGAGTGAAAACGTGACTCTCTGTGTCCTCCGATCTTCTCTCAAATCAAGAATAAAATAAGCCTCTGAACTGATCTTCAAGTCAACGACTCCAGAAATATTAGGACACTGCTTGCAGATATCTCTGAAAAACTTCATAACAGGTCTCTTGGGCAGAGGGATAAACAGTTTACTTGGTACAGCCTGGAAGTGAGGGTGGGACTCAGCTCAGCCTGGCAGAAACTTCAAAGTCTAAACTCTAAACACCTGGAGTTTATCTGAGGCACTCGGGATACTCTGCCCTGATTGGGGGCAGGTGTTCTGGCAGACTTGCCTTCTTTAAGGAGTAATTCTGACTTAGTCCTAGCCCCCCACCGGCACATCAGCTTAAGTTAATTTGCAGGGCAAACTACCACAGCCGCTGCTTTTCTAGCCATAAACAGACCTCCACACTGTCTAAAAAAAAAAAAAAAATGAAGAAGCAAAAGAGAGCTCTCACAATAGACAGCTTCTATCAAGAGAAAGAAGGGCACACCCCAGATCCTGAGGTTCATTTAGACAAAACTCCAGAGGAAATCAGCAAGGACCATCCCTGCTCCCCTTTTCAAAAGGCCTTTCTGGAAGATTGAATAAAGAACCTCAAAAGAGAGCTGGAGGATAAATGGGAAAATAAACTGAAATCAGTGCAAGAAGGATACAGTATCTTGCAAGAAGGATATGATGCCCTGCAAAAGAGATATGAAAAAGACACCAATTTATTGAAAAATAAAATTAGTGAAGTGGAAAAAGAGTGCAATGAACCAAAAAATTCAATAGGCCAGTTACAAAAGGAGCTAAAAAAGGTAACTGAAGAAAACAACACTTTAAAAATAAGAATTGAACAAATTCAAGTGAATGACTCAATAAGACTTTAAGAATCAAACAAAAACAAAAAAATGAAAAAAAATAGAAGAAAATATGAAATATCTCCTAGGAAAAACAACTGACTTGGAAAATAGATCTAGGAGAAACAATCTAAGGATTATTGGACTTCCTGAAAGCCATGATGAAAAAAAGAATCTAAATACTATCTTCCAGGAAATCCTGAAAGAAAACTGCCCAGAAGTTGTAGTATCAGAAGGCAAAATTACCACTGAAAGAATTCACCCATCACCTCCTGAAAGAGACCCCAAAATTAAAACCCCAAGGAATACAATGGCTAAATGTCAGGACTAGCGCACCACGGAAAAGATTTTGCTAGCAGCTAGAAAGAAACAATTCAAATACTGAGGATCTATAATTAGAATCACACACGATCTGTCAGCCTCCACATTGAAGGATCGAAGGGCCTGGAACCAGATATTCCGAAAGGCAAAGAAACTTGGATTACAGCCCAGAATAACCTATCCAGCTAGAATGAGCATTATCCTCCAGGGAAGAAGATGGTCATTTAATGATATAGGTGAATTTCACCTATTTCTAATGAAAAGACCAGATCTGAACAAAAAATTCACCCTCCAAACACAGAACTCAAGAGAAGCATAAAAACGTAAAAAGGAAAGGACTCTTGAGAACTTTATTTCTACTATGGGGATATTTAAAATTTGGGGGTATAATTAACTAGATGTCACTTTGATAATATGAAAAAGAAAACTAGAGGGGGAAAGGTTATCATACTGGGGAAAAGAGGGAAAAGGTGGTAAAATAAGATTTTTTTTTAAAAAGGAGGTTAAAAACAAGATAATAGCTCATGAAGAGACAAAGAAAACCTAATATAATTGAGAGAAAGAAGAGAGGGAGATGAGCATTATGTAAATCTTACTCTCATCAGTTTGGGCTCTAAAAGTGTATATCAGACATTTGATTTCACAGAGAAACTTGTCTGTTGCTAGAGGGAAGTGGGAGGGAAAGGAGGAAAAGAAAGGGATAAACTAGAAGGGAAAATAGAAGAATCAGGGGAAAGGAGTAAAAAAGGGGGGGAGGGGCTCCAAAGGTGTGAAGTTTGTTTGGGGGAGGGGGTCATCAAAAGCAAAACACTGAGGAGGGGGGAAAGGAGAAAGGGGAAAGGAAAGGGAAAAACATAATTTGGGTAAATAAGATGGCAGGGAATAAAGAATTAGTTATTCTAACTGTGAATGTGAATGGGATAAACTCTCCCATAAAGCGGAAGCGGATATTAGACTGGATTAAAAACCAGAATCCCAAAATATGTTGTCTACAAGAAACACATCTAAAGCATAGTGACACATATAGGATGAAGGTAAAGGGCTGGAGCAGAACCTATTATGCTTCAGGTGAACAAAAAAAAAGCAGGGGTAGCAATCCTTATCTCAGATCAAGTAAAAGCCAAGATAGATCTAATCAAAAGAGATAAGGAAGGAAACTATATTTCATTAAAGGGTACCATAGATAATGTAGCAATATGAATACTAAATATATATACACCAAGTGCAATAGCATCCAAATTCCTAGGGGAGAAATTAAGAGAGATGCAAGAAGAAATAGACAGCCAAACTATACTAGTAGGGGATCTCAACCTTGCCCTCTCACAATTAGATAAATCAAACCACAAAATAAATAAGAAAGAAACTAGGGAGGTAAACCAATTGTTAGAAAAGTTAGATATGATAGATCTTTGGAGAAAATTGAATGGAGACAGTAGGGAGTTTACTTTTTTCTCAGCGGTCCATGGAACTTATACAAAAATTGACCATGTATTAGGGCATAAAAACCTCAAAATCAAATGCAGAAAGACAGAAATAGTAAATGCATCTTTTTCAGATCATGATGCAATAAAAATCACATGCAATATAAGGCCAGGAGAAAATAGACCAAAAGTTAATTGGAAATTAAATAATCTAATCCTGAAGAATGAATGGGTGAAAGATCAAATCATAGAAACAATCAATAACTTCATCCAGGAGAATGACAATAATGAGACAACATACCAAAATTTGTGGGATACGGCCAAAGCGGTTATAAGGGGCAATTTTATGTCTCTAGATGCTTACTTGCATAAAATAGAGAAAGAAAAGATCAATGAATTGGGCTTATTATTAAAAAAAAAAAACTTGAAAAAGAACAAATTAAAAACCCTCAATTAAATACCAAATTGGAAATTCTAAAAATAAAAGGGGAAATTAATAAAATTGAAAATAAGAAAACTATTGAATTAATAAATAAAACTAAGAGTTGGTTTTACGAAAAAACCAACAAAATAGATAAGCCCTTAGTTAATTTGATAAGAAAAAGGAAAGAGGAAAATCAAATTGTTAGTCTCAAGAATGATAAGGGAGAACTTTCCCCCAATGAAGAGGAAATTAGAGCAATAATTAGGAGTTACTTTGCCCAACTTTATGCCAGTAAGTTTGATAATCTATATGAAATGGAGGAATATCTACAAAAACATAGATTGCCCAGGTTAACAGAAGAGGAAATAAATTATTTAAATAGCCCCATTTTAGAAAAAGAAATACAACAAGCTATTAACCAACTCCCTAAGAAAAAATCTCCAGGGCCAGATGGATTTACATGTGAATTCTACCAAACATTCAAAGAACAATTAATTCCACACTATACAAACTATTTGAGAAAATAGGGACAGAAGGCATACTCCCAAATTGCTTCTATGATCCTTCTATGATATGGTGCTGATAGCTAAACCAGGTAGGGTGAAAACAGAGAAAGAAAACTATAGACCAATTTCCCTAATGAATATTGATGCAAAAATTTTAAATAAGATATTAGCAATGAGATTACAGAAAGTCATCCCCAGGATAGTATACTATGACCAAGTAGGATTTATACCAGGAATGCAGGGCTGGTTCAATATTAAGAAAACTATCAGCATAATTAATTATATTAATAACCAAACTAACAAAAACCATGATTATCTCAATAGATGCAGAAAAAACATTTGATAAAATCCATCACCCATTCCTATTAAAAACACTAAAGAGTATAGGAATAAATGGGCTTTTCCTTAAAATCATTAGTAGCATCTACTTAAAACCATCAACAAGCATCATATGTAATGGAGACAAACTAAAACCATTTCCAATAAGATCAGGAGTGAAACAAGGCTGCCCACTGTCACTATTACCATTTAATATTGTATTAGAAATGTTAGCTTTGGCAGTAAGAGAAGAAAAAGAGATAAAAGGAATTAGAGTAGGTAATGAAGAAACCAAATTATCACTCTTTGCAGATGACATGATGGTATACTTAGAGAACCCTAGAGACTCAACTAAAAAACTACTAGAAACAATTCACAACTTTAGCAAAGTGGCAGGATTCAAAATTAATCCACATAAATCATCAGCATTTTTATATATTACCAACAAAGTTCAGCAGCAAGAGATAGAAAAAGAAATTCCATTCCAAATAACATGATAGGATAAAATATTTGGGAATCTATCTGCCAAGGAAAAGTCAGAAACTATATGAACTAAACTACAAAACACTTTCCACACAAATAAGATCAGACTTAATCAATTGGAAAAACATTAAATGCTCGTGGGTAGGCCGAGCAAATATAATAAAAATGACAATACTACCCAAACTAATTTACTTATTTAGTGCCATACCAATCAAACTTCCAAGAAATTATTTTACAGATCTAGAAAAAGTAGTAGCAAAGTTCATTTGGAAGAACAAAAGGTCAAGAATTTCAAGGGAATTAATGAAAAAAAAAAGGCAGATGAAGGTGGCCTTGCTGTACCAGATCTAAAACTATATTATAAAGCAGCGGTCATCAAAACCATTTGGTACTGGCTGAGAAATAGAGCAGTCGATCAGTGGCATAAAATAGGATATCAGGACAATCTAGGCAAAAACAATTTAGTGTCTGATAAACCCAAAGACCCCAGGTTTTGGGATAAGTACTCAGTATTCGGCAAAAACTGCTGGGAAAATTGGAAACTAGTGTGAAAGAAATTAGTGCTTGACCCACACCTAATACCACATACCAAGATAAGATCTAAATGGGTTCATGATCTAGATATAAAGAGTGATATTGTAAGCAAATTAGAGGAACGTAGTATAGTTTACCTCTCAGACCCATGGAGATGGAATAAATTTATGTCCAAAGAAGATCTAGAACTCTTAATTGAACACCAGATAGATAATTTTGATTATATTAAGTTTAAAAGTTTCTGTACAAATAAAACTAATGCAGGCAAGATTAGGAGAGAAGCATCAAATTGGGAAATCATCTTTACATTTAATGGTTCTGATAAAGGCCTCATTTCTAAAATATATAGAGAACTGTCTCACATTTATAAGATTTCAAGCCACTCTTTAATAGACAAATGGTCAAGGGATATGAACAATTTTCAGATGATGAAATTAAAACCATCTCTAGTCATATGAAAAGTTGCTCCAAATCACTATTGATCAGAGAAATACAAATTAATACAGCTCTGAGGTACCACTACACACCTGTCAGATTGGCTAAAATGACAGGAAAAGATAACGATGAATGCTGGAGGGGATATGGGAAAGCTGGGACACTGATACATTGTTGGTGGAACTGTGAACGGATCCAACCATTCTGGAGAGCAATTTGGAGCTATGCTCAAAAAGTTATCAAACTGTGCATACCCTTTGACCCAGCAGTGTTTCTATTGGGCCTATATCTCAAAGAGATCTTAGAGGAGGGAAAGGGACCCACATGTGCAAGAATGTTCGTGGCAGCCCTTTCTGTAGTGGTTAGAAACTGGAAACTGAAGGGATGCCCATCAATTGGAGAGTAGCTGAATATATTATGGTATATGAATATTATGGAATATTATTGCTCTGTAAGAAATTACCAGCAGGATGATTTCAGAAAGGCCTAGAGAGACTTGCATGAACTGATCTGAGTGAAACGAGCAGAACCAGGAGATCATTATACACAGCAACAATATTACATGATGATCAATTCTGATGGACATGGCTCTCTGCAACAAAGAATTGTCTCAAACCACTTCCAGTTGTTCACTGAAGAAGACCATATACACCCAGAAAGAGGGATATGAAATATGGACCACAACATAACATTTTCATGCTCTCTATTGATGTTTGCTTGCATTGTGTTTCCTTTCTCTGATGTTCTTTTTTTTTTTTCTTGTAGATAGGATTTTTCTTGCACAATTTATCAAGTATTTCAGCATTATTAACATGTAGTGGACTTCCTGCCATCTAAGGGAGGGGAGGGGACTGAGGGTAAAATTTGTAACAGAAAGCTTTGTAAAGATCAATGCTGAGGAACTACCCATACATATGTTATACAAATAAAAAGCTTTAATAAAAAAAAAAGATAATGGATAAAACCAAATTAGAAAAGCAAGGGATAATCTACCTATCAGATCTGTGGAAAAGGAAGAAATTTATGTCCAAAGAAGAATTAGAGAACATTATGAAATGCAAAATGGATAATTTTGATTATATTAAATTAAAAATTTTTTGTACAAACAAAATTAATGCAGCCAAGTCTAAAAGAGAAACAGAAAAGTGAGGGAAAAAATTATATCTAAGGGTTAAAGGCCTGATAAAGGCCTCATTTCTAAAGTATTTTTTAAAAAAAGTATCTCTTTAAGTAAAGAGAATTGAGTCAAGTTTTGAGACAAAGAAAATTAAGGAAAAGCAACTTCATGTCAAAAGGTTTCAGTTTTCTTAATAAAGTAAAAAGTGAAGTCCCTAGCCAAAGGTAGGGGTGGGGGAGGACAGAGCCTTCTCTGGGAGAAGCCTTCTATGGGAGGACTGAGACTAAAAAGAGAAGTTTTTGAACAGTTTCTGAGAGAAGTAAGATAATCAGTTAAGGAGGAATTAAAATGAACTGCCTTGTTGCAAAGAGGGCCCAGTTGAGATTAGATAATCAATTTGCCGTGCAGGCAGTCGTCAAAGGCAGATTTTCCCTCATAGCATTCATTAGCTAATAAGCAGGGTAGATGAGGCAGATAGTAGGAGTAATACAGGGCTGAAAATCAGAGAGGCAAAGCAGGAGTAAAGACCTCAGAAGATATTGTAAGTAAAACGAATTAGAGGTCTACCTAAAATTTGGAATGGAGAGATCTCTAGATTTGCACATCTCATCTTTCCTTTGTGTTACTGAGATTCTGCTTGGCTCAGAGGGCACAGCACCTTCTTTGACATGGACACACAATCCTGGACAGTCCTGTGCCAGTATCTCCCATTTCTCATAATCAATCTAAAGTTTTTCAAAGAAACCTAAAGAGTTGCCTTGTATCACTTCTGATACATGTGGGAGTTTGTCCAATGTTAAGTTCTCCACAAAACAATCTTTTAGACAAACATAAGTGTTTGAACAATGTGGCCAACCCATTGGAGTTGTACTCTTGGCAATAGAGTGTGAATACTTTGAATACTTGAGAGAGGATATCAGTATTCAATAGCTTATCATGCTAAGTAATTTACAGAATCTTCCTGAGACAATTCAAATGGAAATGGTTCAATTTTCTAGCATGAAGTTGGTATACTGTTCAGATTTCAAAGGCAAGCAACAATGAAGTCAGCACAGCAGTCTGAAGACTTTCAGTTTAGTACGGCACCTAAGCAGAGCCTCCCAAATGCTGGACTAACCCTGGCAGTTTGTGCTTTAGTCTCCCCATGCACGTGGACATCCCTGCAAATATACAGCACCAAGGTAAAAGAACTTATCAAAACCATTCAAAACTTCTCCATTTCCTATAACTGATGGTTCTACATATGGATGGTCTTGTGGGGCTGGGGGAAAACTGTTTTCTGGATGTTGATTGTCAAGCTAAATTTAGCATGATGAACTGATTCACATTCTACTGCATCTCAGCCTCAAAGACAACATTGAGCACAAAAAATCATCTTCAAACAAAAAGACATCCATCAAGTCTCCCTCCACTTTAGTCTTGGCTTGTAACCTTTTCAAATTAAATAGTTTGTCATCAGTGTAATACTGACATTGATGTCAATTAAACTTCTGTAAAAATATACTCACTCGGGCAGCGAGGTGGCGCAATGGATAGAGCACCAGCCCTGAAGTCAGAAGGACCTGAGTTCAAATATGATCTCAAACACTTAACATTCCCTAGCTGTGTGACCCTGGGCAAGTCACCTAACCCCAATTGCCTCAGCAAAAAAAGAAAAAAAAAATCACTTTACAAAAACTCTTTTTATTCAGTTCTTTATTCTGTACCATAATGTCAAGTGAAATAATAAATTTTAAAAATTTCTTTCAACTCTTCTGAATCTTATCTATCCCACTCTAGCAGGGTCTCTCAACAGATAGATAGCTCTGCCTCCTACTTTGCTAAGAATAGAAAATCCGCACAAATACTTTCTTCCAAATGTAAAATCTGATGTATATCTGTGTATAAATTTTAAAATTCTTTCTTCCTTTTCCACTTTTATCTAAAATACTTTTTGTGCAACTAAGTTTATACTTTTTATATAATCACATTTCACCATACCCAGGATCTTGACACATTAGTCAACTAATTTTCTCCATCATACCATCACTCTCTCCTCTCCACTAGCTCCTCCATAATATGCTTATTTAACCCTATGCTTCAAAAGAAATCTTCCCTTCATACTGTCATCCTACAAACTGTCTCTCCTAATTTTCACTTCTAACTTTATAATAATGACGACATTTACATTTACATAATGTTTCAAGGTTTGCAAAGCATTTAAACTATATTAACTCATTTAATCTTCACAACAACCCTGTGAAGTCAGTGTTGTAATTACCTCTATTTTACAGATGAGAAAACTTAGCCTGAGGAACATTAAGTGCCTTTGAAGGATCACACAACTAGTAATTGTTTTGATATCAGATGCTAGTAGACATTTGGACATTATGAGACGCAAAGTACAATAAATATAACACAAATTCAAATATAATAAGTGTACAAAAATCACAGTACACTATGGTATCAAATTTCATTCAAGAAACATTACATGTGCCCTATGTGCAAGCAACTAAGCTAAGTTATAGTATCACAGACTATTAAAACTACATTTTTGAAATTTAGATATTTCCATAGAAAAGTTAGATGTGCAATAGGCCTTAATTTGACACATTTACAAAAGGGACTATTTGTGGCTTAACTTGACAGGGAAAAGAATAAACATATATTAAGTGTATACTATGTGCCAGGCACTGTGCTAAGTACCTTACAAATATTATGTCATTTGATTTGAGGATGCCCATTAGAAGGGGCATAAAGATACATGTGGACGACAGTCACCAAAGAGACAAAAACGCAGCTAGATCTTTTAAAGGACAGGATGTATTCACTATTAAACCAGCAAAGAAGAAATCGGGCTGTGGATGGGATGAATATTAGACTATGACAGGAAAATGAAAGAGATCAATGATGTGTCAATGATGAGAAGTACTCTCTAGAATTGACACATTGGCCTCCTCCTAGTCTAGAGAGAGAATGCCAGAATTTTGTCTCACACAAGAAGATTACTCCCAGAACAGAATAAGAGCCAGATATTTTATGTGAGGCTGGGGTCAACTAGGAGATGCACCAGTCAGAGTGGCAGGCTGGGCTCATGCACATACTGTGTGAGCCCAGTCAAGTTACTTCACCCTGTTTGTTCTCATCTGTAAAATGAACTAAAGAAGCAAATGGAAAATCACTCCAGTGTCTTTGCTAAGAAAACCTCAAATGCGGTCAAGAAGAATCAAACATGACTGAAAACAACTCAACAGCATTTTACAGGCAAAAGTAGAATCTCTAGCTAATCAGTCATCTGATTTTTTTTTTTTGTCCACAAGGTTGGACTTGAGATGGAAACTTCCAGCACGGAAGATTCTAGAAAAGGAAAGGGACTGTCAGAAATGAGAGGAAAAAAGTATCAGAAATTGTTTTTGAAGTGGCAAGGAACTAGAAACTGAGTGGATGCTCATCAGTTGGAGAGTGGCTGAATAAATTATGGAATATGAATGTTATGGAATATTTTTGTTCTGTAAGAAATGACAAATGATGATTTTAGAGAGGCCTGGAGAGACTTGCATGAACTGAAACTGAGGGAAATGAGCAGAACCAGGAGGTCATTATACACAGCAACAAGACTATATGATGATCAACTCTGATGGATATGGAAGAGGGATGAGGAGGAAGAGGAGGAGGATAATTGCACATATTAAGCCTATATTAGATTACTTGCTGTCCAAGGAAGTGGGAACTCGGGGAAGGAGGGAGAAAAATTTGGAACACAAGGTTTTGCAAGGGTGAATGCTGAAAACTATCATCGAATGTATTTTGAAAAATAAAAGACTATTATTATTTTAAAAGGGCAGGATTAAAAATCTAAAGTGGGGAGATACTACCCCAGCAGGGGTGATCAATAAAAAAAGGCAATCTCTAGGGCTAAGGAATAACAATTCTCTTGAGGAAGACAAGATATGCATACACATATAATATATATATGTGTGTGTGTATATATATATACATATACATACATATATGTATATATATATAAAATATAAAGAATTAACTCCTCCCCAGAACTTGGACTCCCACCCTCCCAGAAACCTCTGTCTTATCTTGCCCAGATACAGAACCACAAATATCCATTCTAGTTCTGAGAACAAATCAACACTATTATTCCTAGAATAGTAGAAATTCCTATTATTCTAATCAATTGCTCTATAACCCCAATTACCATTATCTGGGATTTCCCTGTTTAAAACACTGTCCCCTGGCAACCCTTCTGTATCTTTTCTTCCCTTATTAGAATATATGTCCTTCACTAATGCATTGTTGGAGTTATGAAATGATCCAACCATTCTGGAGAAAAATTTGGAACTATGCCCAAAGGGCTAACAAACTGTGCATACCCTTTGATCCAACAGGATCTCTACTAGGCCTGTATCCCAAAGAAATCATAAAAAAGCAAAAAAGAACACACATATGTAAAAATATTTGTACCAGCCTTTTTTGTAGTGGCAAGTAACATGAACTGTGTCCAGAAAGGCAAATTACAGTCAGATTATGAAAGGTCTGTCAAAGGAAAGGAAAAGGATCTATATTTACAAAAGTATTTATAGCAGCTCTTTTTTTGTAATAGCAGTAATAAAGAATGGGTAACTTAGAGGGTGCCCATCAAGTGAAGAATGGCTAAACAAATTATGGTATATGAAAATAATGATATTCTGTTATAATAAATGATGAAAGGGGAAGTTTCAAAGAACCTGAAAAGACTTTTATCACAGAAGAAGAATGAAATAAGCAGGAAAAAAAACCCAATTTAAACAATAACATTACCATTGTAAATCAATTATTTTTGAAAGTCATTAAAACTCTGATCAATATGATGACCAATCATGATTCTAGAAGACTGAGGATCACCTGACAGAGAAGTGATGGACTCAAGAAGTAGAATGAATTGTTCATTTTTATATATGGTCAATATGAAAACTTATTTAATGTAATTTCATATTTGTTAGAAATGGGGGAGGTTCACTTTGGGGAAGGGAACAGAGAATAAATTCTTGCTAATGGGGAGGGATTAAAAAGAAAAGTGAAGTATAATAAGATTCCAATGGAAGTAGCATGTAAAATAGATTGGAGGGAAGAAAATCTGGAAGTGATAAGACTTTTCTGGAATGGACCTCAATATTAAGGATAATAGTTGGACCTAATTCTGCTTCCCAAATATTCTGAAATCACAGCACAGATATTTTAACAATGATTTTGCATTAAGGTTCTTGTGGCTGCAACTCAGCACCAATTTACAACCTAGCCCTTTGCTGTACTGAAACTGCTCATTCAAAACTCAATGAGTTTCTAATGGCCAAATCCAATTTTTGCTCTTCATCTTTCTTGATCTTTTTGTTATCTAATCCTGTTATCTAATCTGTCTTGATTCTCTTCCCTTACGTTTTCTTTGTTAGATTTTTCTTGTCTTTTCTGGCTGTGTCCTCGTCCGGTCCTCTTGGTATACAATATGCCAAAATTCTAATATCTGCCTTATCTTAGCTATTCTATTGTTTCTTTTATCTCCATTAGATATCTAGTCAGCACCTCAAATAAAACATTTCCAAAATGGAACTCCATCTTGTCTATTTCCCTATTTCTGTTCATCTTTGTTCTAACTGCCTAAATTTAAAACCAAAATCGCTTTTTACTCCTCATTAGCCACATGTACATATGGTTAGATGTCATAGAGTCAATTCTATCTAAACAGTATCACAAAAATATTACTTCTAGCATCTCCACCCCAGCTCAGTCCAAGATGGGGGAGGTTGTGATTCAAATGACAAATTTTGAGCTTTGTTTTATGGCAAGATTCTAGGCGTTATTCAATTTCAAGTTAAAAGTGGTTTATTGTTTTAATTGCCCAATATGTTACAGACTATAAAATTTTATAAAGAAAACATCACAAAACTTATGAGAGAATTATAGACTACTTTTAATTTCATCCAATGTTAGCTTTTAGAATATCTTTTAAACATAAAACTGTTGAAGTACAATGTACACTATAATCTACTATAATAACAGTAGAAGCATTTCACCTACTAATCTAACTTACTGGCTATTTCTTACTAATAATTGTTAAATAATTGTGATAAAAATATATGACTTGGGGGCAGCTAAATGGGAACACTAGTCCTACAGTGAAGAGGACCTGAGTTCAAATCCCGCTTCAGACACTTAAAACTTGCTAGCTATGTGAGCCTAGGCAACTCCCTTAACTCCAATTGCCTCAAAAAACAAAAATAATAAAAATTGTTAAAAATATACATATGCATGATTTAATTGTCTAAAATTGTTATTATAAAAAAGCATTATTTTACTAAGCTCTTCAGTTTTATTTTTAAGAACATGACATTCTGACAAGGTTCAAATTTTTTAAATGTTTAAGTGTTCTGAATGTTTAAGCATTTATTTTAAACGTAAAATTAGTGAAAACAGCTTATCAGCTATTGCAATAGATAATTCAGAGGCGCAGTTTTGTCACTGTGCAAATGCCAGATACTATATAATCTGATTATTATCCTCTTGTATTTGGTGTTTATGTTCTAGATATAAACTACATTTCTAGTTTTCATTCACCTAACAATTTTCCAGATGGCTCTATATAAAAACAAAATTGGTAGGATTTCACTTTTTTTTTCTCAGATGTTACATCATTAGAATGTAAAATAGTTAGGTGACACAAATGGATAGATAGAGTGCCAGGCCTGAAAGTCGGGAAGACCCAAGTTCAAATCTTACCTATCACCAGCAGGAACTCATGTTAGGGTTTATTAATTAGAAAAGTGGAACACTGAGGCGGGGAAGGAGGGAGAGAATTAGTACTACCTCAGGTGAGCCCACCTTCATTTGTGGATGAGGTAGAAGGAAAGATTAGGCCATGGGATTTGGGGAACCTGAGGAATGAGAAATTTGGAGAGTCTGAAGGAGCTTGTAAGTAGACACTGAAGGTCCTAATGTAAAGGCAAGAGCTGCAAAGAGAACCAGATGCTAACCTCCTTTATAAAAAGGAGGGAGAATGATCTACAGGTCAGTATATTACAACCACCATAACCTGAATTAAAAGGAAAATGTAAGCTTCTTGAGGGCAGAGATTGTCTCATGTATGCCTGGTGCTTACCACAATGTCTGGCACAATAAATGTCTAGTAAATGCTTTTGCACTCATGTATCCTGCCAGTTTACTAATCTTACAAGGACTGATAAAAACCTGAGTTACTAAGAGCTCCAAACTTTAACCCAATTATGTTTTACATTCAAACAGATTCTATATACTTTCTTAACTAGAGGATTAGTTTCATGTTTGAGATTTTTTAAATAGCTCAATAAAAGGATAACAAAGCTATTCAAATGGCAGATAGAAGGCAAAAGGCAAATTTCAGTATTACACACCAATATCTCCAAAGTATAAACCACTTATGAAAACAAAGAGAAATATTTATGAAACAAAATTGGATATACACTCAAAGTACACTTTGCTACATAATGAGATTTTAACTGCATGATTGAAAGTGTGTGAAAATGTCTCAGTCTGTCCCGCCACACAGCACACAACCTGGGACTGCACAGAGAATGCAAAAACAAGCCAACCAATGACTTCATACTATTCACCTTCTAACAAACCATACTTTATTACTAAGTAAATTGCGTTACTTACATCAAAATTAATTTCATTCACTAAGAGTGAAAGAATTTTTGCACATTTTCCCCCCAAAATACTTGTAAAACACCAAGAAATTTCTATATGATAAAAAATGTTATAGTTATTAACACAAAAGAGATATATAAGAATACCAATCATAAAGGATGCTCACAACACAGTTCAATTAAAAGCATAATTTCCTAATGGTTGTTGAAGTTCTTCAAATATTCCTGTTTTCATGAGTGTAACCCAGAATGGGCAGCAAGGTGACCCAGTGCAAAGAGAGTCCTGCCTAGAGATAGAAAGACCTGAGTTCAAATTTGACCTAAGACATAGTATGATCCAGGACAAGTCATTTACCCCTGTTTGTCTCACTTTCCTCATCTGTAACATGAGCTGGTGGCAGCCAGGTGGCCCAGTGAATAGAGTGCCAAGTTTGGAATCAGGAAGACCTGAGTTCAAATCTAGCCTGTGATACTAGCTGTGTGACAATGGGAAAGACACTTAACCCTGTTTGCCTCAGTTTCCTCATGTGTACAATGAGCTGGAAGAAGAAACGTCAAACTACTCTGGTATCTCTGCCAAGAAAATTTCAAATAGGGACATGAAGAGATGGACAAGACTAAAATGACAACAATAACAAGCTCCCTAGAAGGGTGCAGAGTTATTTGTAATGATTCAAAAGAATTTGACTTTAACTATCTACACAGGAAAAAACAAGTGGATAAAGAATTGCCCAGACAATGATAGGGAATTGGATGGAGAACACATAAAGTCCATTAGTACATATGTTGTGGAGGGACTTAACATATATGCATGAACTGGAACCAGAAGGCCAGAGGAAGACGGCAAGACACATTACAATAGATACTTGTCCAATGATTTTAGTAAACCCAAGCTTGTCTACTAGGTAAAGGGCTATCTTTTTAGCCTCAATATTCCTGTAGTGATGCTACATGGCTCTCATGAAATATAGCAGATCATAAAGGATGAAAACTATGAATCAATTAAAAGTCAATGAGCAGTTACATGATAGGAAGTACATAGACATAAGCAAAATAAAGTTGACATCTGAATGAAAGAAAAAGGTGGAAGGTCATATATTGAGAGTGGCATTCAACTGATTGTCAGCCAATAAGATCTATTAATATTCATGAAATGTCAAAAGATAGAGTGGAAGGCCTCCATCATATTAAGAGGACCCCCATATAAGACTTGTGGAAGGACACAGATGAGTCACAGAGGATGAAAAGATGGGGGTATGATATATCTATTTGAAATCACAAGTTCACTGAATTATCAAGGATAAGCAGGGTAAATTTTACAATGAAGGCCAATGAGAAAATTATATTTGTTGTCCTGGAAAACTCTTTGTGAAGGCAACTTTTCTGAAATCCATCTTGTGAATAGCATTCTATCATATTCTACATGAGTACAATGCTAGCTAGAGACAAACCATAAGTACTCAAATATTTAATAGCTAACATGAAGTATATAGGTTATTAAGCTTTTTAAGGATACTATTTCTTTCATAGCCATTAAATGTCATACATTTCTATTCATTAAACTTAAAATAATATAATTTGACTTAATAAATCTTAAGAAAATAAATTTAACACTAGAAAGAGTAAATCAACGTTCCAAATATAATATCCTTTTTCAGAATAAAGTTTTTTTAAAAAAAAATCAGAATCAAGAAGAAACACAAATTTTTTCCCAGTTCTGAAAAATTATTTCCGTATTATTGTAATATTCTACATAAGACAGTAGATCCTAGGAGAAAAATAAATGGCTAAGAAATTGATGAAAGTGTTCCCGTAGTGAACCATACACTGCCTGCAGATTCCAGATGCTCAACATTCTTGACATCAGGATGGAAAAATTTACTGTTAGTCTAGAGAAATTTAATATCACCATTCTTGTCATATCCCTCATAGCTTCGTTATTAGGACAAGTCTGGGGAAGCTATAACCAGTGTTAAATGAAAAAAAATCTGGTCTCTGCGTTCCATCATTGTTACATATTATAAAACAAAGTTCTTAGGAACAGTATAGAAAAGACACCAAAAAAATTGCAAAATTTACATTCATTTGCTTTTCCTTCTTGTTAGTTTTGCCATTTGTATTCCATATAATATAGAACCAGGCATAAGACCAAAGAAATTTTACTATAACTGAGGGGTAATAAACACTAAAGAACATACATCTAAGCCCAGAACAACATTGTAAAATTTTATTGTATTAACAAAATAGGACAAACCAACCTTTAAATTTTCCACTCTGTCAAAGGTAAAACAATCAGCACTACTCATTGCTATTTACAACAGGTTTCAATTTTTCTCATTTAAAATATATTTTAGGGCTTTCCAGAAGAATACACTTTTCAAGCATATACCTTTTGATATCATCCATTATAATTTAAAAATACATTTGAAGAGAAAAACTGAAAAACATCTGAAACATTTAAAATAAAACCTTCCCACAATTTGCTTCTTTTAATTTAAATTTTAAAATTCTGTTTAAAACATTAGCAAGATAATAATGAAAAGATAAGACTTGGACAGAAATATGCACCCTTGTCTGAATTTTTTTTTTTAACTGTTTTTGGAGCTGCATGTAATAGAGAATATAATAATATTCTCATCTATTTTTTCTTGTTTGAGTAATTTGATGTATGAAATGTGTATCTTTGAAAATGATAAAATACTACACTAAATATGTGAGTATAAGGCATAAGCACATAATATAAAGCAATTGAGTATTTGGCCATATAATTTTTAAAATTCACTCAGAATATGTATATGTTCAAGATATTGTGCTAGACAAAAACAAAGTATATTATAGAATCACAGAATTTCATAATTCAAAGGTCCCTCAGAGTACTCATCCACCCATCCATTCGACTACTGTAACTCCTCATTGCCTGACAGACAGCCTAGTCAAATAACCCTACTTCAATAAATTGAACAAAAACAAATCCAGTCAAAAGAAATTTGCAACATGGCTCTCTTCAACAATGAAATGTTTCAAACCAGTTCCAATTGTTCAATGAAGAAAGCCATATACACCCAGAGAGAGGGATATGAATGTGGACCACAACATAACATTTTCATGCTCTCTATTGATGTTTGTTTGCATTGTGTTTCTCTTCTCAGATTTTTTTTTCTTGTAGATCCAACTTTTCTTGCACAGCAAGATAACTAAAGATATGTATACACATTCGATTTGTCATGTATTTTAACATAATTAACATGGAGTGGACTTCCTGCCATCTAGGGGAGGGGTGGGGACTAGGAGGGAAAAATTTGTAACAGAAAGCTTTGCAAGGGTCAATGTTGAAAAATTATCCATACATATGTTTTGCAAATAAAATGCTTTAATAAAAAAATAAATTCAAAAAATAAATACAATTTTTGAATCAATATTCTTAAAAAAAAAATTCACAATCTCCCAAGCTGGCTTACTTTACATGATGGACTGAACAACAAAAATTGTCACTGACTTTTCTTCTTTTTATCAAGTCTCTATCCGCCTCTCAGTAATCCCTAGCTTGTACTCTCAGAGGCCAAGGAGAAAAATTCCCATAACCACATGACAATCCTTCAAATACCTGAAGGTAAGATGTACCCACCAACCCAAGTCCTCTTCTCTTGATACTAATCCCCTCCCCCACTACCCCCGTCTCTTTCAGCTAGTACTTATACAGCATGACGGCTAAATCCTCCTTTGGTCATTCTCCAGTCTGTCAATAACCCTATAAAATGTGTTATGCAGATCTGAATATAATAATCATATACCAGATTATTATCTAATCTGGAAAAAATGCAACATAGACTATTATACCTTTTCCATTATGAGTAGCATGCCCTCTCAATGTAGTGTAAAATTATGCTGACTTTTTTGGTTACCAAGTTGTTTAGGTCACTCTTGCTGTCCACTAAAACACCTATTATTTTTTTTTTTGCATAAAAAATATTTTTCCAGCCAAATGTTCTTCATTCTGTATTTTAAAAGTTTTTTTTAAACTCTCATCACATGAAATGCTTCATTTACTATTAAACCCCATCTTATTAGATTTTGTCTATCATATATACCTTGCCAACATATTTTTTGGGTTCTTGGCATCTGTTTCCAGCTACTTCTAGTTTTCACAAATGTAGCATCTATGTTGGACTGTTCAAAAACTTTTTAATTCAGATGGAAAAAATATATTACCACTAGAGACATTTTCATCAAATTTATATGACTGGCTATCACAACTCTGAAATCAATTACCTAACCTAATACAAATCTACCTATCTCTACTATCGTTTGTGCCATGTCTTGCCATTCTCTCCACATAGGCAGCACAAGAACCAACGACTTAACAAAACTCAGGTAAACTACATATATAGCATCCTGGTTGGCAGAGAAAAAAAGTTGTAATAGTACAACCTCTACTTAAAGTCATGTTGGCTTTTTAGTGATCAACACTCACATTTCCAAATATATTCAGTCAAGAATTAAAGTCAAGTTCACTAATCTCTACTTTAGAAAGTTCATTCTCTTCCTTTTTATTTTAAAAAATATAATCAATATTTATACTCACTAATTTTATGACTATTCATATTTTTTAATATTTTTCAAAGATCACTGACTCAAATCTATCCATTATGATACACAGTGTGATAAATGATGACTCAGGGATCACAGAATTCTTTCAATTTAATTCATCTTACTCTGGTGACTTATCAATGGTAATTAAGTGCTCCTTTCCTCATTTATCTTGGGTTTTAAATCCTTGCCAACCATTTTTGTTTTATTCTTCTGTATACATCATTCTGCAATAACATGATTAATATATACAACCACATATACATCTCTCTCCCTCTCTCTCTCTCTGTTCTCTCATCACATCTGTTCGGAGGAGGTATAATCTACTTTTGTCTGGAAATTGGAGCAATACAACATAGAGAAGGTGACATTAAAGCCTGGACTTTATAAATTCTTTATCTTCACAAACTAAAATATTGTCCATTTACCTTGATCCCATCTTGCCTTCCCTTGCTTCTGTGTGTTTGTATAGGCTGCTCTTCATGCCTGTAATGTACTACCTTATTTCCATCTCCTGAAATCCTTTTCCTTTGAGGTCCAACATAAGTATCACTATCTCCATGAAGTTCTATTTGTTCCTCCAAGTTGAAAATATCCTCTCCCTCCTCAAATTTTCTTGGTCCAGATTTTTCCTTTATACTCTTCCTTTTATCATATTTTTGTGCATATTTCATGACTCCCACTATATATTATAAACATGTCATTAGAGACTGGGTTATTTTTCAGTTTTAAATTCCCAATACCTTGCCAAAAAGTGAAAGCACTCTCTTCTACCCCTGACTATTTTAAGTCTCTACTGGCAAGTACTTTTTTCATTGAATCTGTTTGAAACAATCAGATGTGTCTTACTGAATTCAATTCATTAAGGATAATAAATTTTTAGATTTAAGGATATAACACAGATATCTTGAATTCACATATTTGGGCTACAACACATCACATTTAAGTATTTGGATATTTATCTCTATATAATACACACAGAGAGAATCTCATTATTCTCACAATAGCCTTGAGAGGCAGATGCTATAGGCACTCATTATAAATTCATAGACAAAAAATTGAGGTTTATAGAAGTGATTTGAACTGGGATAACATGAGGATAAGAGATAGGACAGGGAGGCAACATGGTCACACCAGAATTTTGGGAATATGACAGCTGAGTGGAGGATAGATTTAAGTACCAACGTAATACAATTAGAACCCATACTAGGTGATTGCTGAATAAATGGAGAGAAAGGCACATGTACGAGAGAGATTGTAAAAGAAGAAGAACTAACAAGATTTGGCAAGATTAGATATGTGGACTGAGTTCAAATGGTAAGTCCAGGGAAATAACTGAGATTGAAAGCCTAACTGATGGGGGGAAGGAGGGGAGGAATAGGAAGAAGAGATGATTTGGGAAGAGAAGTTTTGTTTTAGACATGTTGAATCTAAGACACCTATGGGTAAAAAAGTAGAGGCTCTAAACCAAGACCCCATGAATTTGATCTTTAAAACTATGCTGATAAATGTATTTAATATAATTGGTATCCTTTGTAAACTAATACATTTTATTTTATGTGTTTAAAATCATTATTAGGGCAGCTAGGTGGCTAGGTGGATAGAACACCAGCCCTGAAGTCAGGAGGACCTGAGTTCAAATCTAGTCTCAGACACTTAACATTCCCTAGCTGTGTGACCCTGGGCAAGTCACTTAACCCCAATTGCCTCAGCAAAAAGCAAAAAAAAAAAGAGAGAGAGAGAGAGAGAGAGAGAGAGAGAGAGAGAGAGAGAGAGAGATCTCATTATTCTAAGAATAATGAAACCATAGGCTTCACCAAATAGCCATTTTCCCCCAATTTCCCACCCACCTACACTCTTTTAGACTGGAATCCATCATGATCCTTGGAATCTCAAGATCAGGAAACTCATCATACTTCAAGACCTGCTATTCAACCTCATCATTACATCATTACAATTTGCCTTTCTAGTTGGAGCAAAGATCTCCTCCAAAAGCTTCCATTTAAAGATGAGTCCCAGGACAGCCATTTTCTTTTTTATCCTGCTTTTAAAAGCAGCATGAACTTTTTGCATAGAAAATAGAAATTTATAATTTGGGAAGGCAAAGTTGAGGAAACTATAGAATAAAGTGCTTAAAATGATTTCTAATTCAGCAACTTGGTTTGTGTTGCCTCTAAAAACTCTCTAAAAACACCAGGCATTAACAATTTGTCCTAATTAGCAGTAGTCTGGAACCCTTCTCTTACCCTATGCAGGCATATTCAACTAAGCTAAAAGAGGCTCTTTCTCTGTAATCAGTTGGACTCTTCTGAAGCATTGTAGTGCCCTCTAACAGGAAGTTTACTCGCATGCTCTCAGTAGGAATACCTCTGAACCTGCTTGATGCCAGGGAAATATTTATTATCCCTGTAATTCAGGGCAGAAAAGCATTACATGGGAGATAGTAATGAAGCATTTGAAGGCTTTCAGAGCAGTAGTTAAAACTTCTCAGGTGTACATTGCAACATGATGTGGAACAACAGCAGACATCCAAAGAATTAAGCCAACTGGAGACAATGAAAAACAAAACTGAATGGAAAGTTAAGGATAAGGGATTATCTTGTTATACAATGAGAGTCCTATTATTCACACAATGTGATTTGGTAATGGATCCAGTCAATACCTTGTGATTTTTCCCTAGTTCAATTCAGCAGCATGTGGGTGGCTGGAGGGGAGAGAGAAAAGGAGGAAAACAGTGAGAGTAGTCCAAGGTTGGCGTTTAATAGAGTGATATATGAATAGGCTATGAGGACAAGGAACTCAAGTGTAGCTGATAATGGTGCAGAGTTGAAGTGCTTTGTCATGGGGTGAAGAAAGGGGAAATAGGATATACAAGTGATAGCTTGGGAAAGAACTGAGGGATAAAGGGCCTGGAGGACATTATAAAGATGGGTAACAGGGTTAGAAGTCATGAGGCAAAAGAAAAGTTATGACAAGATAAAGGAATTTCAGACTTGATGAATTGTAGAATTAGAACACTTGTAGGTGACAGATAGCAAGATTATGGCCATCTCTATATGTAGCTGAAGAGGAATAGAGGAATTGATTATGAGAAAAGAATAAATGGAGGAACTGAGAAGTTAGGTATTTGATGGAGCATCAAATGTATACTGAAATTCACTAAATCATTGGGGCAGGCTCATTTAACTTAGTCCTAGCAAGTGCATATAAAAGGCATCTCTAAGATTTTAGTCACTTCTCCATATGAGTCCTATTGCTTACTCTTAGCTAAATTAGAGTAAGCAAATTATACTTACTTCTTTCTCAGTTTTAGAGATAATCATGCCCTCTTCCCTCCTCCCCTCCCAGTTCTATCTGAGACTAGGGATAAACACATTCATTCCTTTTACTCTGTCCTTAATGGTCTCAGGAATTACCATCCAATCATGGTGTGATTGTGAAAATTAAAAGAGAAAATCTACATAAAACACCTTGCAAACCTTAAAGCACTCTGTAAGTGCTAGTTATTATTACTATTATTATTCAGAGAATCCCATAAGAATACCAATCATGGCGAAGGATACAAAAGAAATGTATGCTTCAGCAATTTATAATGTAGCTGAAGGCATTAAAAAAAAGGGGGGGCTAACTACTTATTGATGGATGGACTAAATCCTTACTGATGTAATCAATATGGCCTAGCAGTGCCAGATCTCAAACCATACAACAAAAAAATAAATAAATAAATAAATAAATAAATCAGTTTGAACAGATTAAATATATAATATAAATAAGTAGATATATCTAATACTCTAGTGTTTAATAAACATAAAAACCCTAGATATCAGGATAAGGACTTATTGTTTAACAACAGTGATGTGGAAGAAATTAGATTTAAATCAGTATTTTATATTTTATACAAAGAAAATCTCCAAATAGTATATAAAGCACTTATAATTATAAGTCACATCATAAATTTAGAGAAACATGAGGGAAAACTATCAACTCTTTGGACAGAAAAAAGTTTATGAGCCAAACAAAGAATAAAGAAAAAAGTGATCAATGTGATAAAGATAGTCAAAAAAATTATAATAAATGTCAGAGACAGAGAAGAAAAAAAAAATGAACTACTAGTGGACCTGTGAATGAGTACAACCATCCTGGAAAGTAATATGGAATTATAAACAAAATCATACTACACAGTATATATGACTTTGGTCAACACTGCTAAGTCTCTACTCAAAAATGATCAAAGAAAGAGGAAAAGGTAAAATGCACACAAAAATATTTCTAACAGCTCTTTTTCTGGTGGCATAAAATTATAAAATAAAGGGTGCTCATCTGTTGAGGGTGGATAACTAAATTTAATGTGATAAAAGTGTTTATTATTATACAAAAAGAAAGATTTTTCAAAGACAAAGAATGATGAAATGAATTTACATAAAGTGAAAGGACCAAAACCAGAATAATAATTTATAATATCAATATTATGAAAAAAAACAATTATGAAAAAAGAAATAAGCTGAAACAGGAAAACAATTTATACAATATCAATAATGTAAAAACAAATAATTCTGAAACCTAGAAGAATTATGATCAACATAATGATTATTTCATAATTCCAATGTTTTCAATACAAAGATGACAGATTTAAGGTGCAGAATGAAATATATACCTTTGGCATACAAGCATTGAGGAAATGTTTTCCTTAACTATGTATATGTGTTTTAAGAAATGTTTTGGGCTTTTTTCCCCCAGTGAAGGGGCTGTGGAAGGAAGACAAAAACAGATTTCTGTTGTGTTGCCTTTTTTTACAAAAGTAGAAGGTGCTACAGATTTGAGATGTTCCAGGCAGTTTTAGATGAAGTGCCTATTATTAGTTTTATTTTTTGGTAAGTTTTCTCAAAAAGTGGGAGTGATCTGTAAATGTTTGTAATACTTTAAAAAAATAAATAAAACTTTTTCTTAAAAAAGAATGTCAGTGCTCAATTTCAAATGGAACCCTTAAATTCTAGTATGGACCAATTAATTACAATGTACTCTGAAAAAAGAAAAAGGAACACAAATATGCAAAGATTTACAATTTGGACTTGATAAAATGAGAAGCTAGTTGGTTCTAGTCACATCAAGTTAGAGTAATTTATCAATAATTTCTATATTCACATCTCACTGGATTTAGCAGATATTGATTGTTGTGTCAGCATAAATGGATCCCAAAAAAGTGTGCTATCCTGCCAAAAAGTCAGTGGTTTTCCTAAAAGCAGTCATAATAACTTCCCTAAAAAAAATTCCAAACAGAAAAATGCAAATCCTGGAAATTAGCAAATGAATGAGAAAGCTAAAGATCCAGACCAAAGCCACAAATGAATCTTCCCTGTTATTAGCTGATAGGAAATTCCCACCACATAAATCACTGTAATTATCAAATTTAGGGAGGAAAATCCAAATGACTTTTTAAATACATGCTGATTGCCAGATAAAAATATGTCCAGTATTGATTTTGAATTTTTAAAACCATAATAAACAAAGAAGAGAAACCCATTTTATATTGTCAGTGGAAATCTATCAGAGTTGATCTGTTCTGCCATCACTAGTCATCTTTTACCACCTCTCATCATTTTCATCATTGTAATGGAACTCAACCTATTTCCTATTCTTTGTTGTTGTTCAGTCATTTTAGTCATATCCAAAGTTTGAGACTCCACTTGGGGTTTTCTCAGCAAAGAAATTGGAGTGATTTGTTATTTTCTTCTCCAGATCTTTTGACAGATGAAGAAACTAAGTCAAACTGGATAAAGCGACTTGCCCAAGGTCACACAGCTATTAAGTGTCTGAAACCAGGTTTGAACTCACGAAGATGAGTCTTCCTGACTCCAGGTTCAGCACTCTTAACTACTGTATTACCTAGCTGCTCTATTTCTTCCTCTATCTCAAACAAAATATTTACACTATACTAAATACTATAGGGAAAACAAATATAAAATTCCAACTTCATTCTTACGGATCTCAAATTTTAGTTAGGATAATAAAATACATTGAAAAAACTAGCAATATAAGGCATTAACAAATAAATGACAGCTGTGTGACCCTGGGCAAGTCACTTAACCCCAATTGCCTCAGCAAAAAGCAAAAAAAAAAAAAAACAAATAAACAAATAAATGACAAATGAATAGTACAGAAAATGTTACAGAAGGAAAACAGCTAGGCAACAAGACACAGTAGTCAATGACTATAGTAATCTAGTGTTTGATAAATTCAAAGACCCCAGCTTCTGGGATAAGAACTCACTACCTGACAAAAATCATTGGGAAAACTGAAAAATAGTATGGCAGTAATTAGGCATTAACCAAAACCTAACACCCTATACCCAGATATAGTCAAAATGGGCTCATGATTTAAACATAAAAGATGATACCATAAACAAATTAGAAGAGCAAGGATAGTCTGTCAGATCTGGGGAGAAGACAGGAATTTATGGCCAAAAAAGAACTAGAGAACATTATGAAATATAAAATAGATAATAGATAATAGATGATTCTCATTAATAATTCTTAAAAGGTTTTGTACAAATAAAATCAATGCAGTCAAGATTCAAAGGGAAGCAGAAAATAGGGAAAAAAATTTATATCCAGTGTTTCAGACAAAGACTTTATTTCTAAAATATATAGTGAATTGACTTTAATTTATAAGAGTACAAGACATTTTCCAATTGATAAAAGATCAAAGAATATGAACAGACAATTCTCAGATGAAGAAATCAAAGCCATTTCTAGTCTTATGAAAAAAAAATGCTCTAAATAACTATTAATTAGAGAAACACAAATTAAAACAACTCTGAGGTTGTTTTATTTCTGCTACTTCATATCTCTGATTGGCTAAGATGACTGAAAAAGATAATAAATGTTGGAGGGGATGTGGGAAAACTAAGACTCTAACACATTGTTAGTGGTGGTGTGAAATGATCAAACCATTCTGGAGAACAATTTGGAACTATGCTGAAAGGGCTCTTAAACTGTGCAGACCCTTTGATTGAGAGATCATAAAAAAGAGAAAAGGACCCACATGTGCAAAAATGTGGGAGCCCTTTTTGTAGTGGAAAGAAATTGGATACTGAGTCTGGATGCCTATCAATTGGAGAATGGCTGAATAAGTTATGATACCATAACTTATGTCATGGAATGTCATGGAATATTATTGTTCTATAAGAAACAATCAGCAGGATGATTTCAGAGAAGTCTGGAGAGACTTACATAAACTGATGCTAAGTGAAGTGAGTAGAGCTAAGAGACATTGTACACAGCAACATTATCATGTGATGATCAATTATGATGGATGTGGCTCTTTTCAACAATGAGGTGATTCAGGTCAATTCCAATGGTCTTGTGATGGAGAGAGCCATCTATATCCAGAGAAGGGACTGTGGAGACTGAATGTAGATGAAAGTATAGTGTTTTCACCCTTTTGTTGTTGTAGTTGTTTGCTTGGTTTTTTCTCTCATGTTTTTTTTTTTTCCTTTTGATCTGATTTTTCTTGCACAGCATGACGAATGCGGAAATATGTTTATAATAACTGCACATATTTAACCTATATTAAATTGCTTACTGACTAGGGAAGGAGAAAAATTTGGAACTTAAGGTTTTGCAAAGGTGAATGTTGAAAACTATTTTTGTATATGTTTGGAAAAAAATTTTTAATTAAGTTTACAAAAGAGGTCATCAAGAAAAATTTCAAGGAGAAATTGGAATTTGAGCTCTAAATGGAAAGATGAATTATATTTGAGTAAGTGGAAGGCTATAGAAAAGCCTTCTTTGCTGAACGGGAGAAAAGACTGAGCCAAAACAGAAGAGATAATGCACAACATGCAAATCTAGTTGGGATGAAGAGTCATGTAAAGGACTAATGGGAAATAGGTTTGGAACAATAAGTTGAAACCACATTGTAGCCTACTTTAAAGAAAAGACTAAGGAGTATAGAATTTCTGATTATTTGGTTTGGGGCAAGAGCAAAAAAAGAGGATCGTCTCAGGCATTTCTGAATCTGGATGACAGGACAAAAAGAAATACTGACAAACATAGGAGTCCGAAGAGAAAGTTACTTTCTGAGATGAAACTGATAGTGAATGTGGAGATATCTAAAAGCCTTAAGAAAAGAAAAATAATGATAAAGAATATTCATTCTACAATTTGAATGTGGTTTTTCAGTTGTTTTCAGTCATGTTTCACTCTTTATAACCCCATTTGGGGTTTTCTTGGCTGATACTACAGTGGTTTGCCATTTCCTTCTCCAGCTAATTTTACAGATGAGGAAAGTGAGGCAAATAGGGTGAAGTGACTTGCTTAGGGTCACACAACTAGTATCTAAGGTCAGAGTTGGACTCAGAAAGAGGAGTCTTCCTGACTAGTCTAGCACTCTATTCCTAGATATAACAGAAGTTAAATATTTCAAAAACATCGAAGTACAGCTTTTACAACAATAACTTATCAGATATAAACCATCTCAATCTTAGAGTCAATATCTCAATTTGGGATGCTATCAGGTGACTAAATTCTTTAAAAGAATTTCATGGAAGTTTTGGCAATAACTTCAGAAAAACCAGTCTAAAAACTAAAATGAAAATATAAGCAACACTGATGAAACAAAACAGGAGAAAAACATTTCATACACAATAATTTCAGATATCTTCTCTGGTACATGTGAAATTATATAACTTTTCCGGTACATAATTTTTCATTTGTAGTATCCATCAGTTCGGTGTACTACATTTAAGAGGGACATTGACAACCAAAAGTACAGAGAAGGGTAAGAAAGTTTGGAAAGTTCAGAAAAATAATTTTAGTTTAGAGAAGAAATGATAATTATCATTACAAAATATTTTTAAAATTCATAAACTAAAAGACATAGTATGCTCCTTATAGAAAATCTGTCAGGAATACTATAAAACGGAAGTACCAAATACACAACTGCAACAATGTATGACTACCAAGATTAAAATATTTAACAAATGAAAAATACAACAGAAGGAATAATGTTAATACATGGTTTTCTACATTAACAAATGACCCACAAGCATCCTTATGTAAAGTTCAATTGTTTCCACTTCTGAGTTTGACACCAATACTGTAGAAAGCATTCACAGATTAGGTGGTAGGTTAAAAGAAGTAACTGCCTAGGTCCAACCTAACATTAAAATAAAAGGCTTGTTTCCCCCATCATTTTCTCAAAGTTTTTTTTTTCTCCTACCCACATAGAGAATTCCAGAATTTAAATAAATATTAGAGTTGACATAGTTCCATTCACTATTTAAAGATTGAATGAAAAGCACTTAATTTATTAAGTGTTTATCATAGGTCAAGTACTGTGCTAAGGACTCAGAAAAGAGAGTTCTGATTCTCAAGGAATATACAAAATTTACAATATAAATATATGCAATCTACAAAAGAAAGTTCAGCTTTAGGAGAGACTGGAAGCCCCAGAGGTCTTAAAGGTTTAGCAGTGGGGCAGGTGGCTATGCTCAAAGTTTTAAGTTACATAAAGATTCAGATAATGGTGCCAAGGAAGTGTAGAGCATAGTGGAAGGACAGGTAAAGGCCAACAGGACTAGGAGACAGTGCATGTGGAAAAGTTTGGTAAGACTTTGGTAGGAACAAAAACTGTTGGTTCCCATCTCATGTAAGGCAGTCAAAAGAAGGGAAATGGAAAATTCAAAGAGGAAGAAATATCCCAGTGGCAGTGGGAGGTGGGGGGAATTTCGAGCAGGATGACTTCTGGGACAGGGAAAGGAATAAGAGAAAAAGGAAATGAAGAGGAAACAAAGGTAACATGAACAAAGAAGGAATTAAATAGTTTAATAGTGATAATAAAAGATGGCATATTCAAATCCTGAGATGGATCTGTAAGTTTATCAATATTGGTGTTTCCTCCATTGTTGCATATCGCAACCATCTTGATGAGAATGGATTAAGGGAGTATAAAAGGTGGCATTAAGCTTAACATCAAAAAAAAAAAAAATTCTTGCAACTGGTTCCATAAATTCCTGGTAAAGAGAAGGAAAAAGAAAAAGAAGTAGTGTTAGACTATATTCTTGAGCTCAAAGAATACTACAGATTGTGACTGCAGCCATGAAATTTTAAAAAAAAAAAACAAAAAAATATGTGCTCATTGGAAGGAAAGGTATAGCAAATTTAGACAGCAAAACAAAAAAAATAGAGACATCACCTTGCGGGCAAAGGTTCAGATAGTCTTGGTTTTTCTTTTTCTTTTTTTCTTTTAGTTGTTTTCTTTCAATCCTTTCTTATTTTTTTAATTTTTTTATTAAAGCTTTTTATTTGCATAACATATGTATGGGTAGATCCTCAGCATTGATCTTTACATAGCTTTTCTTTTTTTCTTTTTTTTTTTTTTTTGCTGTTTCTGAGGCAATTCGGGTTAAGTGACTTGCCCAGGGTCACTCAGCTAAGTGTCTGAGACCAGATTTGAACTCAGGTCCTCCTGACTTCAGGGCTGGTGCTCTAACCAGTAAGCAACCTAGCTGCCCCTACATAGCTTTTCGTTATAAAATTTACCTCCAGTTCCCTCCCCTCCCCAGATGGCAGGAAGTCACTACATGTTAATAATGTTAAAATACTTGATAAGTTGTTGTGCAAGAAAAAATCCTATCTATAAGAAGAAAAAAAAATCAGAGAAAGGAAACACAATGCAAGCAAACATCAATAGAGAGCATGAAAATGTTATGTTATGGTCCACATTTCATATACCTCTGTCTGGATGTATATGGCTTTCTTCACTGAACAGTCGGAACTGGTTTGAGACATTTCTTTGTTGAAGAGAACCATGTCCATCAGAATTGATTCTCATGTAATATTGTTGTTGCTGTGTATAATGATCTCCTGGTTCTGCTCATTTCACTCAGCATCAGTTCATACAAGTCTCTCCAGGCCTCCCTGAAATCATCCTGCTGGTTGTTTCTTACAGAACAATAATATTCCATAACATTCATATACCACAATTTATTCAGCCACTCTCCAATTGATGGGCATCCACTCAGTTTCGAGTTTCTAGCCACTACAAAAAGGGCTGCCACAAACATTCTTGTACATGTGGGTCCCTTTCCTTCCTTTATGATTTCTTTGAGATATAAGCCCAATAGAAACACTGTTGGGTCAAAAGGTATGCACAGTTTGATAACTTTTTGAGCATAATTCCAAATTTCTCTCCAGAATGGTTGGATCCGTTCAGAGTTCCACCAACAATGTATCAGTGTCCCAGTTTTCCCACATCCCCTCCAACATTCATCGTTATCTTTTCCTGCCATTTTAGCCAATCTGACAGGTGTATAGTGGTACCTCAGAGTTGTCTTAATTTGCATTTCTCTGATCAATAGTGATTTAGAGCACCTTTTCATATGACTAGAAATGGTTTTAATTTAATCATCTGAAAATTGTCTTTTCATATCCCTTGACCATTTGTCTATTAAAGAGTGGCTTGACTTCTTATAAATATGAGACAGTTCTCTACATATTTTGGAAATGAGGCCTTTATCAGAACCATTAAATGTAAAGATGATTTCCCAATTTGATGCTTCCCTCCTAATCTTGTCTGCATTAGTTTTGTTTATACAGAAACTTTTTAACTTAATATAATCAAAATTATCTACCTGGTGTTCAATTATATTCTTTGTTCCATATATTCTTTAGATATAAATTTATTCCATCTCCACAGGTCTGAGAGGTAAACTATACTACGTTCCTCTAATTTGCTTACAATATCACTCTTTATATCTAGATCATGAACCCATTTAGATCTTATCTTGGTATGTGGTGTTAGGTGTGGGTCAAGCACTAATTTCTTCCACACTAGTTTCCAATTTTCCCAGCAGTTTTTGCCGAATAGTGAGTACTTATCCCAAAACCTGGGGTCTTTGGGTTTATCAAACACTAAATTGTTAAAGTTATTGCCTAGATTGTCCTGATATCCTATTTTATGCCACTGATCGACTGCTCTATTTCTCAGCCAGTACCAAATGGTTTTGATGACCGCTGCTTTATAATATAGTTTTAGATCTGGTACAGCAAGGCCACCTTCATCTGTCTTTTTTTTCATTAATTCTCTTGAAATTCTTTACCTTTTGTTCTTCCAAATGAGCTTTGCTACTACTTTTTCTAGATCCGTAAAATAATTTCCTGGGAGTTTGATTGGTATGGCACTAAATAAGTAGATTAGTTTGGGTAGCATTGTCATTTTTATTATATTTGCTTGCCTACATATGAGCACTTAATGTTTTTCCAATTGATTAGGTCTGATTTTATTTGTGTGGAAAGTGTTTTGTAGTTTAGTTCATATAGTTTCTGACTTTTCTTATACTATCATCCGTTATTTGGAATGGAATTTCTTTTTGTATCTCTTGCTGCTGAACTTTGTTGGTAATATATAAAAAAGCTGATGGTTTATGTGGATTTATTTTGAATCCTGCAACTTTGCTAAAGTTGTGAATTGTTTCTAGTAGTTTTTTAGTTGAGTCTCTAGGGTTCTCTAAGTATACCATCATGTCATCTGCAAAGAGTGATAATTTGATTTCTTCATTACCTACTCTAATTCTTTTTATCTCTTTTTCTTCTCTTATTGCCAAAGCTAACATTTCTAATACAATATTAAATAGTAATGGTGACAGTGGGCAGCCTTGTTTCACTCCTGATCTTATTGGGAATGGTTCTAGTTTGTCTCCATTACATACAATGCTTGCTGTTGGTTTCAAGTAGATGCTACTAATCATTTTAAGGAAAAGCCCATTTATTCCTATACTCTTTAGTGTTTTTAATAGGAAAGGGTGTTGGATTTTGTCAAATACTTTTTCTGTATCTATTGAGATAATCATATGGTTTTTGTTAGTTTGGTTATTAACATGATTGATTATGCTGATAGTTTTCCTAATATTGAACCAGCCCTGCATTCCTGGTATAAATCCTATTTGGTCATAGTGTACTATCCTGAGGATGACTTTCTGTAATCTCATTGCTAATATCTTATTTAAAATTTTTGCATCAATATTCATTAGGGAAATTGGTCTATAATTTTCTGTCTCTGTTTGCACCCTACCTGGTTTAGCTATCAGCACCATATCGGTATCATAGAAGGAATTTGGTAGTATGCCTTCTGTCCCTATTTTTCCAAATAGTTTGTATAGTATTGGAATTAATTGTTCTTTGAATGTTTGGTAGAATTCACATGTAAATCCATCTGGCCCTGGAGATTTTTTCTTAGGGAGTTGGTTAATAGCTTGTTCTATTTCTTTTTCTAAAATGGGGCTATTTAAATAATTTATTTCCTCTTCTGTTAACCTGGGCAATCTATATTTTTGTAGATATTCCTCCATTTCATATAGATTATCAAACTTATTGGCATAAAGTTGGGCAAAGTAACTCCTAATTATTACTTTAATTTCCTTTTCTTTGGAGGAAAGTTCTCCCTTATCATTCTTGAGACTAACAATTTGATTTTCCTCTTTCCTTTTTCTTATCAAATTAACTAAAGGCTTATCTATTTTGTTGGTTTTTTCATAAAACCAACTCTTAGTTTTATTTATTAATTCAATAGTTTTCTTATTTTCAATTTTATTAATATCCCCTTTTATTTTTAGAATTTCCAATGGGGGGGGTGGGGCCGAGCCAAGATGGCGGAGTGAAAAGGTGACTTTTTGACTCTCCTCCGATCTTCTCTCAAATCAACAATAAAATAAGCCTCTGAACTGATCTTCAAGTCAACGAACTCAGAAATATTTGAGCACGGCTCTCTGGAGAACTTCATATCAGGTTAGTCGGACTCGGACAGAGAGATAAATAGACGACCCCTGTGCAGGCCGGAAGTGAGGGTGGGACTCAACTCAGCTCCTCGTGGAAGAAATTCCAAACTCCAAACTCCAAATTCCAAACACCTGGAGTTTATCTGAGGCACTCGGGACACTCTGCCCTGATTGGGGGCAGGTGTTCTGGCAGACTTGCCTTGTTTAAGGAGTAACTCCGACTTAGTCCTAGCCCCCACCGGCCCAGCACCTTAAGTCAACTCGCCGAAGTGCCCCAGGGCAAAGCGTCTTCAGCCGAGGTTTTTTTTTTTTTTTTCCCCTACCTTAAAGAGATATCCACGCTGTCTAAAAAAAAAAATGATGAAGAAGCAAAAGAGAGCTCTCACCATAGACAGCTTTTATCAAGGCAAAGAAACGACCTCAGATACAGAGGTTTCTTTAGACAAAAATCCAGAAAAAAACAGCAAGGACCATCACTGGTCCCCGTTTCAAAAGGCCTTTCTGGAAGACTGCATAAAGAACCTCAAAAGAGAGCTGGAGGATAAATGGGAAAATAAACTGAAATCAGTGCAAGAAGGACACAGTATCTTGCAAGAAGGATATGATGCCCTGCAAAAGAGATATGAAAAAGACACCAATTTATTAAAAAATAAAATTAGTGAAGTGGAAAAAGAGTGCAGTGAACAAATTGGCCAGTTACAAAAGGAATTTAAAAAGGTAACTGAAGAAAACAACACTTTAAAAATAAGAATTGAACAAATGCAAGTGAATGACTCAATAAGACTTCAAGAATCAGTCAAACAAAAACAAAAAAATGAAAAATTAGAAGAAAATATGAAATATCTCCTAGGAAAAACAACTGACTTAGAAAATAGATCTAGGAGAAACAATCTAAGGATTATTGGACTCCCTGAAAGCCATGATGAAAAAAAGAATCTAAACACTATCTTCCAGAAAATCCTGAAAGAAAACTGCCCTGAGATTGTAGAATCAAAGGGCAAAATCACCATTGAAAGAATTCACCGATCACCTCCTGAAAGAGACCCCAAAAATAAAACCCCAAGGAATATCGTGACTAAATTTCAGGACTATAGCACCAAGGAACAGATTCTGCTAGCAGCTAGAAAGAAACAATTCAAATACCGAGGATCAATAATTAGAATCTGTCAGGATCTGTCAGCTTCCACACTGAAGGATCCAAGGGCTTGGAACCAGATATTCCGAAGGGCAAAGGAACTTGGATTACAGCCAAGAATAACCTATCCAGCTAGAATGAGCATTATCCTCCAGGGAAGAAGATGGTCATTCAATGATATAGGTGAATTTCACCTATTTCTAATGAAAAGACCGGATCTGAACAAAAAATTCGACACCCAAACACAGAACTCAAGAGATGCATAAAAAGGTAAAAAGGAAAGGACTCTTGAGAACTTTATTTTTACTAGGGGGATACTCAAAGTTTGGGGGTATAATTAACTAAATATTACTTTGATAATATGAAAAAGAGAACTAGAGGGGAAAAGGTTGTCATACTGGGGAAAAGAGGGAAAAAGTGGTAAAATAAGATCTAAAAAAAAAAGGAGGTAAAAACAAGGTAAAATCACTTGAAGAGGCAAAGAAAACCTAATATAATTGAGAGAAAGAGGGGAGGGAGACGAGCACTGTGTAAATCTTACTCTCATCAGGTTGGGCTCTAAAAGTGTATATCAGACATTTGATTTCACATAGAAACTTGTCTGTTGCTAGAGGGAAGTGGGAGGGAAAGGAGGAAAAGTAAGGGACAAACTAATAGAAGGGAAAATAGAAAAATCAGGGGAAAGGAGTAAAAACAGGGGGAGGGGATCTAAAGGGTAGAGTATTGTTTGGGGGAGAGGGTCATCAAAAGCAAAGTACTGAGGAGGGGGGAAGGGAGAAAGGGGAAAGGAAAGGGGAGTATTGTTTGGGGGAGGGGTCATCAAAAGCAAAGTACTGAGGTGGGGGGAAGGGAGAAAGGGGAAAGGAAAGGGGAAAACATAACCTGGGTAAATAAGATGGCAGGAAATAAAGAATTAGTTATTCTATCTGTGAATGTGAATGGGATGAACTCTCCCATAAAGCGGAAGCGGATATCAGACTGGATTAAAAACCAGAATCCCACAATATGTTGTCTACAAGAAACACATCTAAAACATAGTGACACATATAGGATGAAGGTAAAAGGCTGGAGCAGGACCTATTATGCTTCAGGTGAACAAAAAAAAGCAGGGGTAGCAATCCTTATCTCAGATCAAGTAAAAGCCAAGATAGATCTAATCAAAAGAGATAAGGAAGGAAACTATATTTTATTAAAGGGTACCATAGATAATGTAGCAATATCTATACTAAATATATATGCACCAAGTGCAATAGCACACAAATTCCTAGGGGAGAAATTAAGAGAGATGCAAGAAGAAATAGACAGCCAAACGATACTAGTGGGGGATCTCAACCTTGCTCTCTCAGAATTAGATAAATCAAACTACAAAATAAACAAGAAAGAAACTAGGGAGATAAACCAATTGTTAGAAAAGTTAGGTATGATAGATCTATGGAGAAAGTTGAATGGAGACAGTAGGGAGTTTACTTTTTTCTCAGCAGTCCATGGAACCTATACAAAAATTGACCATGTATTAGGGCATAAAAACCTTAAAATCAAATGCAGAAAGGCAGAAATAGTAAATGCATCCTATTCAGATCATGATGCAATAAAAATCACATGCAATATAAGGCCAGGAGAAAATAAACCAAAAGGTAATTGGAAATTAAATAATCTAATCCTGAAGAATGAATGGGTGAAAGAGCAAATCATAGACACAATCGATAATTTCATCAAGGAGAATGACAATAAGGAGACAACATACCAAAATTTGTGGGATACGGCCAAAGCGGTTTTAAGGGGCAATTTTATATCTCTAGATGCTTACTTGCATAAAATAGAGAAAGAAAAGATCAATGAATTGGGCTTATTATTAAAAAAACTAGAAAAAGAACAAATTAAAAACCCTCAATTAAATACCAAATTGGAAATTCTAAAAGTAAAAGGAGAAATTAATAAAATTGAAAATAAGAAAACTATTGAATTAATAAATAAAACTAAGAGTTGGTTTTACGAAAAAACCAACAAAATAGATAAGCCCTTAGTTAATTTGATAAGAAAAAGGAAAGAGGAAAATCAAATTGTTAGTCTCAAGAATGATAAGGGAGAACTTTCCCCCAATGAAGAGGAAATTAAAGCAATAATTAGGAGTTACTTTGCCCAACTTTATGCCAGTAAGTTTGAAAATCTGAATGAAATGGAGGAATATCTACAAAAATATAGATTGCCGAGGTTAACAGAAGAGGATATAAATTATTTAAATAGTCCCATATTAGAAAAAGTAATAGAACAAGCCATTAACCAACTCCCTAAGAAAAAATCTCCAGGGCCAGATGGATTTACATGTGAATTCTACCAAACATTCAAAGAACAATTAATTCCAATACTACACAAACTATTTGAGAAATTAGGGACAGAAGGTATACTGCCTGAATCCTTCTATGAGACCGATATGGTGCTGATAGCTAAACCAGGTAGGGTAAAAACAGAGAAAGAAAACTATAGACCAATTTCCCTAATGAATATTGATGCAAAAATTTTAAATAAGATTTTAGCAATGAGATTACAGAAAGTCATCCCCAGGATAGTACACTATGACCAAGTAGGATTTATACCAGGGATGCAGGGCTGATTCAATATTAGGAAAACTATCAGCATAATTAATTATATTAATAACCAAATTAACAAAAACCATATGATTATCTCAATAGATGCAGAAAAAGCCTTTGACAAAATCCAACACCCTTTCCTATTAAAAACACTAGAGAGTATAGGAATAAATGGGCTTTTCCTTAAAATGATCAGTAGCATCTATTTAAAACCATCAGCAAGCATCATATGTAATGGAGACAAACTAAAACCATTCCCAATAAGATCAGGAGTGAAACAAGGCTGCCCACTGTCACCATTACTATTTAATATTGTATTAGAAATGTTAGCTTTAGCAATAAGAGAAGAAAAGGAGATAAAAGGAATCAGAGTAGGTAATGAAGCAACCAAATAATCACTCTTTGCAGATGACATGATGGTATACTTAGAGAACCCTAGAGATTCAATTAAAAAACTACTAGAAACAATTCACAACTTTGGCAAAGTTGCAGGATTCAAAATTAATCCACATAAATCATCAGCATTTTTATATATTACCAACAAAGTTCAGCAGCAGGAGATACAAAAAGAAATTCCATTCCAAATAGCAGATGATAGGATAAAATATTTGGGAATCTATCTGCCAAAGAAAAGTCAGAAACTATAGGAACTAAATTACAAAACACTTTCCACACAAATAAAATCAGACCTAATCAATTGGAAAAATATTAAGTGCTCATGGGTAGGCAGAGCGAACATAATAAAAATGACAATACTACCCAAACTAATCTACTTATTTAGTGCCATACCAATCAAACTCCCAAGAAATTATTTTACAGATCTAGAAAAAATAGTAGCAAAGTTCATTTGGAAGAACAAAAGGTCAAGGATTTCAAGGGGATTAATGAAAAAAAAAGGCAGATGAAGGTGGCCTTGCTGTACCAGATCTACAACTATATTATAAAGCAGCGGTCATCAAAACCGTTTGGTACTGGATAAGAAATAAAGCAGTGGATCAGTGGCACAGGATAGGTTATCAGGACAACCTAGGCATTAACCTTAACAATCTAGTGTTCGATAAACCCAAAGACCACAGCTTTTGGGATAAATACTCTCTATTTGGCAAAAACTGCTGGGAAAATTGGAAACTAGTGTGGAAGAAATTAGGGCTTGACCCATACCTAACACCACATACCAAGATAAGATCTAAATGGGTTCATGATCTAGATATAAAGAGGGACTTTGTAAGCAAGTTAGAGGAACGTAATATAGTTTATCTCTCAGACCTGTGGAGATGGAACAAATTTATGTCCAAAGAAGACTTGGAACTCCTAATTGAACACCAGATGGATAATTTTGACTATATTAAGTTAAAAAGTTTCTGTACAAACAAAACAAATGCAGACAAGATTAGGAGGGAAGCATCAAATTGGGAAATCATCTTTACATTTAATGGTTCTGATAAAGGCCTCATTTCTAAAAT
>JAJPUD010000390.1:307759-342413 GCA_023553655.1 Myrmecobius fasciatus | reverse complement strand
TGGTTTTTAATCCAGTCTAATATCCGCTTCCGCTTTATGGGAGAGTTCATCCCATTCACATTCACAGTTAGAATAATTAATTCTTTATTCCCTGCCATCTTATTTACCCAAGTTATGTTTTCCCCTTTCCTTTCCCCTTTCTCCCTTCCCCCCTCCTCAGTGTTTTGCTTTTGATGACCCCCTCCCCCAAACAAAGGTCACACCTTTGAAGCCCCTCCTCCCTTTTTTACTCCTTTCTCCTGATTCTTCTATTTTCCCTTCTATTAGTTTATCCCTTTCTTTTCCTCCTTTCCCTCCTACTTCCCTATAGCAAAGGACAAGTTTCTCTGTGAAACCAAAAGTGTCTGATATACACTTTTAGAGCCCAATCTGATGAGAGTAAGATTTACACAATGCTCATCTCCCTCCCTTCTTTCTCTCAATTATATTAGGTTTTCTTTGCCTCTTCATGAGATTTTACCTTATTTTACCTTCTTTTTTTAAAATCTTATTTTACCACCTTTTCCCTCTTTTCCGCAGTATGATAAACTTTCCCCCTCTAGTTTTCTTTTTCATATTATCAAAGTGATATCTAGTTAATTATACCCCCAAATTTTAAGTATCTCCATAGTAGAAATAAAGTTCTCACGAGTCCTTTCCTTTTTACTTTTTTATGCTTCTCTTGAATTCTGTGTTTGGAGGGTGAATTTTTTGTTCAGATCTGGTCTTTTCATTAGAAATAGGTGAAATTCACCTATATCATTAAATGACCATCTTCTTCCCTGGAGGATAATGCTCATTCTAGGTGGATAGGTTATTCTGGGCTGTAATCCAAGTTTCTTTGCCTTTCGGAATATCTGGTTCCAGGCCCTTCGATTCTTCAATGTGGAGGCTGACTGATCGTGTATGATTCTAATTATAGATCCTCAGTATTTGAATTGTTTCTAACTACTAAAAAAATCTTTTCCTTGATGCGATAGTCCTGAAATTTAGCCATGATATTACTTGGGGTTTTAATTTTGGGGTCTCTTTCAGGAGGTGATGGGTGAATTCTTTCAATGGTGATTTTGTCTTCTGATTCTACAACCTCAGGGCAGTTTTCTTTCAGGATTTTCTGAAAGATAGTTTTTAGATTCTTTTTTTCATCATGGCTTTCAGGAAGTCCAATAATCCTTAGATTGTCTCTCCTAGATCTATTTTCCAAGTCAGTTGTTTTTCCTAGGAGATATTTCATATTTTCTTCTATTTTTTTCATTTTTTTGTTTTTCTTTGACTGATTCTTGAAGTCTTATTGAGTCATTTACTTGCATTTGTTCAATTCTTATTTTTAAAGTGTTGTTTTCTTCAGTTACCTTTTTTAGCTCCTTTTGTAACTGGCCAATTGAATTTTTTTGTTCATTGCACTCTTTCTCCACTTCACTAATTTTATTTTTCAATAAATTGGTGTCTTTTTCATATCTCTTTTGCAGGGCATTACATCCTTCTTGTAAGGCATTAAACCCTTCTTGCACTGATCTCAGCTTATTTTTCCATTTATCATCCAGCTCTTTTTTGAGATTCTTTATGCAATCTTCCAGAAAGGCTTTTTGAAAAGGGAACCAAGTTATATCTCCCATGATGGTTTCCTCTGGAGTTGTTTTGCCTATAGGAACTTCAGGATCTGGACCTTTCTTTCTCTCCATAAAAGCTGTCTATGGTAAGAGCTCTCTTCTGCTTCTTACTCATTATTTATTTATTTATTTATTTATTTTTAAAGCTTAGGGTCTGTGCAAAGCAGAGAAGCGGTGGCTAGCTGTGGTTGTTTTCCCTGGGGCAATTCCGCTAATTAACTTCCAGTGCCAGGCTGGTTGGGCTACAACCTTGCGTTTGCAATGGGTTACAAACTGCCTTTTACAAAAGGCAGATCTGCCAAAGCACCTGCCTGCAATCAGGGCCAAGTGTCCCAAGTGCCTCAGAAACACTCACCAGCTGTTTTGAGTTTCTGCCATGCTGAGCCCTACCCAGTTTCCTCCCCTGTCTCGGGACGCCGGACAAACTGCTCATTCCCTCTGCCCGACTGAAACAGACCTCTATGAAGTTCTTCAAAGGTAACTTCAGCAAGCAGAATTTCTTAGTCCAAATATTTCTGGATTCATTGACTTCAAGATCAGTTCAGAGGCTTATTTTACTGTTGATTTAAGAGAAGGTCAGAGGACACAGAGAGTCGCTCACTCTGCCATCTTGGCTCCGCCCATCAAAGTTATGGTTTTTCTAGTAACAATAGCATATGGCTGTGAGATTGGAACTATAAGGAAAGCTGAACCCAGCAGAGTGAATGTTTTCCAATTGTGGTGCTGAAGACTTTTGAGAGTCCTTTGAACAGCAAGGAGAGCAAAATAGTAAATATTGAAATTATTTCATTGAATTAATTCATACTATTCACTGGAACTTTAAATACTGATTTTAAGTTCCACTTAGTCATAATGTTGACCTGGATTGGCACAAAGTGAATATAAATAGCAATTGTTTCTGTTTGGGTCAGAAACCTTAAAGGTTTCTCCCTCATAGATTAATTTTTATTTTATTTTATTTTATTTTTTTTTTTGACAAGGTAAAAGAAGCCATTTTCTGCTTCATTTCTTACCTAGCTTTAATCACTGATTGGGGTTTTGCCTCACTCAAACAGAGAATTGTTAAAGACCTTAGCTTTAAAAGTCCATTCAGGAACATCCCCAATGGTCCTGTTTCATATCTTGCCACTGTACCCAGATGGCTCCAGAGGAGCAAGGGAGGGTGGTAACTTTGTTCAGCCATCCCTCACTCAAATCCAGTTCACTTGCATCACCTCTTTGATGCCATAGCCCCCTTTCAAACTATGGACAAAGAAGTATTTAAATGCTTTAGTACAAAATGAAAAGATAAAACTCAATGGAAAAGATCCTAATGTTGGGAAAAATTGAATCTATCAGGAATATTACAGAATGGAGTTATCAAATACACAATTGCCACTACGTATGACCATCAAGATTGAAATGAAACTGAGAATTATTTAACAAAACAATGAAAAATAATATATTGAAGCCACATTTTTTACTTCCCATATCCACTCTCAAGATGGTTGCAATATGCAACAATGGAGGAAAACACCAACTGTGATAAACTCAAAGGTCTATGTTAGAGAATGAGATATATACATGATGTCATGGAAACAAACATGAATCTGCACAACTTTAAGAGACTGCGAAAGATAAAAAGGCCTGACATCCACAAGGTGAAAAGAATTGGACACGGGGAATGGCAGAACAAAATCTTTTATTTTTAAATAATAGCTTTATATTTTCAAAATATATGCAAAGATAGTTTTTAACATTCACCCTGCAAAACCTTGTGCTTCAAATTTTTCTCCCTCCCTTAGCCGCAACCCTTCCCCTAGACAGCAAATATAATATATATTAGACTCCTGCAATTCTTCTATAAATGTTTCACCATTTATCCATGTTGCACAAGTAAAATCAGATTAAAAAGGGGAAAAAAATGAGAAAAAAAAAAGCAAACAGAAGCAAAAAAAGATGAAAATACTATGTTGTGATCCACACCATGATCCCACAGCCCTTCTCTGGGTGCTCTCTCCATCATAAGTCTATTGGAATTGCCCTGAATCACCTCACTGTTGAAGAGAGCCATGTCCATCAGAAATGATTATCATATAGTCTTGTTGTTGCCATATACAATGTTTTCCTGTTTCTGCTGATTTCCCTCAGCATCAGTTCATGCAAGTCTCTCCAGGCCTCTCTGAAATCATCCTGCTGGTCGTTTCTTACAGAACAATAATATTCCATAACATTGATATACCATAATTTATTCAGCCCTTCTCCAACTGATGGGCATCCATTCAGTTTCCAGTTCCTTGCCACTACAAAAAGGGCTGCCAAAAACAGTTTTGCACATGTGGGTCCCTTTCCTTTTTTTATGATCTCTTTGGGATACAGGCCCAGTAGTGATACTGCTGGTGAACAACAACCTTATATGACTCTTTTTAGGTCCTCCCATAAATTAATTACAGAGTATCATTTAATGTGCTGGGTGTCTTCTTCATTAATTTGAAGTTTCCCTCATTCTTGCCATATTACTATACCATCTTTTTCACGTTCACTTAATTGATGACATCTACTATGGCTGTTTTCCAAAAAATTTTAATAATGTGTTATATTCTCCTCACACCTACCATGAATCCCTCCATTACCCTCTGAGTTACATTCATTTTTAAATGCTTTGGATTCTGTAATGCTCCAAGACAAAACAACAACAATAGAATATTGTTACTAGAAAGAGGGGTCACTTTCAAAGGAAATGTGATGTCACTGCAAGAATTTTCCAATTTCTTAAAGGTGATAATACAACTTGCTTTCCTATTCAATTATGGACCCAAGTCATTGTCTATTTGCAGTGTCAGAGATACACTGTACAGACTAATGAACAAAAAACTATAGATCATCCATCTAATTGCATATCAATGCTAATTATGCTATAAAGAGCCTTAAATTCCAACCTAAGGACTTGGGACTTTATTTTTAAGCATTATGGGGAATAACTGAAAGTTTCTGAGCATGAGAGTGACATGATTAAAAATGTACATTGAAGGGCAGATAGGTGACACAGTGGATAGAGCACTAGTCCTGAAATCAGGAGGACCTGAGTTCAAATCTGATCTCAGACACTTAATACTTCCTAGCTGTGTGACCCTGGGCAACTGCCTGGGGGGGGGGGGGGGAAGAGATACTTTGAGAAGCTAAATTTGATAGGATAGAATGGAGAAGAGGAAGACAAGATGTAAAAAGAATATCTAAAGCTATTTTGATACTCTAATGAAGAAATAATAAATGAGGCGGATATCTGTGATTATGGAGGTATAAGAGAGAGAAATATTCAAGAATTGTCCCTGAGGTAGAATTAAAAATATTTATAATGATGGCACCAGCCATCCCCTCAAGTATGTAGATTTGAAACAAAAATTAATTCTTTCCACACAATCATCTACTCACCCCCATCCACTGTTTTGTCAATTATTGTTGACCATACCATCTCTGACATTACACCTTTCTTCTTCCTACTAACCCTCATAAAACCTGTTTCCTTTATTGTCCAATTTATTTCATTCATTTAAATATATCTGAAAGTAGTTCCACAGACTTGACTGGATTGTGAAAAGAGTCCATGACACAAAAATTGTTAAGAATTAAGATTCTTAACAATCTCTGTCTATATTAATGGTAATAAAAACTTGTACCAGTATGGTTCAAGAGAAATGATGAGAAGTGGCAAGAGAAAAGAGGTTAAGGTAGTAGTGTCCAAGCTGTTGCCCTTCTATAGAAAATTTGGTAAACATTTAAATATTAATGTAATTGCTACAAAATTATTTTTTTTATCATAGGAAATTTACAAAAGTAGGAAAACATAACCTATCATCACAAAATCCATACATAAAGGTACCATTCAATAGGTCAACCCTGTCTTTTGGAATTAGAATTCTGTCCCATTATTAAAGCAGTAAAATAATTTTTACTTCCTATATCTCACCAGCAAGTCTGGGACAAGACCAATGTCAAATTAAGAAGCATTTTTAAGCCTTTATTATGTACCACACATTGTATAAAGTGTAGGGGATATAAACAAGCAAAAGGATAGTCCCTGTCCTCGAAGAGCATACTTTCCAATAGGGAAAGATTATATATAAAATGGAGTTGAAAATGGAGGCGAGGAATGTTGTGATTTGGTCCAGAGAGTAAGACTGCTGAAGCACGGTGACAAAATGTAGAAGATGAAGTGTGTCCTATCTGGGTCTTTCTTAAAAGTAGATGTGGTGAAAGGAACTCATCAAAGGGAAGACTAGGAGGATTGCAGTTTAATAATTTCCCCTAAGTTATTTTTAAGTAGTAAGACTGCATACCCAATTGCAAGAATGAATTTCTTAGTTATACAATAAGATATAAAACTGTCATTCATTAAAAATTTGTGCTGTGATTCAAATAATTAAAATTTTGGGAATTTGCTTATCATAGTACAAAACCAAAATGTGAATAAAGGAAATACTAAAAGAATTTCACAAGAGCACTAACTCCTAAGGTCAAAAGAACTTGAGATAATACAAATAAATTTTTACAGTACTCAATCTAACAAACATAACTCCTGAAAAATTCTTGACTGATCCACAACACCTTCAACAGAACAGCTATCCAAATGGAAAGAAAAAAAAAATGACAAGAATAGAAAAGTGATAAAGTTTTTTTAAAAAAAGCAAATAACAATGCAAATATTGTTAAAAAAGATTAACTGCCAAAAACATATGGGGGGAGAGAGGGGAGAGAGGAAGTGCAGGGGGATATAAAATCATTAACTTTCCATTCTGAAATAGTTGCCTCAGTTATATATCCCAAGTACTAAGATCTACATATACTACTTAACATAGAGCAGACAAAAAGCATAGTCAATATTAATTCCTCCTAGCTAAATGCATGCCATTATTCATAAAGGCAAGACAGGAGGCAGATGGCTCAGAGTTAAGTCATCATCACTTTTTTAAAATGTGCATACACTAGTGATAATAATAGTATTTATCTGAAGGGCATACACAAACTTAGAATTCACTTTTAAAGACAAGTTTCAACATAAGCTTATCTTTTGAAAAGCAGGTAAGAAAAGTTTTATAGAAGATTTAATAGAAATTATCTCTTCTATGTAAAAAGAGAACTGCTAAATTATATTAGGGGAAAAAAACAACTAACTTGCCAAATTTAGAAGACAAGAAAAAAACTCATTAAATATAAGAATGTAAATTTCAAAAGTTACAAGCCAAAGGCATTTTGGTCTACAAACCTATCAAGTTTTGGGAGTGTTTGTTTTTTTTTTAAACAAATCTAACAATTTAATGTTTATCTACATAAATGATATTCTTTTTTACAGTTATTATTTGCTTCAGGAAAGATTCACATACCTGTGTCGCTTCCAGATCCTGCTGATAAAGCTGGCATGGTTTATTCTGCAGTTTATACCAAAATGATGAAATTCTTTCCACTTGCAAGGAAGCAGTTAATTTCAGTTAAATTGCTTGTGGCTACGTAGTCTAAAAATAATCTTCCAATTTGTAAGCCTTCCCTAGAAGGGAGAGAAACATTTTGTAAAATTTAAAAGAGTATTGTTAAACTATAAAATCATGTAGTAAAAATGCTTATTTTAAATTAACAAAATAAAGAGATCACAATTCATGAGAATGTTTTCTTAGTGCCAACATTCAATTGAGACATTCTTTATTTAATTTTAGATTTTCAGTTTTAAAAATAAAACATGAAAGCCCATACTTGAAATTAAATTAAAATGAAATAAAAATGTTAAGTATTTTCCTGCAGGAGAAAGGCAGAACAAGGCAGTTAGGAATTCAGGTAACATTTTTGGACACTTCAGGGAGAGGTAGGCTCTATGATGAAAGACTTGAATGAATTCTTTGACCAAATGTTAAAATACTATTGTAAAAATGTTTTTCCTTCATCACCAAGAATTCCAAAAGGTTACATTTCTAGAAGTTAGATAATAGAGTCAGTAGTTTACTTAATTTTTATAAATTAAATTAGCACCCTCTTTTTATAACTAATAAATTATTAAGTTGAAGAATTATGTTTTTAGTCCATTAATATAGCCTCCCTTAATTTTTAAAATTTATGTAAAATAAGTAGATTAAATTCTAAACTATACTTTTAAAATAACTTAAAAAAACATTTGTAGAGTATCCTAAAAGTGTGAGTGCTAGCTTAAAACTGCACCAACACTTTTGGGATTCCTTTTATTATAAATTTCATTACTATTCTTTATATATTCACCATAAAAGTGACATATATATGTACATATGCATGTACATATTTTTTTAATTATGACACATCCAAAAGTTTTCAGATAATAAGAATATAAAAGGAAATTTTAAAGATTCTAAGTCAAGATTGACACTGACCTAACAACACTTAAAAAGTTACCAGGTGGTTCAAATTAGATCATCATGTCCCAATAAGGGACCACACAAAATTTTTGTTGTTAAAAAAAAAAAAAAAAAGTCATGCAACTGTAGTGTCTCTGGGTGTATATATGTATGTATGCATATGTGTGTAGGTATACATACACATACACATACACTTAAATATTCTTTTCATATTTATCACAATATCCAAATTAGTTTCTCTTCTGTCAGTAGAGTTCAAACTAAAAATTTATTTTCAATATAATTTCTATTTCTTAAAGCAGGTTAAAAAAAATTTTTTACAACATAAAATTAATACAAATGTGGCAAACGTTTTACTAAAATTTGACATTTGATCCACCACTGCCCTCTTCCATACAGGAACAGGGTAAAAAACTTTCCTAATTTTACATTTCTAATTTAGCTCTATTGAGAAATGCAAGCAGAGAGGAAAGAAGAGAAAGGCATCATTTAAATGTCAAAGTGAAAAGTAAAGTCTATCATGGAATAAATCATCAAATAAACACAATTTTAATTTTATCATATTATAAAAAACTGGTATAAATAGACATCAAAGTGCAATGCATATAAAATGGACACAGGGAGAAGAATGCTTTGCAGGACATGATCTTCATAAACTTAAACCCTTTTATTAAATAAGGAGAAACAGCAAAACAGCCTTTATTAAATGGTTGAATTTCTTAACATGTTCTCCAGATTAATATTAAAGAGTAACACTATCTTCACATCATTTGCATACAAATATAAAACGACAAATAATCCACATTAAGATGTTCTTAGAATTAAAAGTCTAGAAGAGTTAAAAACAAAGTAACATATTCAAATCAACCAAATGCACTGGATATAAGAGATGAGATTTGTGGTGGGTTTTTCTGATTTTTAAAAAGGCAAAGTGCTCTAAATCAGAGACAAATGGCCGATTTCTATTTAAAAGACAGTTTCACTATCAACTCCCACACACCTCAAGAACTTGTATTAGTCACATAAATTATACCTTTCTTTTAATGCATAAATTTAAGGTTTTATCAAATGAAATAAAAAGATCTAATGTAAGTGGTCTTTTCAAAAAAAATTATTCCATTATAATAACTAATTAAGAGAATAAATTTCAATAAGAAAAATTTTCTGAGCTGCAGTTTGGCTGACCTACATGAACTCCATATATTAAAAGGTCTAGATGTCATTCTCTTTTTAAATTTCAAAATAAAACACTCATATTAAAATCTTCAAGCAGTCTTATTAAATAAGAAATATATATAAAACATAGTCATTTCCCCCCAGAACCTACAATGAAATAGAAGTGACCTGATGAAATCCTTAAAGAGTAAAATTCTTAATATTTTGCTGGTAAAAAATAAAAGGGGGGGAGAGGTAACCTGCAACTTATGCTAGTTTTTTTTTGCAGTAATCATGTTATTTTCTTTGGCTAAATTTATTGAAAATTCTTTGGAATTTGTCAGAATCCAGTCATAAGTATTACTGACTGCTGTATGGAATCGATTTGCTAAAACACAGAAATACCAGCTGTTACAGTATGTCCTGAGAGGGATTACTGAATATTCTTAAATTGAAGTCCAATCCATCTTTCCATAAAAAGTAGACCCAAATGCCAGGAATGTAACAGCAGTATCAAGTGCACCTGAGGCATTTACAATACCCAATAGGACTGTTAGAATCAGCCCTTAAAAAGGCTTATTTTTGAAATTTCATTATTCCAGTTGTACCTTGCTTCTATATATCACACTGTATCAGATTTTTCTGGCATCTGTCATTTGGAAACAGTGAAATATGTGAAGGTCTAGGATTCGATGTTGAATTTCCACAAGGCCCCTAGTAATCCCTCTCAGGCTCCTGTAGTACTTCTGACATCTAGTGGTCAAACACAGGATATGCATGTATTGTAATCACTTTTTTGTTTTCAAAACAAAAAGCAAAAACCAAAACAAACAAACAAACAAAACTGGTCAAGTCCACAGGTCAAAGTCTCTTCACTTTATACTCAAACAACAAAAATTATATAAAGTTATATAATTTACTTGAGAAAACCGAATGCTAATAATTTTTAAGCAGTAAGTTTCAATTTTCTTCATCTATATTTTAAAGCATGCACTTAATTTAGAACACCAAACTTTTTACTAGCAACGATCATTACAAATGATCATTTATCATTAAACTGTCCAAAATTCTGAGATGACAAGCTATGACTGTAACCATAGACCAACTAAACAATGAAAACTTAAGCACCAAAGTTTCAAAGACTAAGAGAGCAAAGTTCTATGTATTTTATTTACATTACATACATATCCAATGTTAAAAAAAAAAACAGTTTAAATTTCATCAGTATTACATAAGCTGCCATAATCAAAGTATCATCTATGAATATTTGAGCTAAAAACTTCTAATAAAAAGTATAGTTTTTCACAAAACTATATTGGATTACAATAAGAACAAAAGGAATAAAGTTTCTTAGAGATGTCAGTTGTACTCCATCAATCAGAATGTTAAGCTAGAATTTAGAAATCTATGAAATTAGCAAACACTAATATCTAGAAATGCTATGTGGCAAAATTCAGCTCTCAAAAGTCTTTTAAAATTGCATTTAAGGATTATCTAATCATAAATGTAATAATGTTCTTTGTCTCACACACACACACACACACACACACACACACACACACAAAATGGGAAGACCCCAATGAACACATGCAGAGCAAAAATAAGCAAATCAACTTATATGATAATATTAAAGAGAAAAAAAAACTTTGAAAGATTTTAGAATAAACATTGCAATGATAAACCTCAAATCCAAAAGAAGATGAAACATGTTACTGATTGAAACCACAAGATTTCCCTTTATAGTCCTTAATTCTTCATTATAAAACCACATATTACATAAAATTTCAGTGTATTTCTGACCATTCTTGCAAGTTTAGCTTTAATTAGAGTCCATAGGTTTTTAATGAGGTTTAAATAAGGTTAAGTTCTCAAGATACAGGTAGCATATTCATTTTTATTGCTTAGATAAATTTCTTAATCTTCCATGAAATATGAAATGGTAACAGGTCATGTTGCAATATCTAAATTCATTTGGAAGTTTCTGTAATTTCCCTTGTCTCACAACCCCTCAGTCCTCTTTCCTGGATCTTCATCAATATACCTGTTAACTCTGTGTATCCCTCAAGGACATGTCTTGAGTGTTCTTTTCTTCACCCTTTATACCTTCCTTTTCAGCAGCCTCATGCAGTTGATTCTATTACCTATTTGTACAAACCTGACCTGTCTCCTGGTTTCCCATCTCCCATATTCAATTACTTTTTAGACATCTCAAACTGGAAATCTCATAGACATCTTAAAGGTCACACTTCCAAAACTGAATTTACTATCCTTCTTCTCAAAACCTCCTTCTTAATTTCCTTAAGAGTGTAGAGGATAGCATTATCCTCCATAAATTACCTCCATAAGGCATCCTAGCCCCCTACCCAGTTGGTTGCCAAGCCCTACTGATTCTAACTGGGTAACATTTTTCCTATATCCCTTTCTCTGCTCTGACACTGCAGGTCCCCCATGGAGCAAGCCCTCATCACCTCATATTGGGACTACGCCAACAGCCTGCTGGTTGATCTTGCTCCACTCAGCTCTCAAACTGATCTTCCTAAAACAAAGGTCTCATCGTGGCACACCACCTCATTCCTCAATTCAATAAACTCCTGTGGCTCCCTATCACCTCCAGGATCACATATAAAATGCAGTTTGGGTTTTATAGCCTTTTAAAACCTGCTCCCTCCCTAACTTTCTTGTCGTTTTATACTCTATTCCCATAGTCTGCAACCCAATGAAACCAGACTCCTTGGTGTTCCCCATCTACTCCATCTTCCAAGACATTTTCACTGGCTATACCCCATAACTGGGGCTCTCTTCTTGTCTCCATGTCACTACTTCCTGGATTCCTTCAAGTCTCACCTTTGACAAGAAGCATTTCTTAGTTCTTCATCTTAATGTCTGAAACTATCTTCAGATATCTTGTTTGTAAATAGTCGTTTCCATGCTGTCTTTCCCACTAAACTTTAGGCTTCTTGAGAACAAGGACTGCCTTTTACCTTCCTTTGCATTCCCAGAATCCTACCATATAAGAACTTTTAAAATGATTGTTAACATATTTTTAAAAACTGCATGTCGCCTCTTTACTCAATAAACTCTAGTGAATAAACTCTAGTGACTCCCATTTTTAGGAACAAATATAAAATTCTGGTTGACAAAGCCCTTCACTTGCTACCCTCCACCCTCCCACCCCCACCCTATTCCCTGTCTCTCCAGTCTTAGTTCACAAAAAACTCCAGTGACACTAGCTTATCTTTACTGTCCCTCAAACAAGACACTCCAGCTCTCAATTCCATGAATTTTCACTGACAGCCTCCAAATCTGGAATTCTTCCTCCTCATCTTTACCTTCTGGTATCTCCTGGCTACTGTGGGCTTTAAGTCCCAGAAATCACTTGTTAAGGCAACCACAGGTGAAGATGAGCTGAAAGTCAGGTACAGCTTCTGCTTGAGTTCTCTAAGTTGATAATTTTGTATGGCCTGAGAATGAGGCTATAAATATCCCAAAGGCCCATGGCAGAAAAAAAGGTTCCCTACCCCTTTCTTGATCCTTCTTAATTCTTGTGCCTTTCTTTCTGGTGAATGTTTCCAATTTATCCTATAGATAACTTGTTGTTACATACTTCTTTGCATATTGTCTCCCCCATTAGAATAGGGACTTTGTTTTACTGTTTTTGTATTCCCAGCACTTACCACAATGCCTAAAAAACAGTAGGCACCAAATAAATGTTTACTGACTGACTTCAAATCTATATAAACAAGAATCACTCCCAAGTTGATAAATGGTCAAAGAATATAAACAAGCAGTTTTCTAAGGATAAAAATCCAAATCATGGCCAACCATATTTTAAAAAGAAAAAAAATGCTCCAGAAAGGATTCTGAGAAGACAGCAGAGTAGGTCCAAAAATTCCAAGCTCTCCAGATTTCCCCCTCAAACAAAACAAAATTGAGCCTCATGGCCAAAGCAGATCTGTGGAAAGGAGCAGAATGGGACTCTCAGACAACTGCCTGAAGAAAGACCCCAGAAGAGAGCTCTGGCCTGCAGCTTCAGTGAAACAGCAAGGGGGAAACTCTAGCTAGCAGCGTTTGGGGGGTAGCCTCAGCCCCAGTCAAGGCAGCTTTACCTCAGACCAGTGTAGTCAGGTTCAGAGGCCTAGAAGACTGAGGGAACCGCCACCAATACGGAACACACCTGGCCCAGCTGTAATGAGGCAGGGCCCTAGCAAGAAGGAACCAGCAGGGCCGGGAAGCTGCTGGCTGTGGGCCCTCACAGGAGGGTGGAGTTCTTGGCTGGAATTCATTCACATAGTATGAGGAAGACCAGAATTCACTGTCAGAGGAGAATACTGAAGCAAAAAAAAAAAATCATTTCCTACCCCAAAGAGTAACATTTCTCTTTGGTATAGGAGAGGATTATTAAAGAGTTACCTGTCCAAAAAGAATTCATAGAAGAACTCAAAAAAACACTTTAAAAATCAAATGAGAGAACAACCAAAAAACAAAACAAACAAACAAACAAAAAAACACACACAACTAAGAAAAACAAGATTATGAAAAGAAAATCAAACCAACTAGAAAAGAAGATCCAGAGTTTTAAGCAAGAAAATGACTCTTTGAAAATTAGAATTGGCAATGAGAAGCCAGTAAAGTTATAAGAAATCAAGAAATAATAAAATAAAATATAAAGAATAAAAAATAGAAGAGAATGTGAGGCATCTTATACCAAAAAAACAAAACAAAAACAAAAACAAAAACTCACACATCCAGAGAAAAGATCAAGAAGAGAAAACATAAAAACAATTGTCCTTAAGTGACGGAACAAAAGGGAAAAATAGAAATAGAAAAAATCCATCAATCACCACCAGAAAAGAATACTACAAGGAAAATATATGGGAACATCATTGCTAAATTTTGAAACTTCCATATCAGGGGCAGCTAGGTGGCGCAGTGGATAGAGCACCAGCCTTAAAATCAGGAGGACCTGAGTTCTGGTCTCAGACACTTAACATTCCCTAGCTGTGTGACCCTGGGCAAGTCACTTAACCTCAATTGCCTCAAGAAAAAACAAAAAGAAAGAAAAAAAAAGAAAAAGAAACTTCCAGATCAAAGAGAAAAATCTACAAGAAAGAAAAAGAAAAAAAAACAAAAACAAAAAAAACAGTAATTTAAATATGTTGGAGCTACAATTAGAGTCACACAAGACTTAGCAACTACAAAAGAACTTTAAAAATGATTGTTAACATATTTTTTAAAACTGCATGTCTCCTCTCTACTCAATAAACTCTAGTGACTACTCTAGGGTTGCATCTAAAAATATTATATTCAGTAAAATTAAACATAATATAAGTGGGAAAAAAAGTTCATAAACTGCCAAATTTTCAGGATTTTGTTGCAAACAAACCTGAACCCAATAGAAATTTTAACATATAAGAGCCAACATCAAAGACTACTTTCAAAGGACTCAATAAGAACAAACTGTTTAGTTTTATGTGTGGAAATATAAACTGTATCTCTAAGATTGTCATTAGTAATTGAGTAGTATAAAAGAAAGATTGGGGTAGAGCTTAGTAGGATGTGATCCTAAAAAGCAAAACCATGTAGAAAAAGGTAAAAACAGTAATTATGCTATAATAATGAGGTACAATAACTAGAGGTATATTCACATTTCAGGTGGGTTCAAGTCAACATAATAATAATACAACCTAAAATTAATTTACAGATTTAGGATTGCCAACAAATTTTTTTTTTATATTTGTTGGAGGAAAAAAAAGAGCTAGAATATGAAAGGGGAAAATATAAAGGTAGGAATAAAGGGAGAACAACACTTTCCAGTCTTCAAATTATGTTAGAAAGTCATAATTATCAAAATTAAAATAACTAAGGGTGATTTTTTTTTTTTTTTGCTTTTTACTGAGGCAATTGGGGTTGTGACTTGCTCAGGGTCACACAGCTAGGAAGTGTTAAGTGTCTGAGACCAAATTTGAACTCAGGTCCTCCTGACTTCAGGGCTGGTGCTCTATCCACTGCGCCACCTAGCTGCCCCCAAGGGTGATAGTTTTAAAACAAATAAAATCTATGGAACAAATTAAATAAAAAAAGAAATAACTGAATTAAATAAATGTTTTAGTCATTGTTTTTAATAAATAAATTATATTTATTATCATAAACAACTCTTTGATCTCCCAATCCAATAAAAATGTAGGACAGCTAAGAACAACACTGGTCATTTGCAAAACGTTACAGATAATAAACAAAAAGAGGGAAAAATGTGAATTTATTCCATTATTTCCTGAAAAGAAATTACAGAGAATGACTGAAAATAGTGTTGTCTCATAAAACAAAGAAAAGTAATTAAGGATAAAAAAACCAAATATGCTAAAAAACTTGGCATAAGAACTAGTTAAACAAGATTTTCTGAACAACCTTTATAATTGAAAAAGGAATCAGAACAAGGAACAAGTAAATATTAAAAGGATCTGTTGGGGCTTTTCTGGTATCTACCTTCATCAATAAAGCTAACAGACCTTTAGCAGTGGGTGTAGAAACACTGTCATTAATGGCAGACTCTAGGTATGTTGATTAGTTTTGCTAAACTTTTCTCATCCAACTAAAAATTTTTTTCCCTACAAATTCAAAAAAATAGTTGATATTTGATACTACTCACAAGGAGTTATTGGACTTTAATGGGTAGGGAGGGTAATGTATTTTAGGAAAAAGCAAATTGGGACTTTTAAAAAGGAGTCATCAGAGTAGCAAGAGACTTGAAGCACGAAGACTAAATAAGAACTATTGCAGTAGTTCAGGCAGGAAGTTAAAAAAGGAATTAACTAATAAAAGAGAGATGTCCTGGGAGAAAACCGAGTAGTCAAGGGATTGGAGGTTATGGTGTGGACCTCGCACAAAAGTTAATATTCTACATATAATATTGTGTTAGATTTATTCATTAAGTGCTTACAATAACTACAAAGATAAACTTTTGCCCTCCCCAATTACTATCATTAAAAAGAAAATTTTATTCTATCTATAATTATGAAAATTCTAAATATAAAATTACAAACTAATTATAAAACATTTATAAATATTTTCTATGGAATATTCTATAAGAAATAAAATAAGAAATAAGAAATAAAAATTGAGCAAGATTTCATGTGCTTATTGCTATCTATAAGATGATATTAAATCTTTATTGTAAAAAGTTGAATATAAATAACATTTTCAATAAGTTTCAACTTGGAGGATGTTTAGCATACCATAATAATCCTGTAATAATCTATAAACATTTTTCTTATTTGAACAAGGATTTACAATATTTAGCTCAATGCCAAACAAATAGTTAAATGTGGTTCTGTATGAAGTCTCTTGATTTTAAACTAAATTGAAAATGCCTGCTCACAAGTATAATAAAAGACTTTTATAAGATTTCTTACTGAGAAATGAAAATGTTATTTTTAGCTGCCTAAATTGTAATCAATTAGGGTTGTAAATTGTAACCAATTAAAGAAAATTAAGTTAAGATATTAACTTTAATTAATTAAGTTAATTTAATTAATTAAGTTAAGATATATTTAGTTTTCTGCTGGTCAATGACAAGTCCTGTATTAAATGATAAATGTGATTACTCAGCATCTATGCTAAGGAAGAGAAAAAGAAAAAACTCAAGTACAATACTTACTTGTAAGGAAAAAAAGGGAGGGGGGGAAGTGAGAAAGGAATGTAGACAAAGACAGAGATTTATTAAAAGATATTCTTTATAACAAGCAGGAACCAGAAGTGAGATAATGTGGCTTCCACTAAATGGAAATGCTTCAGAATAGATGTAGCTGCCCAAGTAGGCAAACCACAACAGCACATGAAATGAGAGGAACATGAAAATTTTCATTACATACTAATTCTATCTCATAATAAAGTTATAAAGAGATCTCTTCAGTTAGAGGGAAATGGATTCATGCTGCTTTTTGTCAACAATACCCTTAATTCCAAGTTTGGCAACATATTGTCAGTGCAGAAAAATAAAAATAAAAAATCATTTTGCCCCAGATTATACAAAGGATAAAATCAAGAAACTATTAAACTCTTAAAGGGGAAAAGCTAAGTACTCTGAAGTCATGAAAATATTTAAAGCAAAATTCACAAAATGCATAATAATAAAACATTAAGTTTTTAGTTTCAGACATGGCTAGTGTATTTGACTACATTTGTCATAAAAGAGGTCTGTTTGGGATTTGTTTGTTTTTTTGTAATGGGGGAAGAGGAATCTTGGAGAGACAAGGAGAATATCCATAGTTTATATCCTCCCCCCCAAAAAAAAATAATTAAACAAAGCAAAGAGGGTTCTTGCATGTTCTAAAAACTGAAATTTCAGAAGACAAAATTACAAGCAAGATAACTTTTAAACAAAAATGCTGAATTTGTTATATTTTTTATGAAAGTTATTTAATAGAGATTATAAGCACTTAAAATGTTTCTCAGCACCATTTTTCTGTTCTTGATACCTGACAAATACAAATTTTTTTAAAATTTAAAAAAGGTGACACTTTTTAAGGAGAAAGTTGAAGGCCATTATGATTCTTCCTAGTCTTATCCCCATTGTAATCTTTCCTAAAAAGAACTATATATACATTCTAGTTAAACAAGTAGAACCAACACATGATATTTATGGATGATATCAAGTGATGTGGCTCCACTGAAAGACAAAGTGAAAAGCTTCACAACAATGTAAATGGAAAAAATAAGCAAATCAAAACTCAATGTTGTGAAATTATAAAAAGTAAAAATTTTTTTTAAGTTTGCCCCCCCCAAAATGACAAGATGCCTCCCCTTCACCTTTGTAGAAGTTGGGGTTTACATAAGTGTAACATAGCATATGACAGATTTTTTTTATGTGTTAGTTGATTTTACTGAATATTTAATCTTCCTCTTTTTCTTTTAAATAAATGGTTGGCACAGTATCTAGCATATAACAAGAGCTTAATAAATGTTGATAATTGATTAAATTATATCCTTGTTATAAGGGATGGTTTTATGAGACAGAGAGTAGGAAAAGCCAGGAGAAAAGCTAGGGAATATGAAAATAAAAGACACACAAATACACACACACAAATTTTTTAAAGCTCTATTTTATTTATTTTTCAATGATATCAAAATGTTATTTGGTCTTGGTAAGTGCAACATTCTTAATGTATGCCAAGGATCCATATAAATGAATGCTTTGAGTTTAAATCCCAAGGTTATACTAAACCAATGGATGATAGGGCTACAAATAACTTTTTCACTTCTGGCAAAAGGAATGCCAAGCACAAGAAAAAGACAGTGGTTGAACACAGAGAGACTTACTAGAAGTCTGAAGTCAAAACTGAAAGGGAAAAACGCATTTAAAGTAATTAACCCTAAATGCTATACCAGCCAGCATTTATTTTAGAATCATAAAATGGATACTAACAAGAAGTAATGGCAATAAAGAAAAAAAAGTGAAATAAAAAGAAAAAATTAGTTAATAATAAGAGGATTCCAATAAGGATCTATCTAGTTGACATTAGATAACACTCATTTTTAATGGGAAGAGATAGTATGGAACACTGGTTTTGTATAATAAATTTATAGTATCTCATACATTGTAGTAATTGTTTACTATAATGACAATTCAATTGAAATGAACTAAGGGTTCATACAGCCTGAGCTGTGAAATGACAGAGAAAGGGAAGCTCAGCAAGTGAAGGTCTTGAAGAGTCAGAAAGATGAAGGGAAAATAAGTTCATGGGCATGAGGCAGCAGAGAGAGTTTATATGAGAGGGACATTTTAGTGTTCTATGCCTGGAAATGGCCTCCTTCAGGGGTAATAAGGAGGTCTGCACAATGCATATCATGCTAATGTGAGACAGAGAGTAGAATGGAGATTAAAAAGTCTATGCAGAAGACTACAGTCTGATGAGCCCTTTTTTAAAGCCATATGATATAGGTGAGGATGTCTCCTTGAAGATAAGGATAAGATTATGGATTGTATCTGAAATTAAGACTGAACCAAGTACAGAGAAAAAAGGGGGATGACCTAGGGGCCAGATGAGGTAAAAATGACTGAAAGGATATAGGTGAACAAAGAGGAATGGATTAAACGATTAAGAAAAAGAGAAGTTACTGGGAATATGATGAATATACATAATGACTAAAGTCATGAAAATAAAAACAAAATGCAAAGGCATTTATATAATTTGAGCCTGGAAAATAGGTAATGAAATATATTTCCCCCTCTCAGGAAAGATTAAGACTATTAGTTGTGCTTTTTGAACAGTTTTTGTTCTAGGAAATACTTAATAGGGGAACTATTAAAAAATTATTGCAATGTTAAAAAAAAAAAAAACAACTCTTTTTAAAATATTTTGTTTTTTTCCCAATTACATATAAAGACCATTTTTAATGTTAATTTTTTTTAATTTTGAGTTCCAAATTCTCTCCCTCTCTTCCCTCCTTTCCCCACTCCCTGAGACACTAAGCAGCTTGATATAGATTACACATGGGTAATCATGCAAAACATAATAAGAATTTTTTTAAGAACTCTATCAAAAAAAAAAATCATTAAAATACAAGACAGGAAGTGATAGGACCAAAACAGACATCTCACAGAACCTCCTCTAAGAGGTCCTTAAATATATTTTAAGGGTCTATGAACTTGGAGGAAAAAACTGCCTTATTTTTCACTTACCTTTAGCTGACATTTAATATTCTTTCAATTATAAATATATACAGCCAGAGCAGGTTGGCAGTATCTATTTGTAACTATCAACTATAAATTCACACAATTTCATATTGCACTACACTTGATACATATATCTAACTTTAAATAGATACTGCCTTGAGAATGTTCTACTAGTTTCCTTATCTAAATTTCAAATGCATTGTTTTAGTACTTAACGCATAAAGAAGCACATCACTATGACCCCTCTCATAAATTTGTTTTTTTTTTAAATTTGATAACTTTCATTATCATGTTTCCCTTGTAATCTTATGTATTTTTATTTTATTCACATTAAAAACATTCCTCTGAGGAATTCAAGGCTTCAAATTGCCAAAGACGTCAAAGACAGACAAAAAAGGTTAGGAACCATCATACACATACTCACAGAAATATATATATGTATGTATTTGTGTATATGTGTGTATATACATATATAAACAAATTTCTCTTCAAAGCATCTTTCTTTAAAAGCTTATCAAACCTCACACACACACACAATACATAAATATTAGAATATTTATATATTTATTTATTTATATATATATATTTATATATAAATGTAAATATTTATAAATTTAAATAATGCATCAAAAATAGATGCATTATTCTGTTTGCAAATTTAGCACTAAGCAATACTTCTCAGGATCAGCAGAGGGTGCCATTGTTTTGTTCAACTACAGAAAAAAAAATTTTTTTAAACCAAGAAGTGAAAGATATGAAAAAGTTTATACTAATGGAAAATTACTGAATGCCCCTTCTTTCTGTTGTTTGATATTTCATTATAAGGAATGGTAGGAGCAATATCTTAAGACTACCTCTCCTCTCCCCACCCAAAGCAAATCATGTTTATTTTTTTTTAAATGGTACTGAAGATCATCCTCAAGCCTTGGTTGGTTCAAACCCTGGACTAAATGCTCAAGCTGGTGAAATTTCCTGATCACCTGAGTAGAAAATAAGAAGCCCCAGGACCTCTCTAATGCTTGGCTGGTAGATCGTAAAAGGAAATTTATGCAAGTATATTTCACTCACTTGAATCAACTTTTGAGATGTACTTTTTGGATATCTTTCTTTTACTGTAGCCACATAAATTCCTTTTGTTGATTACTAAATGATTTCCCAATGAGAGATATGTTTCAATATTGAACCTAAACTAAGAGATTGGCCTGATTTAGGCACAGCCTAGAACATAAGGGACAGCTTTCTATTCAGGGAGAAATAGTTTGAGAAATGTAAATGCAACTGTATCTACCATTTGTATCTGTAAATATAGATAGAAAATCACTGTACAAAGTGGTTTTGGAATATACTTGAGAACCCATTAAACTTCTCCAATCACCAAAAGTTATAATACAAACATGAAAGTTTTTTTTGGTATAATAGCCTCACTTGCTTGTACTATCTGGGTTTCAAACTAATAAAAGAAAAAAATACAATACCAAGCAACATCACATATAAAATTTTAAGGTATTTGTTTTACTTTAGAATCATAAATTTCTGTAAGATCTACTGACTTGTCTGCACCCTACAAAATTTCCAAGTATCCTAGATATAGAAGTCCTAAAACTAATTGAGCAAAACATCTCACCAAAATAAAACTGAATTTCACCATGACTGATTAAATCTTTAGCTAGGATCTATCATGGAATATACTCTGCATCAGGTCATAGTCATATCAAAAAAAAAAAAAAAAAAAAATTCCAGGCACCATAAATATCAAAGTTCTTAATACTGCTTCAAAACAGATAGCTAAAAGGAACATATTATAAAAGCACAAGAAATAACAGATCATCAAATAACAAAGCCAAAAAAAAATTTTTAAGTCTTAAAATAGTGTTTAATTAAACATATAACTTAACACTCAAAAAAACCACTAAATCATTGACATTCTATTACAGTATTCCCATCATCTTAACTGAAGCAACATAGATGTGGCAATGGATTCTTTATGTTTAAAAAGCATATAAAAATCATGTGTTTCTAATAATAACTGAAATTTAGATAGCACTTTAAAATTTACCCAAAAAATTTGATATATTCATTCTCTCATTTGAGCTTCCCAGTGGCATATAAAATAGATCCTCATTTTATAAAGGAAGAAATCAAAGCTTACAGAAGTTAAAGGGCTTGTTCTCAGTCCTGAATTTCATTAGTGTCAAAGCTGGAATCGGATACCCAAGAACGCTGGGGCCCAAGTCCAGCACTCTCCCATAGATTCCACCACATAGCCTCTTTTTGCTAAGTAGCTCTCTGGCTCTACATATTTCAATCTAATGCATTCACTGGAGAGAAATCAAAATTTAATCATGAAATCTTGTTTCTATTACATTAAAGTTAAATGTCTACAAAGTCCCCCTGCCTTTCATGTTTTCAAAATAGTTGAATGAAATAAGTGAATAAGCCAGCAAGTGTTTATTTTCTATATTTGCCATTACACTTTTGCCTCTCTGTGCCAATCTACTTCTTTTCTCCTACATCTGATTAAGTCCTTGAACAAAAGCTTGATGTTACTATTTGCAAAAAAAAAAAAACCTTTCCTATCAAATGTAATTAAGAAATAAAACCAAAGATAAGATACATTTTTAAGAAAGGTATAGTTTTCAGAAAATATCAGAAAATATTAAACGCCTACTATGTACTCAACAATTATTGAGTTTTCAATATGGACAACACCTTTCCTCATTCTCTTCAGGTCACTGGTTAAGGCAATGGAGTTGGAACAGTCCTTGCTCCCCATGATCATTTCCAGGATCTCCCCTACTTCCATCATCCAGTAATCTCTCTTCCTTTGAAGTTTATGTTATTCATATCTACCACCACCCAACAAAATTCTGGTAGTTGCAGTCTATAGATTCCCAAATAACTCAATGAGTTTAATTGTTGTTATTTCAATCATGTCCCACTCTTCATGATCATTTGGGGTTTTCTTGGCAAAGATACCACAAAGATATTCTCCTTTCTTGAATCCCTAGCCCCCCTATTGATTTCATTGATTATTCTCTATAAAGTCTCAGCTTTGGATCACTTTAATCATTCACCACCTTCACTCCTACATGAGCTGCTGAAAGAAAATGAAGAAAAAAAAAAAAACAAAACCTTTCTGATTAGGCTCTCTACCAATTTCTATTACACAATCTAAACAGGGTCCTCACTGCTGTTGAGGCAATCCTACTAGGCCCACCGTTATCAACTCACTATCCCATTCTCTCCAGAGGTTCTTCTAAAACCTTGTCATCCTTCCTCACTTCCCATTGCTCCTCCTCCCTGCCTCATAAGCTTGTCTCTTATTATACAGAAAAAAGTTGAAGCCATTCACCTTCTCCCCTCTTCCTCCTCTTCTATCACTGAGAATCCTCCTTCATCTGTCTCACATAATGAAGTGCTCTTACTTCTTACCAAAGATAATCCCTCTCCCTGTCCAAGTACTCACACTCCATCCCCTTTTAACAAACTGCCGTTTGTCATCCCCTCTGTGACTGACTTGCAATCTCTCCCCATCTCCTGCTCATCCCCTACTGCCACAAACACACCCAGGGGTGTCTTCCACCCCTGGAAAAAACCTTCACTTCTTCCATTGCCTCTATCATTCTCGATCTCTTCTGTCCTTTGTAGTAAAGCTCCCACCTACAATCAGTGCCTCCACTTCCTCTCCTCTCACTTGTTTCTTGACCCTTTTCCAATCCCACCTTTGACCTCATTGTTCTTTAGAAACTGCTCTCTAAAGTTAGGAATGACCTCTTAGCTTCCAATGGTCTTCATTGGTCTTCATTCTCAGGTGCTTAACACAGTGTCCAGCACATATTAGGCACTTAATAAATGTTTACTGCTTGATTCATTCATACAGACTGATTCCCCTTGACCTCTCCACACCCTCTGACCCTGGTGATCCCTCTTCCTTGTTGGTGCTCTGTTCTAAGTTTCCAGACATCATCTCCCCTGATTCTCTTCCTGTCCATATGACTCTTTCTCAGTTTCCTTGATGGGACCTCTTCCAGATCCACCTCCAGAGGTTCTAACCATAGGTGCTTCTCAGGGTTCTGCAGCAGAAGGACCCTCCTCTCCTTCACTTGATAATCTCATCAGCTCCCATCATTTTAATTACTATCTAACATCTTCAATGGATGGCTAGTAGACATATTAAACGCACTGTGTCCAAAACAGAGCCCATCATCTTTCCTCCTAACACTTCCCCACTTCCTATCTTTTTTTTACTATAGAGGGGGTGTACTGAGGACTTGCTAAGCCCTTTTCAGAGCTCAACCCCTTGGTTGTCCACCTGTCACTCACCTCTCACCTAGGGGGTGATAAGCCCTAGCAGGCTGTATCAACAGATGGGCTAAACCAGGGGGAAGGGAACCCACTGGTGACCCAGGGAGATGTCTACTCTAAGCACATGGCAACTTGCCCAAGAGAATTGGCAAACAAGAACAATGTGTTCTAATGACTCCGATGGTGCCTGACCCAAGGGCCTCTGCAGTGTCCTGGGCCCCTGCTAGCTCTCCCGACCTCTGTCTCACCACTGACTATGGCAATGGAATTGAGGAGAGGCTCTGCCTCAAGAGCAAGTCCAGGCACACCCCATGACTTCACTAGTCCTCGGTGAAAACAAAGGAAGAATAACAGAGGGCGGCTGCTGTCCTGGTCTGACTCCCCATTCCCTCAGCTCCCATATCTAATCTCTTGGGAAGGCCCCTCACTGCTTCCCTGTGTCTAGATGCCTCCTTCTCTCCTCTGACACTGCCATTTGTCTAACACAGGCCCTGATTAAAGTGATTTTCTTCAAGCTCCAATTTCAGACATGTTACTCCCCAACTCAATAAACTCCTTCCTTTTGCCTCCAGGATCAAATATAAACTCCTTTGGCTGGCATTCGAAGTCCCTCCTAACATATCCCCTTCCTAACTTTCTAGTATAACATAATAAGAGAACACGGTTTTGTTTGTTTTTTCTTTTTTAAAAGAAATAAACAGTCCATCATATTGTCCATAATTCTTGTGTCCCTGGGAGTCACAACCACTAACACCAATTAAGAAAATAACACTAAATAATCCAAGTGCCTAGTAGGAGTTATCACTCTCCTCCCCAGTATAATGAAGACAAATCTAAAACTTAATGGAAAGCCAGTTTACTTCAAGGCAAATTCCACAGGTATGTGATTAAGGTGTTTAATGCATGTTGAAGTATTGAGTTCTAGGGCAGAAAAACTTGTTTTTTTGAAGGTTGGTTAGAACTATCCTAGAATGAAAGCCTCCCAAGATGGGAACTAACTCGCAATGACAAGAATAAGAGTTTAGGAATAAACTGGCTAAACCATCTTCAGAAATATGAGTTTAATATCTGCTAGGAACAAGAAATCAAATGATGAGGCAGCTAGATGGTACAGTGGCTGGAGCACCAGTCCTGGAGTCAGGAGGACATGAGTTCAAATCCAGCCTCAGATGCTTGACATTAACTGTGCCCCTGTAGAAGTCACTTAACCCCACTGGCTCACAAAACAAAACAAAAACAAAAATCAGATGAAATGAACTTTTGATATCCCTGCCACCTCAGGATCCAATTTCATGAAAATATTTCAGACTGATAATGTTCTTTGTAGACAGTTTTACACCTTGTCTCACTGTGGATAATTTATGGTCTTGGAGTCTGAACTCTGAAATTCCCCAAATCACAATCTCAAGTCCTGTCACCATCTCCTTATCCACTCATTACCTACCTGTAATTCACCCTCATCCTGACTTCAGGCCAATTTTGACCTCGACACAAACCAGCAAGGAATGAGAAATAAAGGACTAAAGAGGAACAAGTAGGAATTGTGAAAATAGTGGAGTTTGAGAAATGTAAAGATTAGATATGTAAATAAGGGAGTGAGAAAGGGATCTGAGGAAGAAATGAAGGTCTTAAGATGGAAGAAAAAGAGGTAGGAAAGGAGAATAACAACTACAAGATTAAAGATTCTAATAGCTACTGTAACAGTTCCTAGCTATAATGACTTGCTTCTTGAAAGCAAGGAGAATATAGAGAATAATGCAGTGACCCAGAGAGAACATGATGCAACTTCCTGTCAAAATGAAATCATTTTTATTGATTTTCAGAATACAATCAAGTCTCCCTCATGGAAGAGGGTAGAGTGACTCAAAAGTTGTTTCTCCATTCTCCAGGTAATAAAAGAAAAATTAAGAATTCCTTTAAAAAGTTAAAGATATATTTCAAAATAAAAACAAAGAAGTAAAAGAATCTGAAGAAAGTGAGGAATTCTGCCATCAGGAGGTTACAGGTACAAAAAAGAGGGGGAAAAAAACAGAATTGGAGCTATAAAATAGTCAACAGAATTCACTATGTTCTAAACATTTTGCTAAGCTCTGAGGATACAAAGAAAGGTAAAAACACAGCCTCTGCTCTCAAAGAGCTCACATTCTAATGGAAAAGAAAATGCATATACAATATATAATACAGTAATATGAAAGTTAATCTCAGAGAGAAGGCACCAGCAGTAGGGGGAAAACCAGGAAAGACCATTAGCAAAAAATGGGATTTAAGCTGAGCTTTGAAGGAGCTCAGAGAACCAAAAGACAGAAATAAGCAAAGATCATTCCAAGCATTGGGAAAGCAAGTCACGTAGTGGCACCCATGAGGAATAAAAAACAGGCCACTATATAGCTGTATCTACTATGTTGACATTAGAAAATTGGAAAGGTAGGAGGAGAGCAGGTTGTAAAGAGCTTTAAAAGTTAAATAATGCATTTAATTCTGGAGGTAACAGGAAGCCATTGGAGATTATTAAAGGAAGAAGAAAGGGATGACATGATCAGGTATGAGCTTCAGGAAGATTATTTTGGCTGCTAAATGGAAGGCAGATTGGAGGAAGAAGAAATCCTAGGCAGGGAAATCAACTAGAAAGTTGGACAACAATCCAGGCATACATAACCTAACGGTATAAATTGTAAGTGCAGAAAGAATTAATATATCAGGTTCTTCCTCAAAGTGGAAGGAGCTAAACAATCAAAAAAAGATTATATGAGCAATAAATAGTTGCTTATCATTGAAGCAATAGTCTACAGATCCAGAGAAGTAAACAGGAGACTAGTGGTGGTGAATGACTGCCTGCTAAGTAATAATGACCTGATAACAGAGAACTTAACTGATTTCCTGGGACGTGTATCCAGGAAATGAAAGAGAACTTTCCAACACTTGTTATATTAATGATTATTATCCACTCCTGGTGACCCAAATAGACACAAGTAATACCACCAGATAGAAGCTGGAAAGCAGTATTAACTATGAAGTCTTGGGCAGCTAAATAGCACCATGGATAACAATGAACCTAACATCAGGAAAACCTGAGGGTCTTCAGTCAATTATTAGCTATGTGACACTGGGCAAGCCTCTTAATCTGTCTGCCTCAGTTTCCTCAACTGGAAAATGGTGATAATATCATCTACCTCATAGGGTTGTTGAGGGTGAAATAAAATAATACTTGTAAAGAGCTAAGCATATAGTAGATGTAGTAATAAATGCTTGTTTCCTTCCTTCCATTCTTGGGCAAGAAAAAGAATATAAAGGGCATAGGAAATGTCTTCATCACAACTGGTTAAGGGAAGGTAAGAGCTTCAAAAAGGAAGGTAGATCTGTGAAATGAACAGGGAAAGGGGAGGAGATATAGTACTACTATGTGCAAGGCCTATGCTAACAGCTCTATACATATTATCTCATTTTGACCCTCACAATAAGAAGCAGGTAAAAAGACTGTATTTCTGGGACACAGTTTAAAATACAAGACCTACTACTAGCCTGGTCAGAACACTCTTAATAAGGTTTACTAATATCTTATAAATCTAAACAAGAAAACTTGATCAGATCTCTATTCTAAAGCAAAGATTTTTTTAAGTGGCCACTCTCCAGATCAGTAAACTCAGGGGTTGGCTAAATTTAGCTTACCAGTCAATCCCACCTTCATGGTATCTTTCTTCTTTGCTATAAACCCTTATGGATTTAGAGCACTGTTAGCAGCAAAAGCAACAATTATATTCTTTTTTGTTTAGGATAGTTCACATCCAGGATAATAGATTTTTCTCAGTTAAAATAATTTGTTCCCTCATTTCTAAAATATATAAAGAATTATCTCATATTTATAAGAATTCAAGCCATTCTCCAATCAATAAATGGTCAAAGGATATCACATTTGAAAAGGTGCTCCAAATCACTATTGATCAGAGAAATGCAAATTGAAACAACTCTGAAGTACCACTACATACCTGTCAGATTGGCTAAGATGACAGGAAAAGATAATGACGAATGTTGGAGGGGATGTGGGAAAACCGGGACACTGATATATTGTTGGTGGAACTGTGAATGGATCCAACCATTCTAGAGAGCAATTTGGAATTATGCTCAAAAAGTTATCAAACTGTGCATACCCTTTGACCCAGCAGTGTTTCTATTGGGCTTAAAGGAGGGAAAGGGCCTCACATGTGCAAGAATGTTTGTGGCAGCCCTTTTTGTAGTGGCTAAAAACTAGAAACTGAATGGATGCCCATCAATTGGAGAATGGCTGACAAATTATGGTATATGAATGTTATGGAATATTATTGTTCTATAAGAAATGACCAGCAGGATGATTTCAGAGAGGCCTGGAGAGACTTGCACGAACTGAAGCTGAGTGAAATGAGCAGAACCAGGAGATCATTATATAGGGCAACAACAATACCATATGATGATCAATTCTGATGGACATGGCTCTCTTCAACAATGAAATGTTTCAAACCAGTTCTAATTGTTCAATGAAGAAAGCCATATACACACAGAGAGAGGGATATGAAATGTGGACCTCAACATAACATTTTCATGCTCTCTATTGATGTTTTGCTTGCATTGTGTTTCCTTTCTCTGATTTTTTTTTCTTCTAGATACAATTTTTCTTGCACAACAATGATAAGTGTGGAAATATGTATACATATATTCTATTTGTCAAGTATTTTAACATAGTTAACAGTGGATTTCTTGCCATCTAGGGGGGGGGTGGGGAGGGGGGGGGGGGGAATTTGTAACAGAAAGCTTTGTAAGGGTTAATGTTCAAGAATTACCCATACATATGTTTTGCAAATAAAGTTTTAATAATAAATAAATAAATAATAATTTACTTCCACTCAACATCTTTAAAATACAAAATGTACAAAATGCAAAGAAAAAAAACTGGTTTGGGTTTTTTAATAATTCTTATATTCTAAGATGCTTTTGGGGAAAATGTTATAACTATATGTCCTTACTCTTAAAGTCATTACTTCTCAGAATTTGGTAATAATACAATTAATAAATGTAAGTTGTGATTATGAATGTTTTCCTTTCTATAAGCTACAATAAAAATATCAGTTATAGTGAATGGCATTGGTCAAAACAAGCCAAAAGCTCAACTGTCCCAATTTCATCTTAGAAAACCACAAAGAGGAATAGGATATTTGATCATCGGGAGGTTCTCAGGGCAGCTTCTTCTCAAAGACCTGCTCTTATGGTTCAGGTCAAATGTAGAGCTCCCTTTTCTGTTACACAATCTCTTGCAAAACACATCTCAGCCAAGGCCTTGGTCCAGAATACCTCAATGGAGAGATCTGAAGAATCTCTAGTAACTAAAGAGTTGATAAAATCCCCCATTCCCTTGATTGTCAACAGTTTAGACCAAGCCTTGAGATATGAGCCAATTACAAGCCTATACTCTCTAAAGTACCTTTTCATCTTATCCCTAAATATCACTTAAGCTACTACCATTGCATTGTCAATGAATTAAGTAGGTTTCTGTAAACTATATATTAGCTTCAAATAAGGTTCCTTCTTTGGAAGTTTTATAAGTTTAAATATAATGTGATTTCCATGCCCCCTAGAAAGATATTCTCTGTATTTGGAACATATTAAAATATCAAACATTTCTGATTAATGGTTCTAAATAATAATACTGTATTTTATATATATTATTTGAATATATTACCTTTGCAGCATAAAACGGGACTATTGTGAACAGTGCACAAGATTTTGGTCAAAGAAGCAGTCTGGGGAGATTGTCCACTTTGATATTTGTTAAGTACAATGTCCCATAAAAGACAGGCCAACACAACTTTCCCTTCTCAGTTTGGTATTTATAGTTTCAGGGCCAGGAAATCAATAAAAGTAAAAGTCACAAAACCCCAACTGTCCCAAGGCAACAGTACTTATCCAAAGTAGAAAATGTATTCATTATAGGCCACTTCAACAAATATACATTCAGAAGTGTTGTTGAAAGGAGAGATTCAATTTGTAGTTATGGTCTACTCTGCTGATCTTCATTCCCTAAAAACAAAAATCAAAACAATTTTGGCCATAAAGGAAGGTCAGAAACTAGTTCACTATTCCTGTCTAAATGTAATCAAGGTTAAAGAGTTATAGAGTACAATCAATTACAAAATGACGAATTTAAAGAGAAAACATTTCTGAAATAAGTCAGAGTCTATATTCAGTAGAAGCATAGTTCTGAATTCTGAATTTAGCTCTCTTATTAAAAGATCATGGGTGGGGGCAGCTAAGTGGTGCAATGGATAGAGCACCAGCCCTGAAGTCAGGAGGACCTGAGTTCAAATTTGGTCTCAGACACTTAACACTTCCTAGCTGTGTGACCCTGGGCAAGTCACTTAACCCCAATTGCCTCAAGGAAAAAAAAACACAAAAAAATATCATATAGGGTCACTAGAAGCAATAGATAGTGTAGGGGAAAAAAGAAGGCACCAGCTTCTCCCTATCATCCTCCTTGACTCCTAAATCCTGACCACCTCCTCTCCACCCCCACATCCAATCAGTTGCCTTCACAATATGTGTCTCCTTTCCCTCCTCTGACACAGTCACCGCCCTGGTATAGGACCTCATCACTTCTTAATGTACTAACAGCCTTTGAATTAGTCTCTGCCTCAAGCCTCTCCTTATTCTAGCTGTAGGCCTATGTTAACCCCCATTCAATAAATCAATTGCCAACAGCATAAAATATAAAATCCTGTATGGTTTTTAAAACCCCTTCATAAAGTGACCCTTTCCTAAAGGTCCAATGTTATTACCTCTTATTCCTCAACTCTTCTTCCACCCCAAAATATTTTCAGGAACCTCAATACCAGTAAACATTCACAACAAGCTCAGTACCCTCTGCCCCTTTAACTGGAAGACTGAAGCCTCCATTTAAAACAAGGCTCCCAGCCAGCTTTTTATTCCTTTCCCACCCAGCTGTCCTCCTTTGGAATGGACTCAAAATATTCCTTAAGTACTTTTCCTCCTCCACCACTTTTTCAGCTTCCTTTTATGTTCTCTCTTCCCCCATTAGGACAAAAACTGTCTCCCCCTCCCCTTTATTTAGGTCCTCAGTGCTCAGTTAGCACAAAGGGCAATATGTACAAGGGTCTTAAATATTCAATGACTCTCCTCACCCACCTATTCTTCAATCCAGTGATTTGGTAATCTTCCTAGATAATCCTCCAACTCCTCCCTCCAAGTATTTTTACTGGATTTCCCTCAGGACTAGAATTTTTTGTCCTTATCTCTACCTTCTGGCCTTCCAGAACTCTTTCAAGTCTGATAAAAGTTTCTATCTCCTACAAGAAGGGTTTGCCTATCCTCCTAAGTCTTATTTTGCCTTCCTTCTCTGATTATCTCCAATTTATCCTGCATCTATCTCCTTTGTACATAGCTTTGTACAAGCTGGCTCCCTTGTTAGACTACACATTTCTTATTGACTCAAATTTATAAGAATTTAAGCCACTCTCCAATCGATAAATGGTCAAAGGATATGAACAGACAATTTTCAGATGAAGAAATTAAAATTATTTCTAGTCATATGAAAAGGTGCTCCAAATCACTACTGATCAGAAAAATGCAAATTAAGACAATTCTGAGATACCACTACATACCTGTCAGATTGGCTAAGATGACAGGAAAAGATAATAACAAATGTTGGAGGGGATGTGGGAAAACTGGGACACTCCATTCTGGAGAACAATTTGGAACTATGCTCAAAAAATTATCAAACTGTGCATACCCTTTGATCCAGCAGTGTTTCTACTGGGCCTATATCCCAAAGAGATCTTAAAGGAGGGAAAGGGGCCCACATGTGCAAAAATGTTTGTGGCAGCCCTTTTTGTAGTGGCTAGAAACTGGAAACTGAAGGGATGCCCATCAATTGGAGAATGGCTGAATAAATTATGGTATATGAATGTTATGGAATATTATTGTTCTAAATCATTATACACAGCAACAACAAGACTGTATGATGATTAATTCTGAGGGACATGGCTCTCTTCAACAATGAAATGTTTCAAACCATTTCCAGTTGTTCAGTGATGAAGAAAGCCATATACACACAGGGAGAGGTCTGTGAGATCTGAGTGTGGACCAAGACACAGCATTTTCACGCTTTCTGTTGATATTTGTTGCATTTTGTTTCCCTTCTCGGGTTTTTTTCTTGTAGATCCGATTTTTCTTATACAGCAAGATAACTGTACAAATATATATATATATATATATATATATATATATTGGATTTGTCATATATTTTAACATAATTAACATGTATTGGACTACCTGCCATCTAGGGGAGGGAGTGGAAGGAAGGAGAGAAAAATATGGAACAGAAAGCTTTGCAAGGGTCAATGTTGAAAAATTACCCATGCATATGTTTTGCAAAAAAAAAAAAAAAAAGCTTTAATAAAAATACACATCTCTTTAAGAACAGAAAATGATTTTTTGCTTTATATTATATCCGTAGGTCTGAACACAGTACCTGGCACAAAGTAGGTACTATGTTTGATGACGTGATAATATGAATTATATATCCTTATTAGACAATCTCATAAAAAACAGACTCAAATGCACAAAGAATATAATAGTATTCAGTATAGATTTGATCACACTTATATGTTCTTTCCAGAATCCTCTGTATTAAAAAAAAAAGAATCTTTTTAATTCTATAGTAACAAATTTATTTTGATGGTCATATTACAATAATTAACCTAATATTTTTTCTTTTGAATACTATCCCTTGGATACAAATGAGCCACAAAATTCTCAGCATGCTAATCTAAATGCAGGCTAGGCAATGTCAACCAACATAAATGCCTCACATGCTATCATGAAAAAAGTACTTATCTCTTTATAAAATAAAACTTTTAATGTATGAAATTATTTTTTGTGAAAATTTTTTGTGAAAAAGTCACTACATAACTTCCATTACTGAACTTAACCCACAAAGCTGTGGTCTATAAAATAATGGAAAATAAAGCAGCATTAATGCAGTTTATTATTATTTTATCATTATCTTAAAAGTGGAAAGGGCCTTGTTTCCATATAATTCTGCAAAATGCCCTAAATTTTCCCTTTCTTTAGGTAAGCATCATTTAATTATACTCAATAGCTGCTTTTAAAGAGAGCAATGCTTTAAAGCTAGACACACATTATGTTACATTTGGAAACTTGAGTGAAAGCTGGCATAAACAATGTGTGTTCAGAAACATAAGACACCATCCGATGGTCAAGACTTCAAGGGACTGGAGCCAAAAATGCATCATATATCAACTCAAGACAGAAAACTAACTTGTAGGTCAAATTTGAAACTTGCACTGCTGCTATTTACTAAGCATGTTACAAACTTCAAAAACTAATATTCCTTCAACCAAGTAAAATTATACCTCAATTCTTTTGTGGGCTGATTTGCTTAGTTTCCCCCCCCCCTCCCCAGAAGAGCCTTTTTTAAAATCTACATTTTTTCATTTTGTTCAATCTCTCCATGTTTTTAATAACTTTCAAAAAAAAATCAGGAGCCTGAATAACAGGATATATACATGGAATTATTTCAAATATGAACAAGTTAACATTGAAAGAATATATCACATTCTGTAATCCGCCGGGTCTATTTTTGTTTTCAATTAGAACTTACACTCTGGGCCTGTTCTACCTTCACATGCTTTTCTTTTTATTATGGAAAAGTTGCTTTATATCTTTCCATTGAAAAATATTTCAGTGACTGAATTGATGATGGGAAACTACACACTGACTTGTTTTCTTAGCAACTTGTGATACTCTGTCATTATTACTATATGATAAAACAAAAGGCAAAATATCCTATATATTGATTAAAACAGTGATTGTTTACAAATCAAAGCTAACAATCTTAAAAATAAAAAATTTAACAAACTAATAATTTATCAATCTATCCTCCACATTAAGAAACCATATTAGTGCATTATTTTTACTAGGCCATCTTAATTTCTGACTATGAACAAGTTTCTATTTATTTATACAATGCTATAGTAATTTAAATTTACATTTAGAAGGTGACAGAAAGCAAAATGTTCCAAAACCAACATAAGAAAAATCTTATAAAAATAAACAATGTAAGGGTGGAGCCAAGATGGGGGTGGTGGAGAGTAGATAGAACTTTGCCTGAGCTATTCCTAGTTTCCCCCAGAATCAACACCAGTTCAAGATTTTGAACAGGTTTTAGAGTGACAGAACCCACAAATATTTGCTGTGTAACAAATTTCTAGCAGAAGATTTTTTGGAAGGACTTCAGGAAAGGTCTGTCTCAATCTGGCAGGGAGAGTGAGAGGGAGAGGAGGGGAGATCCAGAGCAGGGAGATTCAGGGCAGAGAGGCCCCACTTGGGAAATATTATGGGAAGCCTCTTAGCCAAAACACAGCATCTCTGGCTGCTCTGACCTGGTTCAGAAGCCAGTGGATCAGCAGACTAGCTGTGAGATCTCCAACACAACTACAGAAGAAAAATAGTGAGGGCCTGAACCCTGGCCTAACAAGCAGGACTTGGCCATGCCTGCCCAGCTCAGAAAGAAAGCT
>JAJPUD010000390.1:286568-307659 GCA_023553655.1 Myrmecobius fasciatus | reverse complement strand
AAAAAAAAAAAAAATGAGCTCTGAACATAGATAGCTATTATAGACAGGGAAGAACAGACCTCAAACCATGCAGACATAAAAGGTAAACACTTCCAGGTGAAATCTTAAAGGCAGATATAAACTGATCTCCAACTCAAAAGGCTCTCTTAAAAAAAAATTTTTAAAGGATCTTAAAAGAGACAAGAAAAATGGGGAAAGTTCAAAAATTATCTGAAGAAAACCACTTCTCAAAATGGAAAAAGAAAACACCACTTTGAAAAACAGAATTGGTAAAATGGAAAAAAAAAATCCAATGAACAAAACAAGTCATTTAAAAGTTCAACTGGTCAAATGCAAAAGGAGGTTAAAAAAAAGCTAATTGAAAAAATTAATTCACTAAAAATTAGAATTGAATAAATGGAAATGCATGGCTCAATGAGACATCAAGAATCAGTCAAACAAAACAAAACAAAACAAAATGAAAAAATAGGAGAAAATGTAAAATACCTCATTGGAAAAACAACTGATCTGGGAAATATGTCTAAGAGAGACAATCATAAGAATTATTGCACTATCTGAGAAAATCATATTAGACTACAAAGTAAAAAAGACCCTGGACAACATCTTTCAAGAAATCAATCAAGGAAAACTGCCCTAGTATCCTAAAATTAGAGGGTAAAATAGGCCTCTGCTATCACCTCCTGAAAGAGACCCCAAAATGAAAACTATAGTAGCTAAATTCCAGAATTATCAGATCAAGGAGAAAATACTGCAAGCAGCCAAGAAACAATTCACATTTTGAGGAGCCATAATCAGGATTACCCAGGACCTAACAGCTTCCACTTTAAAGGATTGAAGGGCCTGGAATATAATATTCCGTAAGGCAAAGGAGCTTGGACTGCGGTCAAGAATCAATTACCCAGCAAAATTAAGCATTATCTTTCAGGGGGAAAAAATGGACATTCAATAAAATGGGGGATTTCCAATTATTTTTGATGAAAAGACCAGAGCTAAACAGAAAATTTGATCTTCAATACAGAACTCAAAAGAAGCATAAGAAGGTAAAAAAGAAAAGAAAAAAACAACTATGTTAGGGGTGATGATATCAAATAGAAACTAGGGATGGAAAAAGGATTGTACTGGAAGAGGAAAGGGAAGGTAAAATTGGGTACATTATATCACACGAAGAGGCAAAAAAGACTATTACAGTAGAGGAAAAGAAGGAAAGGGGATGAGCACTGTTTAATTTCATCAAATTTGGCTCAAAGAGGGAATATCATACATATTTAGTTTGATGCAGAAACTTGTCTCACCCTACAGGGAAGTAGGAGGGGAAAAGAAAAAGGGGGTGGAAGAAGGAAGGCTAATAGAAGGGAGAACATCAGTAAAAGGGGAAAGGGATAAGAAAGGGGGGAGAGGGCTGAAAAAAAGGGCAGACTGAAGGAAGTGGTGATAGCATCCAAATTCCTACATAAGTTAAGAGTTGCAACAAGAAATAGACAGCAAAATTATACTAATGGGATCTCAACATCACTCTATCAGAACTAAATAAATCATACCACAAAATAAACAAGAAAGGGGGAGGTAAATATAATTTTAGAAAAGTTGTGTGATAGACCTTTGGAGAAAATTGAATGGGGACAGAAAGGAATATACTTTTTTCTCAGTGGTACATGAAATCTACCCAAAAATTGACTATTTAGGGCATAAAAACCTCAAAATCAAATGCAGAAAGGCAAAAATAGTAAATACATTTTTTTCGGACCATGATGCAATAAAAATTACATGTAATAAAGGGCCAGGGAAAAGTAGACCAAATATTAATTGGAAACTAAATAAATCTAATCCTAAAAATATATAATGTAATTTTAAGATTCAACATACCCCCAGAAACACTTTTAAATCAGCTCTAAGCTAAAAAAAAAAAAAAAAAAAAAAATCAAATACTGAATTACTAATATAATTTTGGTGATTATAATTTAAGAATGGAAAATTAAACTAAATAGAATTACTTATTTTAAATCTGACCAAAAAATCTGTTTGTTCATGTTATGTCATTCCACTGTTCAATAAGCTCCAGTGGTTTCCAATTACTTCCAGAATTAGGTACAAATTCATTTTTGACATTTAAAGGTCTTAACGACCCAGCTCCAATTTATCTTTCCAGTCTTACAAAATATAATTCCCTGAGCCTCAATTTCTTTCTCTGTTAGTTGAATTGGTCTTCTTGTTTATTCATCAAGATATTCTATCTCCTGTCCATGTTTTTATACTGGCTACTTCCATAACTGGAATGCACTGCCTCCCTCAACTTCCTGTCGCAAAATCACTAGTTTGCATCAAAGCTTAGCAACAATAGTACTTTTTTCATGAATACTTAACTAATTCTGCCTTTACTAGTGCCTTCCTCCAAAAATTACCTTGCATTTTGCATGTATTTTATATGTAAATATAATTGTATGCACAATATATACATGTCACTTCACTCATGTCACAAAAGAATCTGAAAAGAAAAATTTTCATTTTTGCCTTTGTATCAACAGAACCTAGCACAGAGGTAGACTTAATAAATACTTATTTGACCAACTTGACTCAATTTTTGCTCTGCTGTATTATCTTGACACCTATATGCCTATAAGACAAATATCACATTTTGTACTAACAGTGCATAGCTATTCTTTGTGTGGGTGGGTGTGGGTGGGTGGGTAGATGTGACTTGCCCAAGGCCACACAGCTAGGAAGTGTTAATCTGAGACCAGATTTTAACCCAGGTCCTCCCTGACTCCAGGGCTGGTGCTCTATTCACTGTGCCACCTAGCTGACCCCTTAAAGCCTGTAGCAAGCCTGCATCATGAAAGTCTATATTGGTGCCATTCTTTTAACTGCATGTACCCACAGTTTCTCTGTGTCACATTTTGGTAATTCAAGATATTTTAAACTTTTTCATTATTATTCTATCTGTTATGGTGATCTGTGATCTTTGATGTTACTACTGTAATAGTTTTGGGGTACCATGAAATGTAGCTGTTCTGACTGTTCTCCCCACTGGCTGCTCCCACTCCCTCTTCCTCTGCTTGGGCCTCCCTATTCCCTGAGACAATAATACTGAATTTCAGCCAATTAATAATCCTACAATGACCTCTACGAATACAAGTGAGGGAAGAATCTGATGTCTCTTACTTTTAATCAAAAGCTAGAAATAATTAAGTTTAGTGAGGAAGGTATGTCAAAAACTAGGGCACCTTTTGATCAGCATCCATCATCAAGGCAGGACTTTCAGAGGCAGGACTTTCAGAAAAAAGATTAACTTGCTGAAAGCACAGACAGCAACATATTTTTTTTTAAGTAATAAAGCATTTTAAAGGTAGGTTCATTGTTTTTTCAGATATAAATGTTTAATAGACTATAACATAGTATAAACATAACTTTTATATCCACTAGGAAACCAAAAAACTTATATGATATGCTTTATTTTGATAATCACTGTGTAGCAATGGTCTTTTGAGACCAAACCCACAATATCTCTAAGGTATGCCTGTATTAAAGATTTATAATTTAAAATAAAATTATCACTGCAAAATGGATTCCAAATGTAGAAGGGATGAAAAGGAAAATAGAACTACAATTATTTAGTGGATCCTACCTGACTACTCTAGATATAAAGATAATTCACCTTTCTTTGTGTTCCTATAATTCAGGATCTCACTGACTACTAGCTAAACTAAATGTTCAGTACAAGATATAAATGTAAAAGGAATTAGAGGGAGAAGTCAATGTAAGATTAAGACGACAAATAACTACGGCATAACCAGGAAAGACAAAAGTTCACTCTTAAAGGAAAATTGAACAAAGGTATAGTAAAAGAAAGCAAGGAGAAGAGGGAAAAACAAAAAGGTCAACAAAGAGGTAGATTTATTTGAGGAAAGAATAGCTACTGCAGTTAGTGGGGCTATTGAGGTAAAATCACACAAGACCTTTAAAGCTAAATGGTATGTAAATTTGACATAGTAAGCAAAAGAAGTCCTTTAGATTGAATAAAGGAATAAAAGTAAGATTCTATGATGATGAAACCTTCAAATGCTAATGATGAAACATCCTTCCTACTCCTTGGCACAGAGATGATGGACAGGAGTAAAAATTCTTAAAGGGTTCATGGACAGCTTTCAAGAGCAAAAAGAGTTTGTGAACTTGAATGGGGAAAAAATGACATCTTTGTTTTCACTAACTTTGAATTGAAATGCAGCACTTCAGTTTAAAAAAAAAAAAATCAGTCTGAGAAAGGGTTCGCAGATTTGTCTGCCACCAGTCTGCCAAAGGGGATTCATGAAAGTTAACAACCTCTGGGCTAGAAGTACAAAATAAGACAAATTCTGAAGTATGGCCCATGTGTCTATTCACTTTGTAAACTAGACATATTTGTTACAAGTAAGGGATTTATTAGCTCTAAATGCAACAACCAAAAAGCAACAGTAAAAAATGTAATGCACAGAAGAAAACAAAAAGTGCACAAGGGCATTCAAATTGAATGAATTTCTTATTACTTCATTGAACTTACATATATAGTTCTCTTTTTAAAAATTAGTTCATCATCTTATATAATCATCTTTTCTGTTCTCTGTAGAATGAAACATTTGTTTCTTGATAATTATTAATTTTTTTTCATTTAAAGATTATCATTAAATGGCTATTGGGGAAAGATTAATCTAGCAATTCCCTAATTAAATGGAGGCAGTTAGGTAACACAAAGGCTAAATGGATGAAAGGGGATTCAATAAGACTTGAGCTCAAATTCAGAGTTGGTGTGCGGTCCTGTGGTCATTCAATCTTTGTCTGCCTCAATTTCCTCATCTGTGAAATGGGAGTAATGAGTCGTTTTGAGGATCAAATGAGATGTAAAGTGCTTTGCAAACTTTAAAGTCATAAATATTACTATTATTATTAATATTCTATTCTGATGCCTCATCATGGCATAGAGATAACCCTTGGGAACTTTATGTCTGCATGACAAACTCTTGTCAGCTTCTGCCAAGCTGAAAAATATCCACAGCATAAGACTGGTGACAGATTTGTTAAAAGACACTTCAGTTAGAGAAGAAATTTTAAAAGACTAAGACATTAGGCATGCAATATACAGAAGTACCCACAAAGATGAAATCAAAGACCCAGTGAAGCACTGAAATTATCTAGTAACAGTGTTCAAGTTGGATTAGAGGCTGGGAGGCCAATTTGGCTTTTTTTTTTTTTTTTTTTAACTAAGATTTTTACTAATTTTTTTTTTTTTACTAAGAGACATGAAGGTAACCAGTATTAGACTCTTAGTAAGAATAAAGAAGGTCAGTCCTCTCATTTAAATAATGGGGAAACTAAAAATGTACACAGGGAACAACTACTTCCTGAAGGTGTCAAAGTAGAGTGAGGATTGGGACCAAAATGTCCAGAATTCCAATCCAATTCCACCATATTAATTATATATAAGGTAACAGCTTTTATATAAGTTTACAAAAAAAAACAACAACCAAAAAAAAAAATCCTGAAAAGCAATAATAACTGATATTTTTCCATCTTTTCCCAGCCATGTCTGACTCATGATCCCATTTTTTAAGTTTTCTTGGCATAGACACTGGAGTTGTTTGCCATTTTCTTTTCCAGCTCATTTACATTCCAGCTCATGAGGAACTGAGGCAAACAGGACGAAGTGACTTGCTTGGGGTCACACAGCAAGTATATATGTCTGAAGCCCCATTCGAACTGAGGAAGTAGAGGATTCCTGACAGTGGGGCTCCATCCATTGAGCAACCCAGCTTGAAACATGAGTCTTTGAAAAGGTAAACCAATCTGAAGAAAAACTGGACCTGAGCTCAAATCCTGCCCCAAACACTTTTTATCTATATAACCTTGGGTAAAATACTTGTCTCTAGGCCTTAATTTCTTCATCTATAAAATGAAAGATATCAAAGAGATGATCTCTAAGGTCTCTTTTAGCTCTAAGATGTATAATACTATGAGCATATATTAAATCTGAAGATAAGAAGAGACATACAAGTGGAGGTAATCTCTAAGACAGTACTTAAGGTTAGAAGGGCAGGTTATGAATATTAAAAAACAAAAGTTTTGCATTTATGTTCCTAAAACCATGAAATATACTTATTTTAACACAGTAAAGCAAAAACTGTTGCAAAAACTACCCAACATCTTCCTACATATTAACTAGTTCTAAAAATGGCCCTAGCAACAGAATTTTAAAATATATTACTTCAATCTAAAGCCCCTTACTATCTATCACATCCTTTGCACTTCAATGATTGTGCAGTTAAACTAAACCAAATTTTTTTCATCTCATGTAGTATTTTCAAAACACCAAGTAAAAATTGTCAACCCAAGAAAACAAAGCCTTAACATTTCGATTGAAAAAAAAATCATTTTTAAACGTCATTATTATAAGGAAATGCTTTTATCATCATTAGAAGTATAACAAAAACTATCGCATAAATTATTGTTCAAATTAATAAGTTAGGATTAACAAAAGGCCAAATCTGAAGTAGGATATTTGGGGAGCAGTAGAGAATGAGTTTATACTTTGGCAGTTATGGGTTCAAAATCGCTGGAAGGGGAAAGTGGGAGGAGGAGTATAAAACAATGATTGCTGAAAAATGTTTAAAAACAGGCTCTTCAAAAATGCAGGATATACTTTAAAATTTAATCTGAATTAGTCACATTTTCTGTATAACATTCTTAGGTCTAGACAATCAACAATAACAAAAAAAAAAAAAAAAATAAGACCTGTTTTATACTGCTGATTTCTACTAACACTTAAAATTTAACTGTCTCTCCCAGCCAGTTGAAGTTGGCGTCAAGTATACCCCATCTATAAGAGGTAGGAGAATTAAGTAATGAATTAATTAATGAGTTGCTGAATAATCAACTAATATATATAGAATGAGTCTACCCAGGAGACTCAAATTTCATAGTAGGCAGGTACAGTGATAAACTATCTGGTGTATGAAGCATTTAAAAGTAGTTTGGGTCTGAAAAAGGCTTCCTGAACAACAAAGACAATTTTGGAACAAAGAGGCCAGAAGTGGATGGCTGAATCTGAGATTGACATAGGGCTCAATAGAAAAGCCATGAAGAGCTAGGTGGTACAGTGGATAGAGCAATATCCCTGAAGTCAGGAGGACCTGAGTTCAAATTTGACCTCAGACACTTAACACTTCCTGGCTGTATGACACTTAGACCCAATTGCCTCAGCCAAAAAAAAAAAAAAAAAGCCATGAAGATAAGACAAATGCCATAGGTGAATTACCTAGAACCAAGATTCACACAAAAAGAGCTCCATGGAAAATGCCAGAAATTAAACAATTTTTGCTTTTTTCCTAGTAAGAACTAGGGAAGCTTACATTTCAAAATAGCCAGGATTTCATCAACATTAATATTTCTTTCTACTAATACTAATACTTTCCACTAATTACTCCTTTAAAATTTAGTAGGTACTATACTTAATAGATGGATGAGCTATAGCCAAAAAAATAAATAAATTCATCATGTGATTGCCAAACTTCTGGTGACAAGTCAACCTATACTTAAGTAGATTATTTTTGAATAATAAATATAGGTCCAAGGCAGTATCCACATTCAAAGCCTTTCAAGCTTGGGATTTTCCAGGTCTTGTGTTTACTATTATGATCTCCAAGAATCCAAAGTCAAACCCCACCATAAATCATGGAAAGGAAGTAACACCTAGTTAAAAAGCAAAGTTGCTGATTAAATCAATCAAGTTGCCAACTCCAATGCTTTCTGCCCAGTCTACTTTTGTAACAACTCTTATAATTATACCTTTCTTCTCCTCTGACACAGCTACCCTGGTGCAGGGCTTTATCATTTAATGCCTGGTTAGTTTCCCTGTCTCAAAGCTCTCCCTATGCTAATCCATCTACCACTCAGATTGTCAAATTGATCTTTCTAAAGTAGGGGTCTGACTTGGTTATCCTTTATTCAATAAACTCCAATGACTCCCCTCTACCATGAGCATCATATACAAAATCCTCTGGGTTTTAAAAACCTTTCAAACCTGACCTCTTCCTATCTTTCCAATTTTCAACCATTTTATTGCTTCCATCTTATTCCAGCAATAATGGCCTCCGCTTTTTCCTATCATAAGACCCTCTATCTGGTGACAAAATGTTCACTAGCTGTCTGCCACAGCTGGCATATTCCGCTTTCCTCATCTCCATCTCCTGGTTTTCCTGGCTTCCTTCAAGTCTCAGCTAAAAGCTCACCTTTTACAAAAAGCTTTTCCTTAATATTTTCTCTTTTCTTTGAAATTATCTCCAATTTTTCCTGCACATGTTGTTTATACACAGTTGTTTGTGTGTTATAATGACCATTAGACCATGGGCTCCTTGAAAACAGGAAATGCCTCTGCCCTTTTTTTTTTTTTTTTTTTTTTTATACTTAGCATTTAGCACAGTGCCTGGGACACAGAAGATGTTTAATAAATGCTTGCTGACTTGGCTTTACTAGTGTACTATTAGAATTAGGTTGTGATCTAACATTACTATAAAGGGTGGTAAACTCTACTTCATAGGACCCACATAATGAAGTTATTTCAAGACTTCTTTCTGCTAACATGAAATATATCTCAGGAGAACTACAGAGGTCTGGAAAATATAGAAAAGGCACTGGGCCCAGAGAAACATGTCCCCAGAGCAGAGGGCAAAAGAGGGTGGTAGTGAGAGAATAAATCATAATCACAAGAAAGTACTATGACAGGAGAGATCCAATGACACCAAGATTATTACTTATATTGGAAGACAATCAATTCTTAACATTTCAAACAGGTACTATATGGATGATTAAAACATATAGAAGGATATAACTCTTTCACACTAGCCTATAAACAACTGATTTCCTATGGGGGTGTAATGAATCAAGTTAATCTGAAAAAACTATCTAAAATGAGAAAAATGAACCTAGGTGGTAGATGAGCTTAGAAAGGATGAAAATAGTTGGAAGACTATTGGCACTCAAGATATTAAATGATTATGACAAGTAAGTCTGCAAAGTATCACAATGCTAGGCTTGGGATCCAAAGATAAGTGACATTTATGAAAATTTTGATCCCTATTTTGACATCTGTTCCCACAAAGAATACAAAGTTTCTCACTTTATAACCTTGCTTGGGCACTTGAAGAAAAAAAACAGTGCATGGAGATAAAAAGCAACTGAGAAACACTAGTACTTTCTATAAACAAACTTGAGAATTCCCAGTTCTAAAAGCTACTTGGCTCTCTCAAATGGAATATAACCGTGCCAACTACACCGATATTTCTTGGTAAGCTGCTTCCAACTAGATAAAGAATGCTATTCTTTCAAAATTAGACAGATGAACTCTTGAGAACCAGATGCCCATGAGTGCCCATTTCAGTCTCAAGATCTAAAGCCAGAAATGAAAACACCATCCTGAAAACCAACAAGTTTTCTCTCTTTCAACTAAGAGAAAGTGTGGCTCTGCCTGTGTTGTCCTTTCTTTTCAAATACATTGTTCATTTGCACACAGTAACAGTAACATTGTTTGATGATTGACTTACCTCTTAGCAATACAATGAGCCAAGACAATTCCAAAAGAATCATGATGGAACTATGGAGTCTGAATGTATACTGAAGGATACTATTTTCACTTTTTTTCTTTTTGGAGGCGAGGAGAATGGTTTTTTTTCCCTTTGTTCTATTTCTTCTTTCACAACATGGAGGGGAGGGGAAGATAACATTCACTACCAAAAAATATGTATTCAGTACTTAAAATAAATACTTATTCAGGTCTGACTACACACAAATCATTAGACTACGTCCTGTGGCTCAAAAGGCCAATGAGGAATAAGCTCACATGAAATATACTCATTAAGCATAACAGAAGTCATGGTGCAGCTAGGTGGTACAGTGGATAGAGCATCAGCCCTGAAGTCAAGAGGACCTGAGTTCAAATGTGGTCTCAGACACTTAACATTTCCTAGCTGTGTGACCCTGGGCAAGTCACTTAACCCCAATTGCCTAAGCAAAAAAAAAAAAAAAAAAAGCATAACAGAAGTCACATTGGTATTATTTGTAACTTGTCTTCTTTAAAAAACAAAAACAAAAAACAAGAAGCCATTTTTGACCAGCTATTATTTCCCAGAAGCTATTATTTCTTAGGAATCCTGTAATAGCATACTGTTTCAATGAATTCCTAAAGCATTCCTTCTGTCCTATAAGCTTATAATCAAAACATTTTAGTTCACAGGACAACGGATGACAACTTCAGCATCAGTATACAATAGTTCAGAGTTTTGCTATTCTTATCTTTTCACTTAATATTAATTCATAGTTGACTTAAAAAAAACGGACCATTCAAGATCTCACCACTTGCTTAGGCAATTGGAGGTACTGCTTCAAAAACCTTGAATTTGATTCAGTATCATAGTTTTGCACCCGAGTCAGTCAACTAGCTTTCCAAATGACACCACAAACTTTAATTCCTTGCTAACTTCAATTCTATTAATTTAACATAACAAGCTAGACTCCAAAATGAGTCAGATGAAAGGAATGGAAGCATTTTAGGAGGTACTTAACTATGCAAAGCACAGTGCTTGATGCTGAGGCTACAAATACAAAATTGAGACAGTGCTCTCAAGGAGCTCAAATTCTAACCAGAGAAGACAACACTTAAAAGGTTTATGTTAATGTTCACAGCAGAAGAAAAGGTCAGGTGGTATTTAAGCATGAAAAGTAGCAGGGTAAATAGCAGGGCCCAAGGACCTTGGGGAGTAAATGGTCCCCAACCAAGAGGCTAATGGGACTAAGAGTTAGTATGAAATAGATTATTAGGAAAAGATTTATTACCAGATGGTAATGAGCTGAAGGAGAAGGGCAAAAGTTATGACTATATTATTAGGAAGTTAAAGTCAGCAAGACCCAAAGGAATCAAAGAGAACCAACAATCTGAGACAAAGCAAAGGACAAAAAAAAAAAAAAAATTAAATCAAATAAAGGAAAATAATCTGAATTTGAGAATTAAACCATGGAGTGCAGTGCTACACTTTTGCCTTCATTTTTCTGGATAAAATATGAATTGTTCATCCTTACTGCCTCTTGTTCATGAGTATTTTCTAATTTCTCTAAGGGATTATTTCTAATCTCTCTGAGACCAAAATAAGTCTCCAAAATTACCAATTTAGGACATCTAGGGACTTTTGGACAACATCAAAATGAAATTCAACTAACATAAGATAAACTAACTAACTGCGTTTTTATTCACAGAATAATGACAGAAGCATTTGGTGTCTGAATGCTATATTTCTATACTGATAGTATAGAAATACACTGAATACGTATATTCTGAATATACGTAATACTGAAAACAAATAATTAGACTAAAAATGTTGAGAGTGTCTCTGCAACATAGGACCAAAAAAAAAAAAAAAGGGTCTTTTGATTCTAATGATAACCATCCAGAACAAAATATATTTATAACAGAAAAAGGTAATTCACAAAATGAGCATTGTTTTAATGAAATATGAATGAATTTTTTTTTAAATCTCAAATAATCCTGTGCTAAAATGATTAACCTTCATATTTAATTCTATTTCCTTTAGGCTCACCTTTAGATACTCCTTTGTTCCATGCTTTTAGAAAAAAACAAGACTGGATTCTCTTTGAACTATATTTTTCTGTTCTAAAATTTCAGTTACTTTAGGAACCTGAAATATGGAACTTTACCAAAATTTCTAAATAAAAGCTCATCAATACTCCCTATCTCATTCAATTTGGCTTAGTTACCTAAAAGGAAGTCAAGGGCACAGAAAAATGTGTACACCCAAGTCAGCAAAATACAATTAATTGATAAAAATCATCAACAAAAATGTGATCTGGAATCACATACCCATCTCTCTTAGTTTGGCTTAAAAGAAAGAGCACTAGAATTGGAATCATGGAAGATATAGGTTCAAATAAGGTGTCTGAAACACAGCAGTAGAACAAATCACTTAATCATTTTAAACCAGTTACTTGTTCAGCTTCCATTTTACAAGACTAAAGTCAAAGTTTACTGATGAGCCTAACTCCCCCCATAATATTAATACAAACCACACCCATATTCAATATACTACTGAAATTATTCTAAAAGGAAATAGTTGAATTGAAGATACAAAATCCAATGTAAAGAAACAGGCAGTTTCTGAAAGAATACACTGCAGTTATGCTTTATTCATGGATCTTGAATATAACACAAAAATATTTTATATGCTTTTCTAACAAGAAACCATTCTATCATATTTTAACTGTTTAAAAGATGAATATAAATTCTTTAAGGCAATTTAATACTGTCAAGATCCTAAGGTGCTGAAAAATAATATTTTAGTTTACTTATCCACAAAAGAGGACTGAACTATATGACTTCTAAATTTCTCTTCAACACTAAATCCTATAAGCCTATGGCACAGTAGTCTACATTATATGGACTTTTACAGAAATTCTGTAGTATTTGTCAGTATGTCTAACCGGGAATGAACAGTACCAATAGACAAGATGAGTCCAAAGTTTTAAAAGGATGAGAGCAGGCCTTAGAAAAACTGCAGCTTCCTTTAATGGCTCCTCATTTCCTCTAAAAACAAAGTCCATCTTTTTAAAGTACCAACATTCTTTGGATCTTGTTGTGAAATATGGAATAAAACAATTTTTAAACAACTAAAAATGAATGCCACTCAGAGAACACCAGGGAGGTAACAATTGGTATGAGCAGATTGCAATGTATAACCACAAAGATCCTGCAAAGAAGAAAAGTAGTGAAACGTGGCATTGGGGACTTGTATATTAGAAAGATGAAGTGATCCCCTAGCAAGGAAAAACACTGGGGTCCTTATCTTGCAAAAGAAATCTAGAAAAGTCTCAAGCACAATGGGTGAATATCCCTGGGAAAAACTTGTGGAAGGACATGAACAAGCCACAAAGAATGGACAGATATGGATGGGCTACAAATTTGCTCAGCTGAAGGGAATTCTTAAACTAATAAGATCACAGACCTATTTGGGCATCCCAGAGAACTAAAATTGTTCATGCAGGTATGACTACCACAGCAGAGCTACTCCAAAGTCAGAAGCCTTTTCTGTATAATTTTCTTACTAGTACCGAGTAAAGTCTTTCACATATAATTTCTCATTTTTTAGGGAGATAAGCTTAACCAGCTTCTAATTAAATATAAAAGAATTTCCATACAGTCTATTATATTTTGGTTTTAACATTTCACTTTGTATAGCTCAAATAAGAATGAAAATAAGAGAAAAAAAAAAGCAAAAGTTAAAAGAGTAAGAATAGCTAAAATGAACACAAAAATTGCAAAATTCCTTCTATTTAATTTTGAATTGGCTGGAAGTGAGAGGCTGTAGCCAATAGATTATCCTTACAAACCTAGTTAATTCATGTTTGGCTACGGTGACCAGGATGCACATTTCACACTTCTTTAGTATTTATAATATTTTATAATTTATTTATATTTAATTTATAATTTATAATATTTAAAAGAAACAGCCTAATAGGGTATTGAAAATGCAATTATTCCTTTCCCATTGCAACTTTCCCTTTTTTTTTTTTTTTTTTTTGCTGAGGCAATGGGGGTTAAGTGACTTGCCCAGGGTCACACAACTAGGAAGTGTTAAGTGTCTGAGATCAGATTTGAACTCAGGATCTCCTGACTTCAGGGCTTGTGCTCTATCTCCTGCGCCTCCTAGCTGCCCCAATATTTAATATTCTTTGTACAGTTTGGTTCTTCTCATAATGAGTCTTACCAAAAGGTTATCTAGAGAACCTCAGAAGCTTTTAAAAAAATTTATTTTTTCACATAAGAAAATTTATTACTACAGTACATGTTAGCCTTGAGTTACTATATTTTATTAGCATTTTAATTTCTAGATAAAGTTAAAGACATAACCACAACAAACAGTAAAAACAACTCATTCACAATCCGCAAATTTGATCTATATTTTACAATAGTTTTAGTATGATGTACAAAGATATTTTTTCCATGATTGTGGTAGCAGCAAGATAGAAGAACTGCACTCTAATCACCAATATTAAGTTGCAGATGTGGAATTAAATTATTTAAACCCTTTAACCTAGAGATCTCAACAATGTTTATAGCCCAAGAAGATAAATGATAATACAGGACCCACATATATAAAAATAATTTTAGCAGGATTATTTTAAGAAAAAAATTTGCTAACGAATTATATGCTCATTCATTGCAAAATGATAGAACAATCTGCAGCACATGAATGTAATGGAATAATTTTACAGCATAATGACAATATGAAAATTTCACAGAAACATGATAAAACTTGTGCAAGAAAGAAAAACAGAAAAACAAAAATAGAAAGCAAACCCCCAAAAGCAGTATCCACAATGGCCATGTCATCCAAAATAATGTTGCTAAAGAACAAAAAAAGCCAGATGCTGAGATATTAAATGATTAAAGAATTCTTATTTCTATTAACAATTAGGTTTTTAAAAGTGGAAAGTGACATATACAATTGCTTTGGGGAAAGGTACACTGTGGGAGGTTTAAGTATTTACTAGATGATATAGCAATCAAAATATCAAGAAAGTCCCTGTAAAATAAAAAAAGTTAAAGCCTTAAGCTTTGAAAACTGCTGAGCAAATGAAAGGCTACATTAAATCAACTCAATGGCTTAAAATACAAATTGCACAGAATATTCATTATTAGCAGGTGATCAATACTATTTTTAATACTTATTTTCTCAGATAATTAATGAGTCAGTGAGGTAAGGCTGTGAGGAGACGATGCTTGCATTAGTTAGCCCTTGGAGAACTTTAAGTACACTATATTTCATTTCTTAGATTTCTACACCATACATAGTTGGGGGAGGGAGCTAATATAAAACTGCTACATGGGGAGTCCCTGTACTATCTACTTTCACTTCAGTATTTTTCCCTACAGTTCCCAGTTCCCTTTCCCAACAGCAGGTTTGGAAACTTCCCGGTGACTCCAATTCTTTTAAAGTAGCCATCAAAACAGCAAAATCAAAGAGATCACTACCAAGATTCATGCTCAGGGTTAGCATTCCTAAATTTTATCTAAATAAATTAATCTAATTAAGGAAAACTCAACAAGAGTAAGGAATTAGCAAGACCTATAGTATCTGGTAAAATTTTAACATGTGACAAATGTTTTTCACCAGCCAACAGCACAAGAAAATAAATCACAAAACAAAGTAAACTGAAATTTTAAAACTAGTTTGGTTGTTTTTGCAATTACCTGTAACCCTGGCTGCCTTTTTATCTCTTTGTATTTTCTTCCTGAAGGACCCAAGAAAATGATTCACAAAGACAGACTGGAGGGTGGTTTCTGACAGTTCTGGCATAAGGCACATGATAAGACACAGGTGTTCAGATATTAATCTGCACACCAAAAAGTATTCCAATGCCCTTGCAGGCTTCTGAAAGCAAAGAGAAGGGAATGGTCAAAATCCCAGACTATCGATGGAGACTAGGAAGCATTAAGATAAAAGATCCAGAGTTGAAACTGTTGCTACTGTGAATGGAAGTGGAAAGTCTAGTCTTGCCACTTCTCCTTTATTTCTGGTCCTTACTCCAGAAGTGGGAATAAAGTTTCCTCCTCCCCCCACTTCATTTCTTCTAGCCAAAGGTACCCATGATGGGAATCCTATCCAGTCATATCCAGAAAAGGCAATACATAGATCTAGAAGGGCAACACACAGATGATTGCTGAATGAGCCCGACTTTCAAAAAATAGTATTTAGTCTAATGTCCTTTTTTCACTTTTATTGTATATACAATGAACTATGTGACCTCAACAGGCTAAGTTTCTGATATTTAAACAGAGAAAAAAGAAGAATTTAAAAACAGGAAGAGGTGGGGGCCCTCAGCCACGCAAGACAGCAGTTTTTAATATTCTGAACAATATTCCACTGCATCTCCTAGACTAATTCAAACTGTTGGAAGTTCTCTAAGTTCTCTAGGCTCCCAAAGCTCACATGTTGGGGCTAAGCCAGAGCCTTGGTCTCCCAGGCTCTCCGCTGCAGCACACTTCTCAGTCCACATAGCACACCAAGGCTTGCAGAGCACCTCACAAATATGATATCATTTGGTCCTCAAATCTCCATGGAGCACGTACTGTTGGTATCATCCCTATTTTATAGAGAAAGCTGTGGAGGCTTCCAGAGCCAGTCCAGTGCTCTGTCCACTGCTCACATGGCCTGCAGTCTCCTGGCAGAGCCAGCACTGCCACGCAGGAACTCAGTGACCATGCTCTTGATGCCCGTGCCCTGAGCCTGTCCACACAGCCAGATGAGACCTTCTGAAGCTTCCCACAGTGATGAAATCCCGGGTCCCAATCAAACCACCCCACCTCACACATCCTCCCCTCCCCCCACGACTCTTCAGGCCTCTCATACCAGTTATCACAGAACTGGACAGAAGAGAGAAGGGGATCTTGGGGCAGCTGGGTGGCACTGCAGTCAGGGGGATCTGAATTCAAATTCCGCCTCAGAGAACACTTGGGCAGATCACTTCACCCTATCTACCTCAGTTTCCTCATCTATACAATGAGCTGGAGAAGGAAATGGCAAACTACTCTAGTATATTTGCCAAGAAAACCCCATATGGTGTCACAAGAGTCAGACACGATTGGCACAACCCAACAGAAGAGAGACCTCTGTAGCCCAACCCATAAATGAAAAGAATCTCCCTCTCACATGCCCAAAAGATCAGCTAGCTCCTGCATGAAGATCTTCGAGAAGGGCCAAAAGGCCCTTGTCCGTTGTCCTTCCTCAAAACCCACTTGTCCTCCTGAACGTCACTATCCGAGGGGCTCCTGCCCGAGGACATTCCCACAGCCACCTCAGAGCCGTCCTCAGCTGCCTCCTCCCTCTGACTCACATAAGACTGCAGAGTCTCTCGGCGTCCATCTGCGCTCATCCCCCCTTCTCACTAGTACAGGAGCTCTGCTCCTCCTGAGGGTTCTCCCTTTCCCAATCCATCTTCTAGCCAGATACAGTGGCATTCCTCTCATACCACTGACCAGATCATTCCTGCTCAAGAAAAGCAAGATGAAACACTGAAAAGCCCCTCACAGGTCAACCCCACTCTACCCTTTTAGTCTTAGCATTCCTCCCCTTCCGGCATCTTACAATCCAGTCAGACCAGCCCCTTTGCTGTACCTCTCCATGCCTCTGGCACATGGTATCATTCCTGCAAACAACTCATAGTCTCTTCTTCTTTCCACATATCTCAGTTCAAGGACCACCTTTCAAGGGAGGCTTTTCCTTACTGCTCCTAGTGAAATTTCCCTTTGAAATAACTTTTAATTTACTCTGTGTCTGTGTATATATATCTATATCTACATAGATATAGATATATATGTATATGAATTTGCACACACTATCCAATACTATGCAACATTAGAGAGAAAGCATATTTGTGTGAGAAAATTTTATATTACTAAATTTAGTATGTAGTAGTATTTATACATCTATATATAAAAGACCAGATTAAAGTATGAAAAGAAACAGTTTAAGATTTCAGCAAAATGCGACAATTTTTCCTATGATTGTGAAATCTTTAAGACTCAAGACAACATTTTTTTTATCTGGAACACCCTTAATAAACAATCACAGGTACCAAGAAAAAAAAAATTAAAAATTACAATAGTAAATGTCCAATTCTTATAGTCTCTCTTCTGAACCAATTCTTAGATCATTAATTGCAGATTAAGGTTTTCACAAAGAATACAACATATCAAAAAATAAAATGTTGTTATTTTATATTTCTCAAACTATTATAGATTAACACAATAAATTCATACTAGTCAAGAGGAATTCATTAGCTATCCTATTACAGACACCACAAATTAGTCTATTTTTATTATGTCAAAAAAGTCAATGGTTAATGCAGATTATGTGATAAGACCTGTGTTCAAATCTGGTGCTCCAGTTTCTTTGCCAGGAAAATTCCAAGCGGTATGTAGTCCATGGGCTCATGAAGAATTGGACATGACTGAATAAATGAACAGCAACAAGATGGTCAAGAAATAATGTGGTGGTTGTGCAAAAATGTTTGCAGCAGCTCCTTTTGTAGTGGCAAGGTACTAGAAATTCCCATAACTTGGAGAATGGTTGAGTAAGTCATGATATATGAATGTTATAGAATGTTATTGTTCCATAAGAAATAATGAGCAGGCTGATTTCAGAAAAATCTGGAAAGACTTACATTAACTGATACTGAATTAAGTGAGCAGAATCCAAGAGAACATTGTACACAGTAACAAAATCAACTGTGATGGATTTCACTCTTTTCAACAATGAGGTGATTCAAGGCAATTCCAATAGATTTGTCATAGAAAGTGCCATCTATACCCAGAGAAAGAACTATATGGACTGAAAGTGGTCTGAAGCATAGTATTTTCACCTTTTTTTTGTTGTAGATGTTGTTTGCTTGTTGTTTTTTTTTTCTCATGTTTTTTTCCCCTTTTGATCTGATTTTTTTTTGGGGGGATGCAACATGATGAATTTGGAAATATGTTTAGAAGAATTCTACAAGTTTAACTTATATTGAATTGTTTGCTGTCTTGGGGGGGAAGAGGGAAAAAAATTTAGAACACAAAGATTTTGCAAAGGTTAATATTTTTACATGTATTTGGAAAAATAAAATGCTATTTAAAATAAATTAATGAATAAAAAACAAGCAAAAAAAAAAGCAATATGGTGCAACTACAATGTGGTAAGATAAATTAAACATCCACCATACAAATCCCAGGGTTACTGGGGGGGGGGGGGTCCTCCAGTTCCTGATAAGAGAACTTGGGTTGGAGTAAATAAGATAGGCTTCTTTTGGGAGGTGGTAGGAGGTGAGCTTTGAAGGGAGAAGGAAGAATAGTAAAGGCATGGGTAACAGATGCTATAACATGAGGGAAAAGACTAGTTGGCCAATTTGGCTAGAATATGAGTGAGAGTATACTATGATAGCGGTGTAGAAACTTAGGTTGGATCTAGATTGTAAAGTGCAAAGCAAAGGAGGTCATAGTTGAAATCTGCACTAGTATTCCTGGTAAGAACATGTAAATCAGTTGTTCTCTGACAGCAATCATCATTCATTCTGACTCTGGCTCCCAAGTCCAAAACACTCCTCTCTGGACATCACCTCTCTATGTGTTGTGTCCTCTTAGAATGTAAGCAAAGGGCACTTAATACAGTGAGTGGCAAACAGTAAGCACTTAACATGTTTTCATTCATTCTTTCTTGTACATATTATTCTCACTCTCTCTCTCTCTCTCTCACACATACACACACACACACACACACACATACACACACACCCCTCTCTTTTCAGAATATAAGTTTTCTAAAGGTAAAGCTCTGCCCCCCCCCCAATTCCTAGTGATTATCATAGGGCCTGGCATAAGTAGTTTTTGATGAATTGAATACTAAGTATTTTTACCTGTTTGGGAAATAGAAAAAAAAAAATCAGAGACCTAGTTCCTTGATGCACAAGAATTATTTGTATGGCATAAATAATATTAACAGAAACATGTTAGACTACAACATGAGATAAGTCAGTCAAGTAGCAAGAATGAAGAATAACACTGGTGTCTTGGAAAGTGTACAAGACAGTCAGGAGACCTGGATTCAAATCCTGAATTTATTTGCTGTATATAATACTGCACACAAAAACCCTCTAAGCCTGAGTTTCCTCATCTGTAAAGTTGAGATATTTGCATCTCTTAATTTATAGGGCTGTTATAAGAAAAATGCTTCATAAAACTTTTTAATTATAATATAATATTAACTAATTATTATTATATTATAATTAAAAACAATTTTAATTATAATATAATATTATATTGATCTAATACTTTATTATGATATAGATGATTAGCCCATGCACTAAAGTATTAACAAAACAAAGCTCAAGAATCCAAAGACTTCTGCCACCACACTGAAAGGTTCCTCTATGTCAGATTTACAGAGAAAAGATATGGAAAAGGATTGCATAAGAACAAATAGGTTGCAATCTTTGCCAATTGGGCATGCCCTGACATGGATGAGAACATGTATCAAGCAGATTTTTTTTTTAAAGCATCTGATTTAAGTGTTCCAACATAACTGTCTTTAACATTGCAAGTTTTACATGACAAACGTGGAAATATGTTTTACATTATTGCACATCTACAATCTATATCAGATTGCTTGTCATCTTGGAGATGGGGGAGAAAGGGAGAAATAAAAATAGGTACTCAAATTCTTTTCAAAAATTAATGTTGATGTGTAAACTCATGCAGTCTCACTACTGGGTCTGTATCCCAAAGAGATAATCAAAAAAGAAAAAAGGCCTATATGTGCAAAAATGTTTGTAGCAGCTCTTTTTGTAGAGGCAAAGTACTAAAAATTGAGTGGATACCCATAACTTGGGGAATAGCTGAATAAGTTATGGTATATGAATATGGTGGAATATTATTGTTCTATAAGAAATGATGAGCAAGCTGATTTCAGAAAAGCCTGGAAAGACTTACATGAACTGATACTGAGTGAAGTGAGCAGAACCAAGAGAATATTGTACACGGCAACAGCAAGATTATGTGATGATGAATTGTGATGGACTTAGCTGTTTTCAACAATGAGGTAATTCAAGGCAATTCTAACAGATTTTGGATTTTGGAAAATGTCAATCACATCCAGAGAGAGAACTATAGAAACTGAAAGTGGAATGAAGCATAGCAATTTTTTTTTTTTTCATGGCTTTTTTTCCCCTTTTCCCCTTTTGGTCTGATTTTTCTTGCACATGTACATAACAAAATATATTTTTAAAGATTGAACATATTTTTATTGTTCTGTAAGAAATGACCAGCAAGATGATTTCAGAGAGGCCTGGAGAGACTTACATGAACTGATGCTGAGTGAAATGAGCAGAACCAGGAGATCATTATACACGGCAACAACAGTACTATATGACGATCAATTCTGATGGACATGGCTCTCTTCAACAATGAAATGTTTCAAACCACCTCCAATTGTTCACTGAAGAAAGCCATATACACCCAGAGAGAGGGATG
>JAJPUD010000390.1:263558-286168 GCA_023553655.1 Myrmecobius fasciatus | reverse complement strand
GAAATGTGGACCACAACATAACATTCTCATACTCCTTGATTGATGTTTGCTTACATTGTGTTTCCTTTATCTGATATATCGTTTGTGTAGTTAAGATTTTTCTTGCACAACAATGATAAGTTTGGAAATATGTATACATATATTCGATTTGCCAATATTTTAACATAATTAACATGTAGTGGATATCCTGCCATCTAGGGGAGGGGTGGGGAGTTGGGGGAAAAATTTGTAACGGAAAGCTATGTAAGGGTTATTGTTGAAGAATTACCCACACATATGTAATGCAAATAAAATAAAACAACAACAAAAAAAAAAGATTGAACATATTTAACCTATATCAGATTGCTTGCTGTCTTGGGGAGGGAGGAGGTAAGAGGAGAGAGGGAAAAAAATTTAGAACACAAAAGTTTTACAAAAATGTGAAAACTATCTTTGCATGCATTTGGAAAAATAAAACACTATTTTAAAAAGAATGTTGAAATTATCTTTTCATAGGTGCTCCAAATCATTATTGATCAGAGAAATGCAAATTAAGACAACTCTGAGATACCACTATATAGCTGTCAGATTGGCTAAGATGACAGGAAAAGATAATGACGAATGTTGGAGGGAATGTGGGAAAACTGGGACACTGATACATTGTTGGTGGAACTGTGAACAGATCCAACCATTCTGGAGAACAATTTGGAACTATGCTCAAAAAATTATCAAACTGTGCATACCCTTTGATCCAGCAGTGTTTCTACTGGGCCTATATCCCAAAGAGATCTTAAAGGAGGGAAAGGGGCCCACATGTGCAAAAATGTTTGTGGCAGCCCTTTTGTGTAGTGGTTAGAAATTGGAAACTGAATGGATACCCATCAATTGGAGAATGGTTGAATAAATTATGGTATATGAATGTCATGAAATATTATTGTTCTGTAAGAAACAACCAACAAGATGATTTCAGAGAGGCCTGGAGAGACCTACATGAACTGATGCTAAGTGAAATGAGCAGAACCAGGAGATCATTATACACAGCAACAAGACTATATGATTATCAATTCTGACAGATATGGTTCTCTTCAACAATGACGTAATTCAGACCAGTTCCTATTGTTCAGCGATGAAGACAGTCATATACAACTAGAGAGAGGCCTGTGGGAACTGAGTGTGGACCACAGCACAGCATTTTAACGCTTTCTGTGAATATTTGCTTGCATTTTGTTATTTTTCTTGTGCAGTAAGATAACTGTATAGATATGTATACATATATTGGATTTTTTATATTTAACATGTATTAGACTACCTGTCATCTAGGGGTGGGGGTGGGAGGAAGGAGGGGAAAAATTTGGAACAAAAAAAAAATTTGCAAAAGTCAGTGTAGAAAAATCACACATGTTCTGTAAATAAAAAGTTTTATTTAAAAAATTATCTTTTCATGTAACTGGAAAAAATAAAATATATTAAAAAATAAAGCAAAAAATTACAAGTTTTAAATGTTTAGAATTAAGGAGTCAATGGACAAATACACAGTATGAAAAAAAACAACTGTGTTCAAATGCCTTAATTTATACATTGTAAACTATATGAATATCAACTTGATGAGTACCAGTTATAGAATTAATATCACTGGTATTAACATTATGGGGCCACTAGGAAAGTCACCCATTGGCAAAATTAGGTTTATCATTAGTCAGCTTTCCCCTATAAATAGAAGGGATAGACAGATACAGAGACTAGATCTGTGATTTCACTAAAATGAATTTCCACGAGGCAGCTAGTTGGTGGAGTGTACCAGCTCTGAAGTCAGGAGGACCTGAGTTAAAATCTAGCCTCGGACACTTAACACTTCCTAACTGTGTGACCCTGGGCAAGTCATTTACCCCTAATTGCCTCAGGAAAAAAATAAATTTCCACAGGAGAAACTCTTATCACTATAGGTCACTCATTTTCTGAAATTTCTTTGAAAGTTGCCTAGACCACTAACAGAGTAAGTAACTTGCCCAAGTTCACACAGCCAGTAACAGAGGTGAGACTTGAAGATTGATATTCCTGCTTTGGAGGCCAGCTCTTTAACTACTCTGCCATCCTGTCTCTAAACAAGTAAGAGTGAAATATTAAATTAGCTATGTTTGTGGGCCTGACCTTTGTGGGCAGGATACATAAATAAATGGAGCTGTGATCTCTTCAAACAGAATATCCTCCAACAATGCAAATTAAAACTCATCCATTATGACTTTTGTCCATGATCTCACCTAAGTTTACAACAGATCACCCAACATGCTGGAGGTTTTCCCTGGGTTCTCCCAACAATTTAGATGTAACACTGAATACTATCACTGTCCACAAGTCATTCATTGTTCTTGCTATTTAACCAGCTTTTCTTCTCTGCCTATCATACAATTCCTTGTATGACTTCCTTTCCTCCTCTTTTTGTCTTTTACTCACTCATCTTCTCGTTCAAAATCCTTTATTATTTAAAGCTTGCAATCCACTCACACCTTCAACAAGCCTGTCCATTGACTGTTCCGTGCATGATACTCACCTCTATTTCTTCAGAAGAAGCTGTATTTCATGACTCACTGCCACATAGCAACATTTTAATATAATATGAGTACTGAAAAGAGGAGTCCCTGCTTTTCTTAGACTGCTCTTCAATTCATTGTCCACCTATATTGTCTGTCCTATCCATCCAAATATACATCATAATTCAAGCAAGAGACAGTCTCCATTTACATGGTCTTTTCTGTGTGGACAGACAGGTTAAACTATGAGGCAATGCAATGTGTTGAAGCTTGATGCAATCAGGATAATGTCACCCACAAATATTTGGAAGGCCCCCAGCCTTCCCCTTGGAAGTCTGACTGACTTGGATTTAGAGTTAAATCTTCTTGTTTTCTTCTTCCAGGATAGCTAGATGAATTAGAATCCTCCTGAGTTCAAATGTGACCTCAGACATCTGCTAGCTGTGAGATCCTGGGAAAATCACTTAAACCTGCTTGCCTCAGTTCCTCATCTGTAATGTGAGTTGAAGAAGGAAATGGCAAACCACTCCAGCATCCTTACCAAGAAAAACTCAAAGGGGTCACAAAGAGTCAGTCGGTACTTTCCCTGATATTTATTAGTAGGCAGTCATTGAATAAACTTATTTATGTTATGCTTTTTCAAAGCATATCAAATGATATATATGGAAAGAAGAACTATTGGGAAAAGAGAATTATAAGGAAATGTTTTGTTCTATCCAATCTAATTTTTAATAACTATCAATAAACACATGTAAGAGAATCTTACATTGCCTACAACTTTATAACAACACTGATGAAAAAACAACACCAGGGTAAAGCACAAATCCTTGATGTATTCCATCTTGCTAGATGCCATAGTAGTCAGAAGGCTAGGCATAAAGTCAGAAAGATCTGAGTTCAAATGAGGCCTCAGACACTTAACAGCTGTGTGAGCTTGGGCAAGTCACTCAATGGTGTTCTTTAGTTTCCTTCATTAAGTGCCAACCCTCCTAGGAGGTTGTGAAAATCAATGCTTACTCCCTTCCCACACCACACTGACACTTAAGCTGGGCCATCCAATTAGCTCTGAATTTGGTGTCCATTAACAGACACTGCACCATCTAGTGGAAATAGTGAGACCAAAAGGGATAAAATTCTCCCCAACTGTGAAAAAAACCCTATAGGGATTTAAAAAAAAATAAAAACCCAATTTCAATCTTCAATATTTCAGGAAACTAATTTATTTTGGTATCTTTCTTCAATTTTTCCCTTGGGACTCATAATTTGTCAATAAATTACAATGCACTGAAAGTAAAAGAAATCCATAAACAAAGAAAAACAGCCATTCAGCCAGAGTTTGAGAAACAATGAAATTATGTGCATTTCAGACTATTTAAATAATTCAAGATATACATGGGTATGTTTGCCAAGAAAACAAGGGATCATTTCATGGTTAGGATATATTAATTCAGCAATTCATAAAATACTCAGTTACTAGAAAGTAGTAAATTAAATTATCTAATATGTCTCAAGAGTTTCTTTAGTTTGATGTCATTTTAAGAACCTATTTACAATTACCTATCAGAATAAGCATAAACCAGGATTAAATTCACTTATTTTTTAAAGGTGGAAATGAATAGTCAGTCTAAGGAGAAAACATTTTTGGTTATTTTCCTCCAGTATCCTAAATTTTTACACACATTTTCAAAAGCCAGGTTTGCACGATCTCTTTCCCCATTATACTGTGAGCTCCATGAGAGCAGGGACTGGTTTTTTTTTGTTTGTTTTTATATCCTCACCACTTAGCAAAGTGCCTGACATACATATAGTAGGCACCTGAAAAATATTTGACTGAATTAAATCAAAACCAAACTGCAGAAGACTTGCTTGTATACTTACAAGTTTAAAATAATATCATATATGCCAAATTAGGCTTTTTCTTTTTTTTTTTTTTTTTTTGCTTTTTTTGCTGAGGCAATTGAGGTTAAGTGACTTGCCCAGGGTCACACAGCTAGTGAATGTTAAGTGTCTGAGACCACATTTGAACTGGAGTCCTCCTGACTTCAGGGTTGGTGCTCTATCCACTGGGCCACCTAGCGGCCCCCAAATTAGGTTTTCATTTGAAGCAATTTACCTATTTAATGGAACATTAACCTTTATGCTAAAGCAAAGCCACACTACTGAATCTGTTCAAAAATTTACAAAAGTTGGTACAATTTACTGTACAAATCCTTTTCTTTGATAGATGGCTTAATTCATCACCTTCATATCGCTGGAATGGTACATTTACCTCTACCTCTGACTGATTTCCTTCAGTCAAAGAGCATGTCTAAAGCATCTACTATGTGCCAGGGGCTGTTTTAAGGGCTGATATTCATAAGAAGCAATTGGAAACAGTTATGGAAACCTAGTCAAGATGTTCAGGTTTTTTTCAGTCATTTCCAAATCTTTGTAACCCTTTTTTGGAAGTGGAGCTATTTCTCAATGGAGTAGTTTACTATTTCCTTTTCCAGTTCATTTTATTGAGGAAAGAAGGCAAGCAGAGGTTAAGTGACTTGCCCTGGGTTACATCCCTAGCAAGTGTCAAGCTGGATTTAAATTCTGGAAGATGAATCTTCCTCAGTCCAGACAGGGCACACTACCCACATCTCCTTGCCCAAAACCTAATCAAACCTATGGATTAAATCCACTGCAGATGCCAGATAGGAATCAAGACAGCCAAAATAAAATCATGCATGGTTTTAAGGTTTTCTGCCTACAAAATGAGTACAATATGTAATGACACTTGTTGCTGTTGTTCAGTCATGTTCAATTCTTCATGACCCTTTTGGAGCTTTTTGGGCAGAGATACTGGAGTAATTTACCATTTCCTTCTTTAGCTCAATTAACAGATGAGGAAACTGAAGCAAACAGGGTGACATGATTTATCCAGAGTCACACTGCTAATAACTGTCTTGGGGCACCTTTGAACTCAGGTCTTCTTGAATCTAGACCCAGGGACTTCCCCATTACACCACTGAGCTGCCCCTTACACTAATAGTAGTTAATATTTGAAGAGCTTTTGGGATCAGCATTTTCTATACATTGTTTTTAAAGACTTTCACAAAACTCATTAGAAAAGTACTACAACTATTCACATTCCCATTTTAGAGGTAAGGAAAATGAACCCAGGAAGTATCTTCAGTGGGATTTGAACTCAGATCTTCTGAATTCCAGGTCATAGTACTCTATCCACTAAACCCAGAAGATTACCACAAAAACAAGGATACATTCAGCATAGTTTTAACAACTTGATGAAAGTTCCTAAATATGATACTGAGCACTTAAAATGCCTTATAGTGCTTTAGCAATCCGGAAAATATTTTCAGACCCATCAGCATTTGAGTGAATTAGGGCAAAACATTTTCCTCTTAAGAGCTTCCATCTCTCCATCTGTAAAAATGGAGATAACATAAATATGCTGGGAGAACAAGTGAAAAGTATAAAGTGCTTTGAATTCCTCAGATAAAGAAATATGATTTTAAGTGACCTTTTTACAAGTAAACCTATTCATTGGAACTAAACAGCAAATCATTACACTGAATTGAATGGCAAGTATAACCTATAATCCTGCAGGCTGGAAACTGGAAATTCAGTTTCTGAACGAAGGTTTCTTATCTGAATACTATTAAAAAGAACCACAACACAACCTTAATTCCTAATCAGCAGATTAATTGGAAGAAAAAAAATCCCACCTCCTTTCAAAACATGACTTTAAAATTGCTCTTTTTGTCTGTTTTAGAATCTGGTGAGGCCTGTGGACCCTTTCTTAGATAACTCCTTTAAAGATATAAAATACTTAGAGACCGCAAAAGAAACCAATTATATGGAAAGTTATAATATTTAATATAATTTTAAAAACTAATTTAGGGATTGTTACAATAATTATTTTATATAGTTTTCAAAAAAAAAAGGTATTTAAAACAAGTTCATGGACTCTAGATTAAGAACCCTAGAATTAGAGCCACACAGGGCAAGTCCACAAGCATTTAATAAGCGCCTGCTATATGCCATGCACGAGGCCAACCACAAAATATAACATCCACCCCCCCCCCACTAGATTTCCTCTTTTTGCAAACTCAGAGGCGTCTGGGGGCTGGGCACGGGCCGAGGGTCCCAGGTTTCCCAGCCCAGCCTCAGACAGGGGTGAGTCATGCAGCCGGGTCCCGGTTCAGCTCCACGGGAGGAGAATCGAGGAGGAGGACAAACCAGCAGAAGAGGACAAGAAGGAAGCAAACCTGGAGCGAGCCAGCACCAAGTTACACTCAGGGGGCGGGGAGGTGCTTCCGAGGGGGGGGCCAAGGGAAGCCCCCAGCCCAGCTCCGCCCCCTCCGCCTCCCGCCCTCGGCTCGGTCCCTCCCTCCGGCCACTGTCAAGCTCCGGGAAGGAGCAAGTAGTAGGCGCCTGCTGTTCACACAGGCTCGCGGCTACAAAGGAAATGAAGGTCGTCTACCGCCGGCGAGAGGTCCGGCTCGCATGCCCCCCCCCCCAGCTCCGTCCCGCCCCCCGAGCCCCGCCTCCCCTCAGGTGCCGCGGCCGGAGCTGGACCCCGAGCCCGGGCCGAGGGCAGCTGCTCGGGTGGCCGGGGTGCGCCGAGACCTCCTTTACCTGCGGGTGTGACGACAGAGGAGGCCTCGGGAGGCGCCGCCCGCTCCTGCGACCCCTGATCCTGCGGGCTCGGCGCGGGAGAGAGTGAAGGCGAAGCGGCGGTGGCGGTTGCTGCCGGGGAGCTGGGGACCAGGGCTCTCTCGCTCACATCGCCGAGCGCACCCTCACTAACACTCACAGACACACACTCGCATCTACAACACACGCGCTCGCGCCGACTCTACAGGGAGTCCGGCCCCCACCTCAGCTCCCGGGAGTCACCGCCTGCGCCCCCTCCCCTGGGGGCGGGGTTACGACGGGGAGGAGCCTAGTCCCCCCACCCCTCAGCCCGCCGGCGTGGGAAGGGCTTTCCCATTGGCCCAGGCCGAGCGACGAGTTCCCTGCTTCGCATTCATTGGCCAGCCCGAGGAAGCTGATCGCTGCCCTAATTGGTCCTGGTCGCGCCGGTGGTCTCCGCCTACACCCTGTCAATCAAGCGGAGCTCCGCCCCCTCTCGACTCGTCTCCTCTCCCTCTCCTGGCATTCAGCCTCGCACACACCCCCTGCCTCTAGTCTTGGCTGGTTGCAGGTGTTGGCTCCGGTGTCCAGGAGAAACCAGCTTGGGGAAAGATCCCTATTACCTGGAGACGCCTGACGCGAACTCATTATACAATGGTGCATTTTACACCTGCTCAACTCCTCTCCCTCCCTGCGAGTCTTGGTGACCCTGGAAAATAACCTGTACGCTAACCTTTCCCCAGAGCACCCGCATCCCTGGAGTTGGGAGAAGACGAGGAGCCGGGTAAAAAAGGCTACAAGTGTTGGCTACAGTGGATGAATGCGCCCTCGGCACAGTGATAAATGCAAGTCTCTTGGTTCTACGAGAATCTAATTTGTATGAGAAAAAATTAAGGATGCTTACAGAAAATTTTAAAAAAAAGTGTAACAGTATAAGTATTCTTTGAGTCTGTTATATATACAAAAAAAAAAAAAATGCTGTAAGTGCAAGCTCCACCTGTGTTAAAAAGTTTTCTAGATGAGAATGAGTTGCCCTACCCTCTCCGTTTGGACAGCTTTTCCCCTAAGTCATTTAGTGAAGGTAGTAGCTCAGTACAACAAACAAAATTGTAAGGCAACTCCCAGATAGCAAATACCTACAATTCAGGGTCTAAAAGCAAAACTAAAAGGAGAGGTGAGGGATGGCGAGCAGTATAGAAAGAAAAAATAAAGGGCAAGATAAGGGATTCAGAGAGCCCAAATGCCCTTTTATTGCTCCTATAAGCCCAACGAATCCTTAATTTTCGCTCAATGACCGTCAACTCTAACATATAACAATAACAAAGAATTTATGGAATTTGGGAAAGGGGGGATGGTGTGATGGAAAAAATTAACATAATTAATTAATAACATATGCAAAGGTCTCTTTCCAGTCGAACTTAAAAAAGGGGGGGGGCATCATTTGCCAGAGGATCAGCCCTGGCTCTTCGTTGACTTCCCTAATGTTCGTAGAGATTACTTGTGCCCGATCTGTGGCCCAGCATTCCAAGCTCATGGGTCTGATCAACCACAGTGGGACACACTGTAACATAGCAATGTCATTTTGGTCCTCTTCAGAGCAAAGGACAATCACCACTACCATCACCAATGTCCACAGTGACTTTCAAGTCATGCACTGGAGCATGCTGTGCAAATTACGTCAAATTACCCCCTGGTATGGATTGGAGAGAAATTTCAAAGTGACCAGTCAATGAAAGAAATGGAAGCAACGATCAGGGCATGGTGCCTAGCATGGGGACTAACACAGAGTATGTGTTTAATATATATTTGTTGAATTGAATAGGATGATGACATAATCAGAGGCCTAAAATAAAGAAAAGGTTAGATCCTGCTGGGGTTTCCATTGTAATGATTGGTAAAGGGAGAAAGAGGGAACCCTGATATGTTAATCTCAGAGTCACTTCAGATGGACCCTAAGACTCTTATTCAGCAACTCTTTCATCCCTATGAAAGCAGCAGAGGAAAGGAAATGTGCCCCCCAAAAAATGGAAGGAAAGAAGGAAAGAAGGGAGAGAGGAGGGAAGGAAAGAAGGGAGAAGAAAAGAGAGGAGGGAAGGGAGGAACGAATGAATGAATGAAAGGGAGGAAGGAATAATTACTTAGCTAAGAAGAGATGCTCCCTCAATAGACTTTAAATACTGAGACAACTTCTGTTCGTGTCCTATTCTTCCTTTCTCCAAAAATTATTACATTTAACTCTCTTTTTAGGACTTTCTATGAAGAGGGAAAGAACCATATCTTCCTTTTCTTCTGTACTTGTGTTGGTTGCTCAATAAAGAATTGCAAACTTGAGTCCCCTTGATTATTATACTTCCCCTCTTCCTAGGGGGAGTATAATAGGATCTATAGGATACTGTTTCATACTTTGTCAGGGTACACAGTCTGTTATGTTTTATGTATTTCTTTTGTAAGGAAGAAATAAATAACCATCCTATACCTACCTGGTGATCTAAATTGTATATGCCAAATACCTTTTTACTCCCAAGAGCCAAATCTGATCTTTAAGTGATTTTTACTGGCTTAGAGCTCCAGTATAGGGATGTAAAAGAAAAAAAAAAAAAAAAAAAAAAAACACGGGGAGGGGAGGAGGAGAAGCTGAATTCTCTCCTTCAAGGAGTGGCTCTCTGAGGAGAGTCCAGCCCATACATAAATCCAGAATAAGGTGCCCTGGGAAAGGGGAAACAGTGTGATGGAAAAAAAAAAACATAATTTCATCCCTTCAATGGGATTTGAACTCAGGTTTTCTAGACTCCAGATCCTAGTACTCCACTAAGTCCAGAAGATTACTACAAAAACAAGAATACATTCAGCATAGTATTAACAACTTGATGAATGTTCCTAAATATAATACTTAGCACTAAAATACCTAATTGTGCCTTAGCAATCCGGAAAATATTCTCAGACCAATCAGCACTTGAGTGAATAAGGGCAAAACATTTTCTTCTTAAGAGCTTCCATCTGTAAAAATGGAGATAAACATAAGTATGTTGGGAGAACAAGTGAAAAGTACTAAGTGCTTTGAATTCCTCAGATAAAGAAATATGATTTCAAGTGACCTTTTTACAAGTAAATCTATTCATTTGAACTAAACAGCAAATCATTACACTGAATTGAATGGCAAGTACATCCTATAATCCTGCAGCCTGTAAACCCTCTTTCTGAATGAAAGTTTCTTATCTGGTTGTTATTAAAAGGAAACACAACATAACCCTACTAATTGAAGAATAATTGAAAAAATATCCCCCCAAAAATGACTTTAAAATTTTCAGCTTGTTGTCTGTTTTAGAGCCTGGTGATGATTTAATGATGATTTTAAAGTGTTTCTGGCAAGCAAATTACAGTTAAGATCTGGCCAGCTTCACTTAAGTTGGACAAAGAGATACAGAAAACAATGTAGGAAGTATAGAAAGTCACTGACTGGGATGCCTGAAATTCTACCATTAGCATTTCATTCCTTTAGTTTGATTCCCTGTCAGACTTAGCTTTTTTAGTGTGAAAATATTTCTGGTGGGGGTAATATTAAGTCCCTAATGTCTTTACAGAAAATAAATTTATTAGATTTTTTTCCAGGAAACTTTGAAAGCCTTTGATGTCTAAGGGAAGAAACTAAAAAGTTAAGGCTGGAGCATGGAAAATCACTATACTATTTTCTCTCATCTAGTAATAGCAATGAATTTTTGTGCAAAAGAATGATAAAAGTTTGAACACTTATTTCATTCATTCCTTTAAGGTAAGACCAAAAGGAAGGTCATACAACCAGTGGGTAATAATTAAATGTTAATTGATGATGGTGATGATGATGATGATGATGATGATGATGATGATGATGATGATATAAATATCTCTGTTTGATCAAGGTTACCAAAGGATTGAGAGAAACTCAGACAACTCAGACACCAAGTACTAAATGAGTTTGACATCATAGACAGTAGCATTGTTATTAAGTCCCTGTGAACAAGGTTCAGTGAATTTTCACAATTTATACATACATACATATATATATGTATATACATATACATATATATATATATATGCCTACACAAAGATGCCTGAATGCTGGATGCTATCTCCTGATTTCCTAGCTTCCATTATACTACAGTTACAATTATTATGGAAAATAACCGTAAAGTAATTGATAGCAGCCATTAGTAAACAATCCCTTATTTTCCAGTTGAATGAACTAAATTATATGTATTTTATTAAGGTTTCTCTTCAAGTCTTTTATTGAAATACATACCTACCCAGCCTTCTTGGCTTTCTCTTTCATTTTTTTAAACCTGAAAAAGTACATCCTTGCAGCAACTATGAATTAAATTAAATTCAACAAAAATATATTAAGTACATCCTGTGTGTGAACCCAATTGTCGGTGTAAGGATATCCCACTTCTGAATCAAATGGACCTTGTTTCTCATCCTACCTATGCTCCCAGAGGACTAACTCGCCCTAGCCGGTCACTTAAGCTGTGAGTGTCCCCAGGCACTTCTCCAAGCTTAGTTGTTACAGATTGTGCTGGTTAGTGTAAGTAAAAAAAATAAATAAATAAAGGAGAGACAGCTAGGTGGTGTAGTGGATGGAGCACCAGTCCTGAAGTCAGGAAGACCTGAGTTCAAATGTGACCCTGGACAAGTCACTTAATCCTAATTGCCTCAGCAAAGAAAAAAAGGGAAAAAAAATAAAGGGGTGGGACAGGAAGAGGAGTTCCTTATATAATTGACACACGTTCAGTTTAAAAAATATTACATAAATCATTGTTCTGGGCATAACATAGTATAGTGTCAGAGGATGAGTTTAAATCTTGACTTTACTTGGTTGTGGGAAATTAACCTCTCAGGTTCTGTTTCCTCATGTTAAATGTAGGGATTGGACTGTATAAATTGTATACATTGTATAAACATTTTATACATTGTATAAACCTTTTAGGTTTAAATCTTATGAAAAGTACTGGCAAAACAAAACTAAAATAAAACTAAGATAAAGATGAACTATCTCTGTAGATAAGAGTCTCAGTATGTTAGAATTGAAAGGAATCTGTGAGGTCATCTATCTCGACCCCCTACTCCAAACAAGTCGCCACCCAGCCCCCGGTGAACACCTTCCGTGTCAGGAAATTCACTACGTAGCAGATTTTGTTCTTCTGGATAACTTCATTTCCCAGAGATCAGTGTACTAAATAAACCTAATCTTTTCCAAAAGGAGGACTAATCTCCAAATCTAGGCTAACCTGCCTAAACCTGTCAAATGATGCTTCAGGGCACACGGCCAATGCCCAGAGTTCCCAGCTCTTGAAATACTTTTAAGCAATCTGACTAAATGGAAATTTCTCTGCCTATTGGGAGGAGATGATTTGGCTTTAAAAGTAGATCATTGCTCATGGAAACTAGCCCCAGAACCTCCCATGCTCATGGGAGGGCTGTTGCTATGCTCTGAACTTCAGTCCTAGGTCCTTTACAGCTGTCATTCTTAGCTCAAGCAACAAAGAGAATATCTGCCCCTCCGCTGCCCTTCTGCTCCCTTTGCCAGTCCCTCCCTGGTCTGTGGGCACCGCCCTCTCCCGAGCAGCAGAGCCTCGAGGAGAAATACGTCTCAGGACCAGAAAGAGGCAGCCCCGTTCTAGGAGCCGGGCAGTGGAAGTCGGAGGAAACTGATGAGGCGAAGGGATGCTGTCCCTGGGAGATGATGCTCCGGTATAAAGCAAGCATCGCTCACTTAGTAACTCAACCCAGGGAGCCAAGCAAGACCGGCTTTTCTCCCGTGCGAATGAATTCGTCATCAGAGCAGTCATAGCTGAGCAGTGCCCACATAATCAGCAGGATTGCAGGAACCAAACCTCCAGCTGTTTCAGAGAATGTTTGTGTATCTATTCCAACTTTGGGTGTGCATCCCCAAATACCTTCTTCTGTAAATGAATAAGCTCAGGAGCAATGGGTTTAATGCTCACAGTTAGACTAAACTATTAATCTCCTGATGAGTTTAAATCCTTAGCTTGGCAGTTAAAACCCTTCACAGCTTCTCTGTAGCCAAGCAATCCAGACATTTCACATCCCCTGTCTTTATATACGACTCACTCTGCATTTTAGTCAAACTAGCCTCTTTGCTGATTCTTTAACTCAGTATTGCCCAGATTGTCTCTCGTGCCTGTGTATCCCATAGTATAGCTATAGAATTATTATTATTATTATTATTTTGGCTGAGGCAATTGGGGTTAAGTGGCTTGCCCAGGGTCACATAGCTAGGAAGTGTTAAGTGTCTAAGACCACATTTGAACTCAGGTTCAAATTGACTTCAAAGTTGGTGAGCTGTAGAATTCTTCATCCCAATTTTCATTCACACTTTAGAACTGGATCTGAAAAATCAAGGCTGAGTACTACCCCCCACTCAGAGTTTTAGGGGTACCACTGTGAGACTAGAGGTGTCTTTGTAAGGGTCTCAGATCAAGGCCTTATTCCTATATATTCTCCCAATTATTAATTGTCAGAGGCAGTTAATATTTTTATAATAATAGTTTTTTATTTTTATTTTTCAAAATACATGCAAAGATAGTTTTAAACATTCACCCTTGCAAAACCTTGTGTTCCATTTTTTCTTCCTTCCTCTCCACTTCCCCCCTCCCCTAGACAGCAAGTAATCCAATGTAGGTCAAACGTGCAATTCTTCTAAACATATTTCCACATTTATCATGCTGCACAAGAAAAATCAGATCAAAAGGGGGAAAAAATGAGGAAAAAAATAAGCTAACAAACAACTACAACTACAACAAGAGGTGAAAACACGATGCTGTGAACCACATTCAGTCTCCATAGTTTTCTCTCTGGATGCATTATGGTTCTTTCCATCCCAAATCTATTGGAATTGCCCTGAACCACCTCACTGTTGAAAAGATCACAGCTGAGCATCACATAATCTTGTTGCTGTGTACAATGTTCTCTTGGTTCTATTCACTTCACTTAGCATCACTTCATATAAGATTTTCCAGGCTTTTCTGAAATAAACTTGCTCATTACTTCTTATAGAACAATAATATTCCATTACCTCCATATACCATAACTTATTCAGCCATTCCTCAAGTGATGGGCATCCACTCATTTTCCATTTCCTTGCAGTTAATATTGATTTAAAATAATAGATACCATTGATTAGCACCCTGGTGTCATTTAACCACTTAACATCAATTAGCTTATAAGGGAATATTTACTAAAGAGACTTAGCAAGAACAGAAGTATGAGCATATCATTCTTTCTCCCAGCCCTAAACTAGAGGCATAATCTCCCTTCTACTATGTCAGTCCCTATGGAGAATGGGCTCAAACTTAGTGTGGTTGCTACAAGCCATTCATCCCACCATATTCATTCCCAAATGCAGTATACTGCAATGGAAGAGGTCCATATCTTGCTTGCAGATCTCTATATCTTAACATCTATCCATTGCACATGTGGGTCAGATAGATTGCTGAGTTTTTGCTTCTCATTGGACTTGGCTATCCAAAAACTCTGCCATAGACTCCAGTACCTAGACCTATAATAACTTATTTTCCTGACCTTTGGAAGCTCACAAGATCACCATTTCTAATATTCCTTCATCCAAGGTAGGAAAAGAATAGAAATAATAATAGCTACCATTTATATATTACTTTTATATTTGCAAAGTACTTTACAAACTTTGGTAGGTAAGTGCAATTACTATCACCCCCATTTTACAAATGAGGAAACTGAGTCAGAGAAAGTTTAAATGACTTTCACAGTCATAGATCTACTAAAATATCTAAGGCTGAATTTGAATTGATGGCTTCCTAATGGCAGGTCCAGGATTCTAATCACTATACCATCTGGCACACAATAGGGAGAGATGTAAAAACAGGACCATCTGTTCATGTTTTCATGATAAGAGGAATGGAGTGAGATGATCACTCCCATTCTCTACTTCAGGAAGCTTACAACATTTATTGCCTCCTCTCAAATACAGCTAAGCAGGAAAGAGAATAAGATCAAGTTGTCAAAAAGGGGCTGTTATATAAGCTTAGAATCGGAAACCAGTTTAAAAAAACTTTCCTATGTCATGAGGTAAAGAGACAGGAAAAAGCCATAGATTAAGTAGAAAATGCTCTGACTTCAAAAAGAGGGCCCTCTAAACTCCAGTAGATTTATGATGGAGAGAGCCATCTGTACCCAGAGAGAGGATTATGGGGGCTGAATGTGGATCACAACATACTATTTTCACCTTTTTTGTTGTTATTTGCTTGCTTTTTTTTCTTTTCTCTTTTTTTCTTTTTTGATATGATCATGGAAAAACTCCTCCTCAGACATTTATTAGCTATGAGACCCTAAGTCATTTAACTTATGTTTGCCTCAGTTTCTTCAGCTAAAAAACAGGTATATCTACTTTGCAGGATTGTTGTGAGGCCTGAATAAAATTATCATTGTAAAAGTGCTTAACACAAAGTCCAGCACTTGGTAGCTGTTATATTAATTATTATTCCCTCCCAGCTTCCTTCCTTTAGTCCCTTCCATCACCTGATTCCAGGTGAAAAGTGATATTCAATCCCTCCCAGAATGTGCTTTCAGTTTTTGCTGCAGATATGAGCCCTAAAGGGTCTCCACTAGCCCTGGATCATACTCTATATATCTCATCTCTGTGCCTTTCCTCTGGCTATTCCCCATACTTAAAACAATAACAATAATGTCATTTCTATAGTGCTTTAGATAAATTCTCTCATTTATTCCATTTATTTTCCATTTATGTGGAAACATATGCATAAATATATATTATGTACATGTGTACATACATGTATGTATTGTGTGTATACTTCATAGAACATAACCTTTTTGAAGGCACTACTTCTTTTTTGCTTTTATCCTTGTATACCTGCCACTTGAGTACATATAATTGCTGTGTAATCATGTTCAAGTTTTCATGATCCCATATGAGGTTTTCTTGGAAGAAATACTAGAGTGGTTTACCATTTCCTCTTCCAGCTCATTTTACAGATGAGGAAATTAAGGCAAACAGAATTAAGTGACTTGCCCAGTATCACACAGGTAGGCATCAGATCAGAGTCGGCACTCTATGCACTTTGCCATCTAGTTGCTTCTTTTAGTGGGTGTTTAATAAATACATGTTGCACTTCCCTTTTCAGTCCCAAAGGTATTCCCTTGCCCTTTTCACTTCAAGCCATCACCAGGGGCTCTGTAGTCCCTTTCTTCTTATTTTTAATTTTTTTTTATTTATATATACATTTATTTGTAGATAGCACCTGCTATGTGTCAAGTGCTATGCTAAGTACTTTTTTCATGGTGTGTAACTTCTGTAACATCCAAATAATGGGAAATCAGGAGAGGGACTCGTGGTTCAGGCTAGGAAATAAAATGCTGCCTTAGAAATTTCAAAAAACAAATAAAAAAAAAATACATTCCCATATTTGTCATGTTGTACAAGAAAAATCAGATCAAAAGGGAAAAAAACCAAGAGAAAGAAAAGGTAAACAAACAAACAAACAAAACAGGCAAAAATACTATGCTTTGATCCATATTCAGTTTTCATAGCTCTCTCTCTCTCTGGATGCAGATGGCATTTTCCATCCCAAATCTATTGGAACTGTATTGGATCACTATTGCTGAGAAGAGCCAAGTACATCACATAAGACCTTTCTAGGGGGGGGGGGGGGATAGAAGGACCTAGGGGATGTCATCAAGGGGAATGGAGGAGATCTTCATATAATCTTGCTATTGCTATGTATAATGATCTCTTGGTTCTACTCACTTCACTTAGCATCAGTTCATGCAAGTTTCTCCAAGCTTTTCTGAAATCATCCTGCTGGTCGTTTCTTATAGAACAATAATATTCCATAACATTCATATACCATAATTTATTCAGCCACTCTCCAATTGATGGGCATCCATTCAGTTTCCAGTTTCTTGCCACTACAACAAGGGCTGCCACAAACATTTTACACATGTGGGCCCCTTTCCCTTTTTTATGATCTCTTTAGGATACAGGCCCAGTAGAGACACTGCTGGATCAAAGGGCTTGCATCGTTTTATAGCCCTTTGGGCAGAGTTCCAAATTGCAGCACCTGAATTAGAGGCCTCCAGACTCCTGGAAATCTTACTCTCTACCTTGACCCATTACTTCCTATCCAATGAAATATATCTAAAACATATACACTACTCAGTTGTTAAGGCTGCTTCTTTCCTTTGGTTCCCCCCCCCCCTCAATTATTTTAAGCTACCACTTGTACCTGATTTCATTTTCAGTCAAGTGGCCCCAATGCAGATAGCATCTCTCCCTGCAGCCTCCCTGCATTAACTCCTCCCAAAGGCCACAAACAGATGCCTCTTTTTCTTTACCTGTTTCAAAGCTCCAGAGCCACTTTGGACCTCCCGCTAAGTTCTCCTTCCTCTCAGGGGATTACCTCTCAGATCTCAGCTCCCTTCCAGAATAGAAAAGACTAACAAGAGAGCCTGAGTTTAATGGATCATCAGGTTTCTTTTCCATTCTTATGCCTCAAGATATTAGCTCTACTCATTTCCATCCCTCCACCCTCCCATTCCCTTTGATGGCATCTTCTAGGTCCTTTCACTTAACCCACTCCCTTTAGAAAGGTCTTCTTAAATCCACTTACAATTTTACAAAACCTTCAAATAGCTGAAATAATAAGGTGTTCTTTTCACAAAAGCAAAATGATAGTCCCTCACATCTTGATTTCTTGTTCCAGTATCAGAAGTATTGGTGGGTAACTTTTATTTTGATTGTTTATTTTGTTTTTCTCCTCAGCTAAGAATACTGGGTTGGTAAGGTAAGGAAGAATTTCTTTAGAACTCCAAAAGATGGCAGCTAGGTAGTTGATGTGGTGGATAGCTCCTGGAGCTAGAGTCAGACTGAATTCAAATCTAACCTCAAAGATTTACTATCAGTGAGAGTAAATCAAATTAGTTTATTAGTTGTGAAACCTTGGAAAAGTCACTTAATCCCTCTGCCTCAGTTTCCTCAACTGTTCAAAAAAAGTAATAATAGCATCTACCTCCCACGGTTGTCGTAAGATAATTATAAATGCTTAACATAGTGCATGACACATAGTAAGGGCAATATAAATTTTAGCTGTTATCATTACCACTGATGCTGGTGGCTTCCCTGCAAGGCATAATTGTGTAGGAATTAAAAGGAACCAATTAAGTTAGAGATATATGCACCTAGGGTGGATATGTCCATGTGTTTGATGCTCTAAGAGTGAGTGTGAACACCAGGCCCACATTTAGAAAGTGTAAATTTGAAAATATTCATCACCTTGAGTGTTTACGTAGTTTTTAAAAAACAGTTGGTAGTTTGTTTTCCCTACCAAACTGTCAGTTTTTATGTTATTTATACCTCTATGCTTCTGTGTGTGTTTGTGCTTACTCATTGTGCTATGCACTTGTGTATTACTATTTGTTACTATAAAATATCTAAAAATTTGTAATAAAAGCAGTATGAAAAAAAGGAAATTAAAGGCACAAGGTAAAGATGCTAGTAGTTATACAATGAATATGTGTTCTAGATTGCCAGCTATAATCTTGGGGATTTTCTTTATATTTTCTCTGCATTCTGTGTATTCATATTAGCTAAATTACAAATAGGCAAGCTTCATCATGTTTGAGGAAGAAAGGCTCTGGGGTTTGCTCTCCTATGGGATTGAGAAAAACAGTTTGAGTAAGTCCTTTACTTTGGGGGGGGGGGAAGGCAAAGTAGATCTCAGAGACTTAACATTGGCCCATATTAAGTTTTGTGAACATCAGGCCCACATTTAGAAAGTGTAAATTTGAAAATATTTTCATCCCCTTGAGTGTTTAAGCAGTTTTTAAAATATACTTTGTAGCTTGTTTTCCCTATCAAACCACCAATTCTTTGTAGGAAGGTGAGGTTACAGGATTCATTTTCAATCTGAATTTAGTACAGGGGAAGAGAATGAAGGATACTGATTCCACAACCTGATACAAACATGAGAGTCAATGTTCTGCGGTGCTAGAGGGACAAGACTGGGAGGCTAGATCTGGATTCAAATTCTGCCCCTGATACTAGATAAATTGCTTCTGTTCTTTATTAGCTAATTATCACAAATAAGTCAACTAATTCCTAGGAGCCTTAGTTTGGTCATCTATAAAATGGTGATAATAATGCTTTTAGCCCTTGCCCCAAAGGGTTGTTACAAGTTCAAATGCATTTGAGATAGTATATGTAAAGTGCTTTCCAAATGCTAAAGTGATACATTCAGTCGGTCAATAGATACTGATTAAACACTCAGTATCTAGCATTGTGCTGAGCATTGCAGATACAGAAAAAGGCCCAAAGTTCCTGTTATCTAGAAGCTCACATTCCAGGAAGGGAGAGAGCCTGTAAATACTTGGGTACTTATAAGATATATCCAGATTAAATGAAAGGTAATCTTAGAATTATTGGGGCAAACTAGGTAGCAAAGCAGAGAGTATTGTGCCCTTAGGTACTTCCTAGCTGTGTGACCCTGAGCTAGTCACTTAACCCTATTTGTTCCGCTTATAAAATGAGCTGGAGAAGAAAATGGCAAACCCCTCCAGTATCTTTGTTAAGAAAATCTCCAATAGCATACAAGACTGAACAACAATAATCTTGGAAGAGAGGAATGGAGGACTTCATGTTGGAAGGAGGGATTGTCTTGAAGAAAGACAAATCATCATAGACAGTCGTGAGAAGTGAAAAGACTGCTAGAACTATTGTCGATGTTGAGTCACCAGTTCCTTGAAAAAAAAAAAAAATCTTTTGTACAGGAGGCACTTTCTATTTTCAACTCTGTTTAGTTTTAACTCCATGGAATAAAATGACCTGGACTCCTTCATGCTCCCTGGAAAGCAGAGAATATAAGATCTTTAAGTGCAGGGACTAACTATCTTTTTTATTTGTATTCCCAGAATCTAGCACATGGTAGGCACTTAGCATAATTGAATGTTTATTGAAAATGTTAACAATGCAGACTAAATTTAAAAGAAGGGGGCAGTTTAAAAGACCTTTAAAAGACAGATGACTTTTTATTTGAACCTGGAGGTAATAGGGACTCACTGGAGATTACTAATTAAGGGAAGTGAGGGGAGATGACATGACCCTGTGCTTTAGAAAATCACTTTGATAGGTGAGGTAAGAATGAATTAGGGTGGGAAGGAAACTGAGACAAGGAAGAAGTAACAAGGGAAGATAGTATAGGGAGAGAAGAGGGCTCAGGGCAGAGTGTTGGGAGACATCCACACTAATAGCCATGACATAAAGACCCAGTAAATAAGACTGAGGAGTAGTTGGATAGACAGGGGAGGATAAAAATCCTAAAGAAAAGACAGTATCAAGGAGAAGAAGGTGATCAGTACAGTAGTATCAAATATTGCATAAAGGAAAGTTCATTAGATTGGGTAATTAAAAGATCATTGATAACTTTGGAGATTGCAGTTTAATTGAATAATGTCAGAAGCCTTGTGGCTGAGAGTTTAGAAGAGAGATGAAAATAGAGGCACTCTGTGGAGACATCTCAAGTTCAGCCATGAAGGGTAGAGATATAACACTTAAAGATAACACATTCAATCCCCGGACTCCCCTCTCTGGATGCAGATGGCTCTCTCCATCACAAGTCTATTGGAACTGGCATGAATCACCTCGTTATTGAAAAGAGCCACAGTTGAGCATTATATAATCTTGTTGATGCTGTGTACAATGTTCTTGTGGTTCTATTTGCTTTACTTAGCATCAAAAACTAGGAAATTTGTAAGGAAGAACTCCCACAGAAAAAGAAGCTGAGTTAATTTGAATCAGTTCCAAATAGATAGATAGGTACACACATACATATATATGTATATATCTTAGAAATGAGAAATTTATCAAAGAAACTTGGTGCAAAGATTTTTTTTATCCAATTAATTTTCCTTTCTTATCTTAAGTATGTTGGATATCTTTGTGCAAATTTTTTTTTAATTTTATGTACAAAGTTGTCCATTTTATTTTCTGTGATTCTGTTTATCCCTTGTTTGGTCATGAACTCTTCCCCTATCCTTAGGTACAAAAGATTTTTTTTTTTAACTTATTTCTCTAATTTGTCCATGATATGATCTTTTAGATCCAGATAGATAAAAATATAAGCTGCATACCTCAAATGATAAATGGTCTAAATATATGAACAGGCAGTTTCTTTTTTTTTTTTTAATTAAAGCTTTTTATTTACAGAACACGAGTGATTTTTCTACATTGAACTTTGCAAAAAAATTTTTTGTTCCAAATTTTTCCCCTCCTTCCTCCCACCCCCACCCCTAGATGACAGGTAGTCTAATACATGTTAAATAATATAAAAAATCCAATATATGTATACATATCTATACAGTTATCTTACTGCACAAGAAAAATAAGATCTAGAAAGAGAAAAAAAAAATCCCACCTAAGAAGGAAAACAAAATGCAAGCAAATATTCACAGAAAGCATTAAAATGCTGTGCTGTGGTCCACACTCAGTTCCCACAGGCCTCTCTCTAGTTGTATATGACTGTCTTCATCGCTGAACAATAGGAACTGGTTTAAATTACATCATTGTTGAAGAGAATCATATCTGTCAGAATTGATAATCATATGATCAACTACTCTATTTCTTGTTGCCTTTTATAATGATCTCCTGGTTCTGCTCATTTTACTCAGCATCAGTTCATGTAAGTTTTTCCAGGCCTCTCTGAAATCATCCTGTTAGTTGTTTCTTATGGAACAATAATATTCAATGACATTCATATACCATAATTTATTCAGCCATTCTCCAATTCATGGGCATCCATTCAGTTTCCAGTTCCTTGCCACTACAAAAAGGGCTGCCACAAACATTTTTGCACATGTGGGTCCCTCCTTTAAGATCTCTTTGGGATATAAGCCCAGTTGAAATCCTTTAAGATCTCTTTGGGATATAAGCCCAGTTGAAACACTGTTGGGTCAAAGGGTATGCACAGTTTAATAGCTTTTTGAGCATAGTTCCAAATTGCTCTCCAGAATGGTTGGATCCATTCACAACTCCACCAGCAATGTATTAGTGCCCCAGTTTTCCCACATCCCCTCCAATATTCATCACTATCTTTTCCTGTCACCTTAGCCAATCTGACAGGTGTGTAGTGGTATCTCAGAGTTGTCTTAATTTGCATTTCTCTGATCAATAGTGATTTGGAGCATCTTTTTATATGGCTAGAAATAGTTTGAAATTGTCTGATGAATAGGCATTTTCAAGGAAAAAAACTCACACTTCTTATAAGCCCCTTAAAAACCCCAAAATACTAATAGAGAAATGCAGATTAAAACAATTTTAAGGTTCTAACTCACACCCATCAGGAGTGTGATAACAAAGATGACCAAAAAGAAAAAAGAAAGAAAGAAAGAAAGAAAGAAAGAAAGAAAGAAAGAAAGAAAGAAAGAAAGAAAGAAAGAAAGAAA
>JAJPUD010000390.1:248354-259577 GCA_023553655.1 Myrmecobius fasciatus | reverse complement strand
GAGAGAGAGAGAGAGAGAGAGAGAGAGAGAGAGAGAGAGAGAGAGAGGGAGGGAGAGAGAGGGAGGGAAGGAGGGAGAGAGAGAGCACCTTGGACCTTGCAGTTCATGCTATCTTGTCACCCTTAAAATATATCCAATATAAGAATAGGAAGGTGGTTACCAAGCAACTTGCAAAAACAAAGACTGACAGTTTTTGGTTATAGAAAATATTCATGGAATACAGAATGTGTTCCATTATTCAACAGCCAAATCCATTTATTAATTGAAAATAGACAAGAGTTTAGGCAAGAATAGTCTCTCAGCACCAACGATACAAAGACAGACCCTGCTCCAAGGTTGTTAAAATGAACTTTGGGAACCAGCACAACTGTGCCCCACTGAGGGACCTCGAACAGTTAAATTCTAATGTTTAGAGTGAGAAGGAGGAAGACTTCAGAAATTCCATTGCTATGTGTAATGAGCAGCAATTTAAAGGTAAAGGTCTTCCTCCTACAAGCTTACCAGGCAGCTTCAGCCACATAAGCTGTCAGAAGGGAATGTTTAAATATTTCAAAGCTTGCATCCCAAGCTAATCCCAATTCCTACTATTCTTGATGCTTACAATCAGTTTAACATGTCAGTTAGTGTGAGTAGCAGTAGAGAAAAAAGGATTCTTTCCCTGTGATAGATTATTACCCAGAAAATTCTGACTGTCTGGAATCCTTGATTTACTGAAGGCTTATTTCTCTCCCTTCTGTTTCTCCTGCTTCTGTGTATGTCCCAGAACCCTGGGCTGGAAGCAGCCTCTAGCTTTCTCCCTTAATCTCTTCTTGTTTCCAGTATTTTCTCAAGGTTCAGAGAAGTTCCAAAATAATTTTATGTTCTGGTTCAGCTGCTTCAGGAAGATTTCAAAAAGAAAAGACAAGTAGATCTCAAGTGCCATGAACAAGTGGAAAGCATCCTATGCAGGAATTGGAATGCAAGAAGGAACATGGGAAATTTTATCCCAATTCATTCAGGGGTGGAAAATAAAAGCTCATTTGAGTAGAATAAGAAGAAGTTCCCATAGCACCTACAAGGTCTTTTGTTTGTAGGGTAGAGTTGTAGATACATTAAATAGAAATCTGGGCCCTCAGTACAAAAAGCTGTAATATCAGCTTTCATTCATTCAATTACTGAAAAACATGTACCATCTCCTTAAAAGAAGAAATGACTCTGTAGCAAAGAGTTAACAACCTGGAACCATACTGAATCCTGTGGGTGAAAAAAGCTTTAATACCTTCAAATCTCTCTTGGTCCAGCTGCTGAGAAACTGCCATCATCTCCTGAGAGAAAGAACAATTGTACCTATTGAAAGAGATTCAAATAATAGTGAAAAAGAAGCAGAAAGAACTATGACATGTTACTCAGAGCCTAGATCTCTTCTAGAGAAAAGAAATCTTTCCACAAAGGGGAAAAGAGTTTGCCTATCTTTCTTTGGACTCAAGCATGAGTCTTTTCTATATTCTTTTCTGTGTGAATAAAAATGCATCCTATATTTGTTGCCTTGCTAACTTTAGTGCTTTAAAAGGGAGCTGATGGGCACCCTTAGCTATCATGTACTTTCAGGTGCTTCCTGGTTAGGGGCTGATGAACTAGAAAGTAAAAGTTCCTCAATATAACCTAAGCTCTTTGTGTCAGGAGGGAACTTTTTTTTACCACAAGGATTATATTTCTAATAATACTAATTCTCTAAGAAATATCACAAAATATCACAACTTTCACAAAGAAAAAAAAATTCATGTAAAGATATGAAACCTTTGGCTTTCATTTCTATTTTTCAAATCCTGAATCTTTCTCAAGACTATTATTTTGATAAAAAAGCATATTCAACTTGTAAGATGTGTCATAGGAAATACTACAAAAATAAGTGTAAACTTACTCTGATATGTAGAAGTTTTAATTAAGACAGATAACATTGGTGCAAGCAAATGTGAAAAATTACATACACACATACATATATATCTATATACATATATATATATATATATATATACAATGCTAATATTCAACTTGAGGGCAGAGAGGTGAAAAATGTATTTGACATCCCTAATTAGGATTTTGGACTAGTTTTACATATTGTAGAAAATGATAATACTTATTAGGACAGGTACACATGAGTTCAATAATCATTGCAAGGTACTTGAAATTATAATCACAATGCTCATGATTGTTTCTGTTGCAAACTATATTACTAGTTCCAAACAGCTGACTTTCATATAAACGATTAGAATGCAACTTATTTTATTAATAAGATGGGCAGAGGGTGTCTACCTATATAACTATAATAAATATATACAAATTTCTTGTCATCTTTCCCCAAAACCTATGCACAGATTCTGATAAAAATAGAATTAAATCAAATAAATATTCATTAAATGACCTATCATGTACAAATAATGGCATATATAAATATATGATATGGTTCTTGCTCTCAAGAAGTTTATAATGTACCAAGGAAATCTGATAGGAATATAACTGTATTAAGGTATAATACGTAATAAATATATAGAAGAAACCCAAATATAGGTTTAAGGAAATAGAATTCATTTTTAGTTGGAGAATAAAGGAAAGATCAGATAGCAACAATGGGGGTGGTGGTGGTATGGGAGCTGTGAAACTTGAAGGGAAGGAGCTATTTCAACAGGTGACAGTCTGAAGGGATTCTTTTCCAAGTATCAGGGATGATTGTGTAAATGCCAGAAACAGGGAAGGGGAGGACAAGACCAAAAATCAAAGGATCTGAGATACAGAGCTTGAAGGGATGTTAGAGACCACCTGGATCAAACCTTCCTTTTGCAGTTGAGGACACAGTCTCAGGCTCCCTGTTTGGGAACACACAGTAAGTTTTTGGTTTGAGATTTGAATTCATGTTTTCTTACATCAAGTCCAGAGCTCTATTCACTCTTCCTGCCTCTGATAATCAATGATCCAGTCTAGTTAGAATGTAAAATATGTTGAAGGCCAGTAGTAATATGATAACCCTGGAAAGATATATAGAGTAAGATAGTAAAAAGCCTAGAGCAAAACCAAACAAAATGAGACTAGAAAAATCCATTTATTTCAGAACCATCATTTTTATTTAATTTGTACCAATATCTTTTAGAGACTAGATATGTGACCCAGTACTTATTTTCATGATTGCATGTCATTCACTGGTAACAGGCTGCCAAAACCTAGCACAGAGCCTTATTATACAAAGTAGAAATGTGCTACATTTGTTGATTTGCTGGCTGACTGTCAGAAAGGCATGACAGAGTTAATACAGATCTTAGTCTTATTTCCCCAGGACTATGTACTGAGGAATTCCACTCCTGGATTGGCCAGAACAACAAGGTTATCTGGTTACCAGGTCAAACGAGGATACTTTAGCTGAAAGACCACAGGGGGATTGACCTGTGAAAACATTCTTGGACTGATTGATGGCACTGGATTCAGGCATGCAGCAAGAATGGAAAAGTGAGGGAGATGTTTTCCTATATGCTTCGCTGCAGAGAAACATGAGACCAAATAAAACTTGGCAACTGTAGACTAAAAAAAAAAAAAAAATACATAGCCTTTTGACAAATACATTTTAAGCATGCATCTTGTAAAGAAGTTTACTTTCTTTCTACTCACCAATAACTACTTTCCAAATATTAAGACATTAACATTAAGGAAAAAGTTTTATTGAATTTTTTTTTCCTTAAAGATTAGTTTGTTCTGCCTACCAACTATATCCTTATTAGTTTTGCAACATGTAAAATTAGATTCAAGAATCAACAATGAAATTCATTAAAAACAAAAATTCAGAAGGGAAATGCAAGACTAAGTGCATTTGGGCTGGTACATGGATCGCTATTCCTCTTAACTACAAAAATCAAATAATATATTTATAAAAACATTTAGCCACAGACATTCTGATTTTTTCTTTCGTTGATTCAGAGGCATGCAAAAAAATAAAAGAATTATATCACTCACCTGGGCTTCAGGCTTTCTCTTCTGGTTGATACAAATCCTACAGTCTAAGAATTAGACATACTTTCTATTTTTAACTTTAGTTTCCCTGAATTCTTAAGAAGAATCATTCTTGTTTTCTTTGAGAGACCTTATGCCAAATACATTATCATTGATGCATATATGTGCCCAAATGGCAGAGAAAATATATGTCTAGTTTTTACTTTTGTTGTTATTGTTCAGGCTTGTCCAATTCTTTGTGTCCCCACTTGGGAAGGGGAGCAGACATACTGGAGTAAATTGCTATTTCCTTTTCCATCTCATTTTACTGAAGAGGAAACTAAAGCAAACAGGCTTAAGTGATTTGCCCATAGTCACAAACCGGTCATAGCCCAGCACTCTATCCACTGCCCCATGTAGATGACCTATTATCTTTAAATATGAACTTATAGCTAGACATGAAGTTAAAAATTGTGGCTTGCATTTTAAAATATCACATATTGAAATTTTCTTTCATACATCATTTATTCACTGACATTTATTTATTCAACAAGCAAGCAATTATTAAGCACCTGTTATATAACTAATATCCTGATGAATTTTTTTTAATTACTAAGCTAAAGAATTAGAGAGATCATTTATGTAATGGCAATTAAGTATCAGTACAGAACACATTGTCTATCATTAATTTTGGTCTAATCTACCAGAATCCTGCAACCAATGTCCTTCCTGGACAACACAGAGAAAAGAGGTAAGAGTTCAGAAGTTTGCAACTCTCACTAAACTTGTAACTCAAGCTCATCTCAGTCTAGTCACTTGGTAGACTCTTGGTTTGGGAGGAGGGATCATCAGAGAACAGTTTGAAATCCATTCACTTAACTGAGTTAAATGTGTTGAACATTTGATTTGAAGTTTCTAAGTTAAATTAAGTAAATTAAGTTAAATTAAATAAATGTAAGCAAATTAAAACTTCAAGTATCTCATTTGTTTATGGGCAACTAATTGATTAAAGACAGGAAGATTGCCTTCCTGGGATGCAATTTGGCCTAAGATGTTTACTAGCTATGTGACCTTGGGCAAGTCATTTCACCTTATTTGTCTCAGCTTCCTCATCTATAAAATGAACTGGAGAAGGAAATGACAAATTCTTCAGTATCTTGGTCAAGAAATCCCCAGAGGGGTTTGTGAAGAGTCAGAAAACAAGGTTGAGTGGTAAGGAAGACAGATTTTTCTTGGTATTTTTCTTATCTAGTCATTGATAAGGGAATTGATCCTGTGAAACTGAGTTTAAAAACAATAGAAATCCTTCTTGCTGCTCTTAAGATCTTAGCCTCTTGCCCCTAGAAAAATGTACCAATGGAGATTTTTCTCCTTTCCCATCTTCCCTACCCTGTGCCCCTCTGCCATGGTCATTGCCATATGGCAGCAGAATATAAGGCTGTAAAACATGTGCTTACATACAGCTAGAGAGGTGAATTCAAGAACGTAGCTTCCTGAACCACAACCTTTTATGAAGCACTTGGAGAAAAGGGATCTTGCTCTTCTAAAGATGGAAGAGAGTCGGGGTTTGGGAGTATTCCCCAAATGTATATTGGAGTTATACATCAGTGTCTCCAGGTGTCTCAAAAGAATTTGGAGGTATAGATGCCCAAATGAAGGGGCAAAGATTTTGTTATGCTGCTAAGAGGAATTAACAAGGTAAAGGGTTTTAAAAATTAACAAGAACAAAGGCAAGTTCCTTAGTGGAACTCATAATTAACTAGGAAGAAGACACCATTAGTGGGAGTATGCCATTGACTGGCAGGCTAAATTCATAGAGAAGTTAGCCAAGAGGTTGGTAGGGGAAGGAGATTACACAGTGACTGATAGGCTAATCCTAAAAAGGAGTTTAACACCCTAAAAAAGAGTGAAAGTAAGATCAGATCTTTTTATTGGTGAAATAAAACCTTGGTAGGGGGTTGACAATATAATTTGACTTTCTAATAGGATACATTAAGGTGGGTTTTCTAGGACTCTAATTGAAAGTCCACTTAGGAACAAAAGGCCCAAACAAAATCAAAATCATCTGTTTATAATCCTATCAGTGCTCCTCCTAGTTTGCCTTAGGGAGTGGTTAGGCTGCCAGATTGTTTACAAAGATTCAGACTTTCTCCGCCTCCGCCTCACTACCCAAGAACTCATCATCCTCACTAATTGTGTGCATATTAGTGGGAGAGTATGTCCTAAATTTATGGGGGAGGGAAAATGTTCTATTATAAATCTTACTAGGCTGTGAGTAATTCCCTCTCAAGCTAATTGGCCGACTCTGGAAAGGTACACTCATAGATGGAGACTTGTGAGCTATAATTATAGGTGTTCAGACTCTGAGGTACCTCACCCCAGGGACCTCACCCTGTGAGTGAGAGTTTGGGGAGAAAGGAAAGATGTTCCTGGTCTTACATCTTCCTAAGACCTTAATCAAATAGCCCTGCAGCCCAGTGAACCAACTTTTTCTATGAGAATGCACGAACACCATCACAGATCCATGGAAATAAAGCAAGATAAACAGATCTGTCATATGCTAGACCAGCTCTCCCAGAAGTCTAAAAGGCTGGGCTCTCCCTCTTTTATCTACTACCCACCAACAAACTTCAGAATAGGAAAGAAGTTAATGATTTTGTGCTAGCTGCCTTCCTGCCCAGATCAACCATCTCGACCTCCTAATCACAATAACATAATCATAGTCAAAGAATGACTTCTTAGGTCAGGGTAGCCCCTCATAGATATAACAGTGAAAGCCTTTCCCCCCCAAAAAAAATTCATAGACGTGATTTAATGTCTTTTGTTTGTTTTAATTTATATTCCTTTATTGATTTTGAACACATTTTTACGTGATCATTGATAAATTTGTATTTAAAAACTTTTTTACTATTCTTTGACTACTTAAAATATGTGCTATATTTTACACCCTACAGTAAAAAAATGTACTAAGACACAGACACAGAACCTATACATACAATGAAAAATATTTATTAAAATATAAAGAATATGCAGTGTTGAATGGCTGGCTCATGACAATAGAGGAAAAATAACAAAACTACAAAACTCAAGGCAAATTTGCTGCTATACTAAGGGAGACTTTATAGAATTGTACAAAGTAATGATAAAATTCAAAGAGACAGAGATAGAGACACACACAGACAAAAAACACAGAAAGAGTCAGAGACAGACACAAACTGACACACATAGAAAGAAAGGAGAGAGAAATCCACTGAGGGCAGTGTAAGAAGTGGCAAGCTGTACATTGAAGAAATTCCATAATTCAAGGGTGAAGAGACAGCGTATCCTTTTCATGAGTGCAATGAGGCAAGAAATGGACTCTCAGGCTCTTGGGACAGTAGCAATTCAGTTTGTTTGGAATGGAAACTGTATGAAGAAGAAGAATATGAAACACTACTGAAAAGGTATACAGATTGTAGAAAGTTGCCATATATGGCTGATAGATTTTTTTTTTTTTTTTTTGCTGAGGCAAGTGGGGTTAAGTGACTTGCCCAGGGTCACAGCTAGGAAGTGTTAAATGTCTGAGACCACATTTGAACTCAGCTCCTCCTGACTTCGGGACTGGTGCTATATAGCTTTGTATTTTAATTCCAGGGCAAATAGAGAGCCATTGCATGTTACTGAGAAGGAAAGGTGATATGATTCTATTTGGTTTTTGGTTTTTGGTTTTTTTTAATTGAAGCTTTTTATTTTCAAAGGGTCTCAACAGAGACCCTTGCAAAGCCTTATGTTCCAATTTTCCCTTTCCCCCACTCCTTCCTCTAGATGGCAAGTAATTCAATATATATTAGACATGGTAAAAATATATCTTAAATCCAAAATATGTATATATATTTATACAATTACCTTGCTACACAAGAAAAATCAAATCAAAAAAGAAGAAAAATGAGAAAGAAAACAAAATACAAGCAAACAACCGAAAGAGTGAAAATGCTTTGTTGTGGTCCATACTCAGCCCCCACAATCCTTTTTCTGGGTATAGATGGCTCTACTCATCACAAGATCGTTGGAACTGGCCTGAATCATCTCATTGTATCTCTGTTTTAAGAATATATTTTTGCAGCTGAGTGGATAATGAAAGGATGAGAAAATGCATTCACGGGGAGCAATTAAGATGCTATTGCAATTGTCCAGGTGCAAAGCAATGAGGTCCTGAACTAGGGTAGAGGCTGTATGAGTGGAAAGGGGCTGGATGTGAAAGATGTTGGTCAATGAATTCAGGTCACCATCTCTGGTTGAACGATTTCCTGAGGCACTGAAAGAAGCAAGACAAGTAATTGCTGAACTGCTGTTGGCAGTTTTGGGAAATGAGCAGTGCCCTCAGTCTGGAGAAAAGCAAATGTTAAACCAATTTTCCAAAGAGGGAGTAGTCTTTAAACAACAGGGCAGCTTGCCTGCAATTCCAGCCTGACTTCTAAAACACATTATTAAAGGAATGATTTGTCAGCATTTAGAAAGGGGAAGTAGTGATCATCATGAGCCTGCAGGGACTAATCAGAAACTGGTCCTATCAGATTAATTTTATTTCCTCTTATGATAAAGTAGCTAGGCTGGTAGGTCAAGGGAATGGTGTGAGCCCAGCTTGCAGTACTTGCCTAGATTGTTGTACAGCACTGGACAAATCTTGGGGCTGCCTCAGAAGGGAATGGCTTTTTTCCAGGGTCACCCACTATCATGGGTGGAGATCCCATCAGATTCCTCGCAGATGAGTCTCACCAAAGCTAGGATACTAAGGGGCTTGCTTCTGGAAGCAGTGTGGTAAAATATTAGAGAGCTAGCTCGGAGCATGAATAGATATTGTTCAAGGTAGTTAACCCTGTAATAAAGGGGAAGCTCTCTGACTTCAGAGGCATTCAAAAAGCCTCTCAGTTTGGGCTACTTTCTCAGCAAAAATAAAGGAAAAAAGAAAAAAGGGAAAAAAAAAAAGTAATGATACTAGAAAACTTAAGGCAAATTTGCTGCTATACCAACCAAATTCCCCAAGGAGACTGTAGAATTGTACAAAGTAACAATAAAATTCAGACAGAGAAAGAGACAGAGACACATACAGACAAAAAAATACAGAAAGAGTCAGAGACAAACACAAACAGACACGAATAGCTTCATTCAGTTCCTTTTTTGCTCATAATATGTTGTGAGAGACCATGGTATGAGAGAAGAAACCCAAAGGAATTCTCTTTTCTAAGACCACGTGGCTCTGAAAAACAAGAAGGAAAGGAAAGAGAATAAATAAATAAACAAGCACATAAATAAATAAATATGTATGCATGTGTATGTGTGTGTGTGTGTATATATATATATAAATATATATAGAGAGAAACATTTATGCATACATATATGCACACATATCTCTTTTCTATCAAGATATATGTATGCATATATTTATATATGCATATTTTTATATATTTATATACATATTATATTTATGTACATATCTATTATACTTCCACATGCTAAGAGTACCATTATGTACCAGGTGAGCACTTTACAAATTTTATCTCATTTGCATCTCATAATAACCCTGGGAAGAAGATGCTATTATTATTTCCCTATTATAGTTGAGAAAACAGAGACAGAAAATGGTTTACTCAATGTCACATAGCTAGTAAGTGTTTGAGGCCAGATCTGATCTTCCTGATCCCAGGCCTGGTATTCTATCTACCATGTCACCTACTTCTCAGCTTGGCTTTTTAATTCCTTCTTTTCCTTTTTAAGTGAAGAGAAGGGGATTTACATTCTGGTGAGTTCAAAAGGTAATCCTGACAGTACTCCCCAATTCCAGTGTTCCAAAATCAGGGTTCCAGAGCTCATACAGCTTTGAAGCCCCAAGAAAATAAAGAGTGATTTTTAGGAGTGACCTTTAGGACTCCAGCCCAAGAGAAAGACTTCTAGCAAAGGATTTGAGTTCAGTGGAAGCAATGTTATGTGAAAACTGAGCTAAATTTTGAAGCTATTTCCCCAGAGATTCAGGTTTCTATGGGAGAGTAAGCCCTGGAGATATTGGGGAAATGTTTATACATTTTTTCTTGCTATATCTTTAAAGTTGTTATTATTGTTCAGTTGTTTCAGGCATGTACAATTCATCATGACCCCATTTGGGGATTTCTTGGCAAAGCTATTTTCTTCTCTAGCTCATCTTACAGATGAGAAATTGAAGCAAACAGGATTAAGGAACTTTCTCTTGTATGAATATGAGGCCATATTTGAAATCAGGTTTTCTTGACTCCAGGCCTGGCACTCTATCCAGCACACCACCATTGTGAATATTTCCTAATGTTAAGGAGTTGCATGGAGTTGGGATACTAGTCATAAGCATAACAGTAGGGGAAGCACAGTTAATGGGGGTTCAAACCAGCAGCAGCTGAGAAAAACAACCTGCCCCAAACTCCACTCAAGATACCCTGGAATTCTAATCAACAAGTCTAAGTTAGACAGGTTCTGAGAGAGGGAACCAGAGTTCTAACCACATTGTGTGGAGCTCTTTAGCAAAATCTGGATGAGCGTTTGTGGAACAGAGTAGAATTTCATTCAGGTACACATTAGATCAGGGAAGGTTCACAGAAGATAAGAGACAGTGTTATTACCAGAAATGACTATGATATAAAAAACAAAATAAAAATGAATCAATAAAACTCCCCTCCCAATCCAATTTCCAAATCATCAGCTATTACAGATCCAAGTTATATGAACTCAAGGACCATTACAAATTTTAAAGACTTAATTCTACCCCCAGAAAAAAATTCTTTGCCCATCTTCTCCTCAAAAGTACTCAGAACTGATAGTTGCTCACTTTAGTCTGAAATGATGAATAAACCAAGTGATAAAGTCCCTTGTGAATAAGAAAATATTTAGACTTAATATGATTTGCTCTCTCTTCATCCCCGTGATATTGGGGATTGGTTATCCGGGTTTCATGATCAACTATCAAAAGGAATTTGGGGAAGATCTCCTTCTGCTGTCCTGTCTAGAAAAACCTCAATAACCCATCCAGTAAGAATCACCCACCACAATCTCCCTAACCAAAGTTCCTTCCCCAATACTGTGACAATCAGGATATATTAGAAGGGAGTACGTTGTATTGATTCCATTGTAAACCCAGTACCTTTCTGATCTCGGTTTCCAATTTCTAATATACTTGTAGAATTTATAGTTTCAAATGAGATATTTGTGTGTGCTTTGTAAACTGTAAGGCTATATATATATATATATATATATATATATATATATATA
>JAJPUD010000390.1:195450-248344 GCA_023553655.1 Myrmecobius fasciatus | reverse complement strand
TATATATATATATATATATATATATATATATATATATACACACACACTTAAAACTCTCTGTGCCTCAGTTCTCTCCTCTGGGAAAGGAAAGAGTTAGATCTGACATTCTCCAAGTGTGTATCAATGATCCTAAGTCAATGCAAAATAAAGATAAAGTCACCACATAAGGGAAACTGAGGATCAGGAAAGGTGTTTTGTAGGTGCAGCCAGAGCCAAGTCTTGAAAGGAGCCAGAGATGGATTTTAAGAAACCAGGATGAAGAGAAAGCATTTTCCAGGCCATGAGGACAGCATGTGCAAAGAGGGAGATGGAATGTCATGTACAGGGAAACAAGTTGGACTGGAATGTCGGAGGGCATGCGAGGGGCAGAATGTTCTGCATTGGCAGATTCCTGTCCCAGCCAAAGCCCCGCTGGTTCCTTGATCTCCCCAAGTAGGATCAGTGCTCTTTGCTTAAGTTTTTCATCTCTCACTATTTGCAGGGAAGCAATCCAAGGCTTACTGGGTATCCCCAGAGGCAGAGGATGAATTGAATGAACATGAAAAACCAGTTCATCTCAGATACCAAATTGATAGACCTGGATTTACAGCAACAGGTCATCATGGAGATTGAAGTGCCCAGAATTGCTGTGGGGAATATCTTCTCACAGGCCATACTGTTCTCCATATGTCAGTGATCCTACCTTTGTTTTGTTTTGTTTCCATGAACTAATAAAGGCAAAAGAGAATCATACACTCTGGCAGAAGGAGCTTTTCACAAAGTTGCATTTGTGATATGAAAGCACCATGTGGGGGGAGACCTGCCACTGGCCATAGTGACTATAAGGACCTAGAACATTTTATACTTCTCCAATACTTTATAATGCTAGAATCACTGGGCATTATTTTTCAGTTTTGCTATCTGTTTTACACCTGCATTACATTCTGTCCATCTCTCAAGATCCAGCTTAATTCCCAAGTTTTCCAAGAAGCCTCCAGCTTTCTCTAGCCCTCCTTTATAGAGTCCCCTGATATAGTAACTCCAAATGCACTTTTGTAGGCAGTTGATGGAGGAAAACTGTGGTAGACAGTTACTTGGGGCCCTTAGTTCAGGCAGCAATGGGGAAGAATTCTTACCAAAGTGAATATAAGACTCAGAGTATAGAAGGCAAAATGGAAAGAATTCAGATCCCATGCAACCACGGAAGGACAGGAACAATCATTTTAAAAGCAATTAAGAAAGTAGAGTTGATGAGAGTCTACATAAGACTCTGTTGAACACAATTTAAAAGAGTGATTCTTCCTGATATTGGTCAATATGCAGGAGTTAGAGTTGGTGCATCCCTTGTAGGGTCAGAAACACCCCAAGAGGCAAATTGCCAAGGCAGAGTAGCCATTCATTAGTCACTTTCCAATCACTATCTGGCAATATTCATTGCAAGCAGAGTTATTTTTGGCAGCAGCAGAGTAGGGACTAATGCTGGTGATCATTAGACCAGCCATTTAGTTCTAGGCCAGCCAGATAAATTATAACCCACAGAGGTAGATTTATGCTCCAGCAGAGTATCTGACACATAGTAAGCACTCAATAAATGCTTGTTGAATTGAACTGAATTTATGGCTTAGGTAGAGGAGTACAGGGCTGCAGGGGCCAAGGAACAAGGCTATGGGCTTGGATTTCTCCATCCTCATGGGTTAGCTTCTGGAATTCCCTTAGATTTTCTATCTCATAGTAATGGGAGTTCAGGGAATAAGTCCTGTGTTTGTGTTTTGCATAGCCCATCTGGGTAGAGCTGTCATGTGTCAATCAATGATTAGGTAAATATCAAGGTGAAGAGAGAGAGAACATTAAAGTTGGCAAACAAAGGCTTCTTGCCTTCCCAGGTATACAGCAATCCAGGGCATGGAACCCTAAAATTCATGGAAACAGAAAATCCAGACCATCCTAACCAAGCCAAAGAAAGCTTCTCAGAATTTTTTCTGTAGCTCTCCTTCCCCATTCTCTCACACACTCTAGTGTGAGACTCAAAAAAGATGTACCAGTGGTACATCAGCTCTAAGGCAGAACAAAGATATCAGAAAGAAATATGTATTTCCCCCCATAGATAAGTTATGAGTGGAGACCCTGACAGTTATTTGTGGCATATGGCCTCAGTGTTCTTCTGCTTCCAAACACATTACTATAAATAATAAATACTAAGAACTTAATTTCAATCTGAAATTCTATATGCACACACACATGATTCTCATGAAATATAAATAAGACTATAAATTTAAAGACCTATCACATCTACCTCATGAGAAAATACAAGTGACTAGGATTTAGACCATATTTTTGAGTTATTTTAATTGACATTGAACTAACAAGATTTTCCTACAATCAAATTTTTATTACCCACATTAGGGTAAAGGGAAACAATTGCACAAGAATGGTGTGAGTGTGTCAGTGTATGTGTGTAGGATAATGTAGTTAACAAATCAGAACCCAGAAATTGGGATCATTATAAATCTCCATTACCCTACTTCTCACCTCTTTTATGATTATGATAATGATGATAACACACTTATTAAGTGTTTGCTATGGGCTAGGAATTAGCTAAGGGTTAGGAATACAAATACAAAAAAGCAAGACAGTCCCTGCCTTAAAGAGCTTATATACCAATGCGGGAAGACTCCGCATAAAGGTAAATTAGAAGGGGACATGGAGAGGATGGAGAAGTGATGAAGAAGCCTGGTTCTGGGGAGGTTAAGGGGGAAGCTCATCTATTAAAGCCCAGTGTAATCCCAAGGTCAATCCAAGGTTCCAATGGTAAGGAGATGAGAAAATTGAGGATGAAGACTGGGATGGAAGTACCGTAGTTTAGAAATAGCCAGACTACTCACCACTCTAATTTGGCCATTTTATCTGTCTATGGAAACTCTCTGACAAGGAAAAAATCTACTAGAGCCATCTCAGTATACAGGGGCAGAAATAAAACATCTCTTCTAAGTCCAGGTTTCAATTTCATCCAAGCAGGAGCACCAGAGTCAATATTTGACCAAAATTATAAATTACCTGGTATTAGCCTAGATAATTCAGTCTTACAGAATTTCTGAAGAGCTCCAGGCTATTTCCTCTTAAATTCTTCAACCTACCTAACTCCCAAGGCAACTTCTATCTTACAGCTCTATTCTAGGACTATTTTATCCTATTGCTCAATAAAATGTGTCCTTGCTTTTGGAAGTGGTGAACTTCAGTATAGATAATAGGTAGGTAAATAAGAGATAGATATGGATATATATATAGATGTGGAGAAAGATATATATTTTTATCAAGACACTAAGTTTCTATGTTATAATATACAATTTACATCCTAGTTACAACAGAGCAATGAGATCAACTTTGAAGGAAATTGCATAGCCTGTCCCTCCCCAGTCTCCTATCCAAAGAACCAACTGACAGTTTTCTATGTGTGATTATATGGTCTAGAGCAGAGCACCAGAGATATCTGAGAATATGAAAATGCAAAAGAAATATACTGAGGTCTACAAAAATCTGTTGTTTTCATTTGTATAGCTGCAGACTAATTATTGAGATTTTCTGCATCTCCCAGGTGGCATTCTTCCTTGAACTCGCTGGGGATATAAATCTGGGTATGTAGCAGGATGAAAAGAAGTCTAGTTCCCTCTAATGGAGCCTGAATTGTTCAAAATGAGTGTTGCATTAATAAGGAAGATCATTAGGATAATAAGATGCCATTCTTCCCTAGCATAATGTGTAAATTTACAAGTCAGAGGTGATAGTTCCTAGTATACCCTGTAGACACACAATAAATATTAATTGAATTGAAAGGTGCTAATTAGTAAAGAAAAATCAAATGCTTCCAAATTGTGACAGCCTCCATTTAAGTTCGAATTTTATTTAAGCAAGAAGGGGAAAAAGCAGTCAAGATAATTAGAAAGTATTTTTATGGGAAGAAGAGATGGCAGTGCTCAGTGGCAGCCATCACCATTTTCAATTATATTTATTTCTCAAGAGTAATGAGATTGAGCTCTGACTGAAGCATCACAAGATGAGTTATTCCTTTCTAGAAACTTATCCTGCAAATGACATGTTGTTTTTTTTTTTAATTGTCCTCATTTTTAAAAAACAGATCTATCTAGATCTATCTACTCTGATAGAGTATCTTTCACTATTCACTTGTACATAATCAAGTGGGCAGTGAGTTGAGCTAGTAGCATCCATCTGAGTCATTTCATCCCTTTCAAAGACATCATAGTGACCACAGTTTCACTCCACCAAAGATGCTAAGAGATGCCTCAAAAATGAAGCAATTTTGCAAAAATGAGACTCCAAGTAACAGCAATACTGCATGATGACAAACTGTGACAGACTTAGCTATTCTTAGCAAAATGATCCAAGATGATAATGAAGGACATAGTAAAATTCTACCCAGCTCTTGAGAAAGAACTGATGAAGTCTGCATGCAGATCAAAGAATACTTATTTTTGCTTTTTAATTTTTCTTGTTGTTGCTTATTCTTTTGCCTGTGTTTTCTTTCACAACAAGACTAATATGGAAACATGTTTTGCATGACTGCACATATATAACCTATATTAAATTGCTTGCCTTTTCAACTTGGGGGGAAGAGAAAAGGGGATAATTTATTTATTTTTTAATAATAGCTCTTTATTTTCAAAATACATGCAAAGATAGCATTCAATATTCATGCTTGCAAAATCTTGTATTCCAATTTTTCTCCCTTCCCTCAGACAGCAAGCAATACAACATGTGTTAAACATGTGCAATTTCTCTATACACATCTCCATATTTATTATGCTACAAAAGAAAAATCAGATCAAAAAGGAAAAAAAGATAAGGAAAAAAACTAAAAGCAAACAAACAACGACAAAAAAGTGAAAATATTAGGTAGTGATCCACACTCAGTCCCCACAGTTCTCTCTCTGGATACAGATGGTTCTCTCCATCACAAATTTATTAGAATTGGCTTGAGTCACCTCCTTGCTGAAAAGAACTACATTTGTCAGAATTGATCATCGTATAATATTGCTGTTGCAGTGTATAATGATCTCCTGGTTCTGCTCATTTCACTTAGCATCAGTTCATGCAAGTCTTTCCAAGCCTCTCTGAAATTATCCTGCTAATCATTTCTTATGGAGCAATAACATTCCATAACATTCCTATACCATAATTTATTCAGCCATTCCCCAACTGATGGGCATCCACTCAGTTTCCAATTCCTTGCCACGACAAAAAAGGCTGCTACAAACATTTTTGTACAAGTGGGTCCTTTAGAGAGAAAATTTAGAACTCAAAATTAAAAAAAAAATTTTTTTACATGTAATTTAGGGAAAACAAAATATCAAATAATTAAAAAAAAAAGAAAGAAAAGAAAAGAGGAAAATAAAAAACCCAACATATCAGAACCAAACAGTGAGTATCAGCTAGGACAAAGCCAAACTCAAATAGAAATTGGAACACTTAATCTTATCAAGGATCCCTGCTTGCCTCAGTTGACTTAAAAAACCACATGCTAACATTATCTATGTTCATTTTGTTAAATGTTTCCTAATTCCATTATAGTTAGGGTTCAAGCCTGCTCTGGAATATTGTGGGCTACAAAAAGGCCCTCAAGCCTTTGTATAATATTTCTGAATTAGGATATCTGAATTAGGCTCGGATTGTGCCTGTACTGTGACTGAATGAGTTTGGAAACATTTCACTCCAGGCATTGCAGGTCACAAGCCTTCATCTGTGAAAAGAGCATGTGTGATCAGTCCCACTGAAAAATACCAACATAAACCTTTTCAGGGAAACCAAATGTCTCAGAGCCAAGAGTAAAAATAACTCACTAGAGAGACCAGCTTAAGCTAGGTTCAAGAGTCCTAGGGCCCAAATGCTAATTATTTCAACTTTCCAGAAGGATAAACAAAAATGTGTTAACTAAATTAAAGGAAGTTATTTTATGGGGAACAGATTAATCACAGAAGTCCAGCATTTACCTGGGTTTTTTCAAATTCACCTAAATGTCATATAAGTAAAAATGAGAAAAATACTTACATAGAAAAGAAACTTTTCTTCCTTATTAGAACATAGACAAGGAAAAAAAAATTGGCAGACCTACATAATAACTCAGCAATGATTTAGATATGTAGCCTACAGAGAAAAAAAAAGTTTCTTATGTGTCCAGGAAAAGCAGAATAACAGCCCATTTTGCAATTTGTGATGGGGAAGAAAGAATATATCACATATTTCTATAAGAGGTTCTGATTAAATTTTTTAAACAGAAGTTGCTTAATTTAAATATAACATATTTCAATGAATAGTTCATTTCTGTCCTTATGGATGTGAGGAAAAGCAAAACAAAATAATAAAAAAAAAACCTTTGTTGAACTGAATTGAATGGAAAGTCATCCTTAGATAGTTTAGAAACATACTCAGGACACATATATTCAAGTCAAGATCCAACACTAGTTTGGATTCTAAATCCAGGAAGTTACAGTGCAATACACTAGTGGTCATTGTGTATTGACATTTTGTTCTTATGTGTATGCTTATTGTGTCACATAGAATGGAGGTGATTGGAATAGATCCATGAGACAGAAAAGAGCTCAGATAATAACCCCTTAGAAGATAAGAGGAAACGAATGGCATTTGACTGGGGTTCCCTCAATCCCCTGACCTGGTGAACAAGAAAATCCTTTTGAATCCTTCAGTTGTTAAAACTGATGCAGTCTACTGTCCAGATCCAAATAGCAAAAGGTCTTTTGTACTCATGTACAGTGTTGTTTTGTTCTGTGAACCATGAATGCCTTTCTTATTTGATTCAGACTACTAGTGCCTCATTACTATAATACAGCCTTAATGGCTTTTTAATAAAGAACTCAGCCCCATTGGACTTGATTCTAAATATCTTAATTTACCAAACAAACAAAAAGGGACAAAATGACATGAAATCTAGTTGAAAGTAATCATTGCCTAATTTCTAACAGGTTTGGTGTTTATCCATATCTCACATGTAGCCTAGGTTCCCCTCAAACATGAGTACCCTGAAAGGTATTTCAGATGAAAGGCCCATCAACAACAAAATTGCAGCTCATAAACCCCCAATGATGTTCCTTTCACTCCCAGACTAACCAGAGAATATATTAGCTGAAAGCAAAAAATACACAATTAAAACCTGTAGTAAGATTTTTAAAAACAACAAGGAAAATTCCTCCATACCTGCATTATCTTCTTCACAAATTACCCTACCACCTATAGAAGAGAAAACACTCAAGAAACTCATAAAACTGAGACCCTAAATATTGGAAGGATGCACATTCAGGGAGTACTCATGAGAGAGAGCACAAAAATAGGGATCATGGATTATTTGGACAACTCATGCTTGTAGGATTGTGTCCCAGATGTAATCCCCTTTCTAACTCTGGTGCTGTTACTGAATTTCACTGAACTGCTTTCTGGTGAACCTTAACTGCTTTCTATTGATTTTTCTACTGATCTTCTACATCGCTGCTCTCTGTCGGTCCTCTGGGGCTCATCACTACTGCCATATACTGGTCATCCTTCTAATTGCAGCCTTTCACTTTCCCATCCCTACCATGACCTTAGTTTGTAAGTGCATAGTTCCTGGTATATTTTAGTCCTTTTGTGAATCATATCCCTTCCCCTTAATACCCTATTAGTTGAAACCCTTAGGTTAGATTAAATCTATATTTTGAATTCCTATATCTCATCCTGAGCTACTACTTGGGATAAATAAACATTTATTTTAACTCTCATCATACTCCTAGTGATTTCAATTTCTAGCCTGAGTCCATGTAAATCACTCCAGGCACTTTGCTTTACAAAGTCAAATAGAGTAGATGATGACCTTTTGTCTTCCTTCTTTGCATGCACCAAAATCATTACTTATATAAAAACATGTGTATACACACACACACACACACACACACACACATATATATATATATATATTCCTTTAAATTTTAATTTTTTCAGATGAACTCTCTCATGACTTAGTAGTGATCATGGTATATCTTCTTGTTCCATAGAGCAGTCCTACACATCTTGTTAATCACCCAATTGTGTCCTTTCTATTACTATGATATCTCTAAAGATCTAAAACCAATTTACTATTTCCATAGCCACCACCTCATTATTTCTGGCCTAGACTATTATAATAAATCCCTAATTTTCTTCCCTACTTCCAGTCACTCTCCTTTCAAATCCATCCTTTATGATAAATGTTAATCAATCTTTCTAATGCTTTGTCTTGATCTTACTAAAAATCCTTCACTGATTCCTTCTTTTTTGCCAAATAAAGTCCATACTCCTTGGATTTTGAAGCCTCCATAATTTTGTTTCAGCCTACCTCCAAATTTTACCTCACCGCACTTTCTGCTGTGCCACATAAAAGTAGGTTTTAAATAATAACAATTACAAATTAAGAAAATATAAAACTGAAATCCTATATTTCATTCTTCTTTGACTAAGGATTGTCATCAGTGAGGCATGTAACTCAAGTACTGATTACATTCAGTTGTACCTTACAAACTTGTGCCCCAATACATGGTTAATTTTTGTAAAGATATCATGTACAACTGAAATATGTAAATTCATTTTCATCCCATTCAATAATCACTAGAGAACTACCATTTCTAATTTTCCTAAAATTCTATTCAGACACTTCTTTTTGTTTATCTTATAGTTAGATCTGTTTAGGTCTGAAAGGGATACATGAAAGTTTCCCATTTTATTTATTTTTATTTTTATTTAATTATATTTTATTAATTACTATTATATATTATAATGATAAATAAAAATATTTAAATTTAAGTATTTAGAGTTTATTAGTCAGTGTATATGTTAACTATTGCTACTAATTCATTATTTATGATGCCTTTAAGTATAATGTATTCTAGACACTCACCATTGACTTTACTGGACTTCAGTGATTCTGGAGGAGAGAATGAGGCTGACAACTTTACACAATTCTGCTTCACTTAAATCCAATTCATGTGCCAGTCAAAACATCACCTTCATAATGTCTTTGGTCCTTTTCAAGAAATGAAGGACAAACAACAACTAAGGAAGAATTTTAAACTCTTACATTGGATCTCATTCCTCTTTGAGAGTACTATATTGCTTCCTCCTAGCTTTTTCTGATTCCTACTTTACATCAATATGTAAAAGATCTGTAATTTCCTTCACCAAGACAAACTGAGAATTATTTATTATACATGGGAGATTGTGAGATTTAGGAATATTAAGTGACTTGTCCATACTGAGCATTAAATGCAAGCCATCCTAACTTGGATTCCAATGCTGTATCCACCATGATATACTCTTTTTTGTATTTGTATATAATAGGAAAATAACTTACAATCCCATTTTTCATCAGTAGCAAATATTTGTATTTTTTGGAAAATATTATGGATGCAAAGTTAATTCCAGACCCCAATGATCCTGATTGGAAGATAATTTTCAATCCTTCATTTCTTTTACTGAGATACTGCCAGGTGTGCACACACTTGGAATTGTTGGGTAGTATTTTCCAGTCATGGTGACTTTTTTGTGCTTCTCCAATCATTCTTTCAGGCTACCAAGATTACCAGAACTGTGAAATGACTGACTATGCTCCAAAACGAAGGAACAAAACTCTTGATTTTGTGGAGCTTACCCATCCATGAGAAGTCTAGACCTATAATCTTGGTTTCAGTAGCAAAGAACTCTAAATATCTGTTACTGGTGAGACACTCCTTTGCTAATTTGTTTCCCTGCCTCATTTCTCTCCTTTCCAAGCCATTTTAGGCAACTAAGTGACATGATAGAGTACTGGGTCTGGAGTCAGGAAGATCTGAATTCAAATCTTGCCTCAGACATTAAATAACCAGCTAAGTAATCCTCAGCAAGTTACTTAACACAATTTGCTTCAGTTTCCTCCTTTATAAAATGGGGTAATAATAGCACCTGCTTATCAGGATTTTTGTGAGGATCAAATAAGATGATACTTGTAAAACACTTTGCAAAATTTAAAGTGATATATAAATGTTCACTATTGTTGTTTTCTCTGCTCAAATGCCAAAGTGAATTTCCTAAAGCTCAGATTTGACCATGTCATCTTCTCAATTAATTCCAGTGGCTGCCTCCTCTATCAAACATAAAGTTCTCATTTTAGCATTTAAATCACTTGTTAAGAGCTTACCATGTGCCAGGCACTATATTAAGCCCAAAAGAAAAACACTCATTGCTTTTGATAAGCTTCACATAAAAGTGAGCAGAAAAGTTGGAGGAAAGGGAGATAGGAGGTATTTTGCTTATAGCAGCAAAGCCTAGAAAGGGGATCAGAACATGGAGAGAAGCCGAAGATAACTGGCTTGGGCATTTCCTCAAAATATAAATTACAGGAGGAATTCACCATTTGGAGAAGAGGTCCAAAGGGGCGAAGGGATCTTTCAGGATGGGAAGGCAGCTGGTAACAAAGTCCAGAGAGTCAAATGCAGAACTTGGAGAGGTCTCCAGAATGGCTGGTCTGGGCACTTCCTCAAAATAGAGATTCTGGGAAGGAATCAGCAACAGAAGGTACAATGCATGTACCTTCAGAGATTATCTTTCATCTACTCTCACAGGTACCCAGCTATTTTCACGTCTGTCTCCAGTATTTGAATGTGAGTTCCTGGAGGGTCTGTTTTCACCTTCCTTTGGATCCCCAACATAGAACTTAATAAATGCCTGTTAAATGTCAAAGCTAGTTTTTATGTTGGAAATTTGGAAATGGAACTAAGCATTTCTTAAGGGCTCAGGTTTCATATAGCAGTCACTTTTTAGCAAGTATAAATTTGTTCCCTTTTCCTTCTATAAAATGATGTTCTAACCTTTAGATATTACATTATATGGGAAGTGGGGCAGAATTAAAATTTCATCAATATAAAGTACTCCTATGATGGGAAATACCTTTATTCATGCACATTAGATCACAACTCCTCTATAATTTTTACTCATAAAATTATATGAGCATATAATTTTATACTTATTTATGGATGCTTAATAAATGCTTACTGATTGATAGATTAAAGTTTGTTTAATTTAATTAGATGTTTAAATTGTATAGCAACTGTGCTGGATAACCATTATCTCTCCTCCCCAACCCAACTATTGAGTTCTTAAATTATACAATCCTGTTTGTAGATTTACATTTCAAACTGAATTACATAACTCTGTAGAAACCAGAAAAAATGACATGCACTCCCATGGTGTCAAATATACAACATTACACATTTGTGAAATTGCAGTAATGCAGAAAATAATGTAACAAAGGCATGATCAAACTCATAGTGGAAATACGGCTTAGAATTTTAATTTTTCCCTTATCAATTTACAATGTAACTTTCTATTTGAAGAAGGGGAACATACAATATTTGGTAACAGGAAATATCATAACTTCTTTTTAAGTCTGTCATAAAAGCAAAAGAAAATAGTAGTTTCTTTCCAAATTTTCATCTGTAGAAAATTGAGGCTGAAATCAAACATGAGAGAGAAGGAAAATTAAGGAATTTCTAAAGGAAGGTTCTGAAGCAGCTGAGAAAGCACAAAACTGGAAGCTGGGCAGCTAGCTGAAAGCTACGGGAAAACCTTCCTCTAGACACAGGTGGAGAGACAGGATGACAGCTTTTTACAGCAGTCAGTAATCTACCACAACAATGGAAGCCAGGATATGATGATGCTTCTCTGTTTTGTCTTGTGCTGTGGGTGCCTAGCAACTTCGTACCTTAACCCTTCTTCCTAACAGTTTTATTCATTATATTCAATTTTATAAGCTTAACATGTCTGATCTTATTACAATACATTTTGGCCAAAAGTACTATACCATTTATTTAATTTCACAAATCATAAGTTATTGGGCATAGAGTTACTTTAAAAATTAATTTCTGCCCTTTGGGACCATCAGTTGTTTTATCCAAATGCTAGGGAGGCAAGTAACAGGAAACCTTTTGTTTTAAAGAAAGCAGAAGCAATACTAGAGGTACTAGATATTCTAGCATCTAAATTTCATAGAATTATTGATTTAGAAATGGAAAGGACCTTGGGGTTCATCTAGCTCAACTGTTACATTATACAGAAAAGGAAACTAGGTTCAGAGAGGTTAAGACATTTGCCCAAGATTGCATTTGAATTTGAAATTAGGTCTTCCTGACTCCAAGTCTAGCACTCTATAAACTATATATGTATAAGCATGGGCAAGTCAGCCTCTCTCTGCCTCAGTTTCCTCATTCACAAAATCAGGATAATAATAGTATCTACATTCCAAGGTTATGGTGAGGGTCACCTGAGATAATACATGTAAAGCACTTTACAAATCATAAAGCAGTATATGTGTTATTGTTGTTTTATATTATGCTTCCTCTGGATACTCTGATCTCTGGATGGTATATAAGTAGATTAATAAATTTTGAAAACAATCCATTATAATAAATTTCTTAAGCTAGGATAATAAAATCTTAATTATGAGATTTTTATTTCTCACATGTCATTTCATTGGTATGACAGCTCTATGTTTTACCTGGAATATAACTTTCATTATGCTAGAGTGAAAATTTGTTGATTGATCAGTGACCCTACCTCCCTTAAGGTAAATAAATAAGGTATTCTCTAATACTTTAACCAGGTGAGAATATATTGCAAATAATCAAAAACTTTGGTTACAGGAAAAAAAATTTTTAAGAGTCTTTGGATGAAGTGGAGTGACATTGCAAGGAAGTATTTTTGAATGAGTTGAGGAAACCTAGTCATACCCTATAGATCATCAACAAAATAGACAGTGAGTTCCAGAACTGAGAAGTGTGAATACTTGGAAGCTTAGAGGGGAAACTTTTTAGCTAAACCCTGAAGAAGAAAGCATGTGGAGATGGGGAGAAGGGTACTTCAGCCTCATATTCCTTCTAACCACTTCTTGGAGTGGAAGACCTTTCAAGCTTCAATGAGTCCTGAGGATTTGGAAAGGCAGGTTCAATGGCCTACAAGAAGTCCCAGAGAGAAACTACACCATGCTGAAGGATATCTTCATGAGCATCCCAAGAAGGAGATAAAAGGATTTACAATAACTAGGAGCTTAAGAATTATTCCCTTTGCCATATATGTTCTCCAAGTTGAGCTCATTTTTTTTCTTGGATTCTCTCTCTATATTTTTTAAATTAAAACTTTTTATTTATAGAACATATGAGTGTTTTTTCTACATTGACCTTTGCAAAAAAAAAATTTTTTTTGTTCCAAATTTTTCCCCTCCTTCCCCCCACTCCCATCCCTAGATGACAAGTAGTCTAATACATGTTAAATATGTTAAATTATATGACAAATCCAATATATGTATACATAGCTATACAGTTATCTTACTGCACAAGAAAAATCAGATCTAGAAAGAGAAAAAAAGCCCACCTAAGAAGGAAAACAAAACGCAAGCAAACATTCACAGAAAGCGTTAAAATACTATGTTGTGATCCACACTCAGTTCCCCCAGGAATGTATATGACTATCTTCATCACTGAACAATAGGAACTGGTTTGGGATTCTCTATACACTTAAGGGAAAGAGAACGTCACTTTTTTGGAGGGATGGGGGAGAAAGAGATGTTTTTGTACCCAGTATTTTGACTATGAAATTTTAGTAAATGCCCTCTTTGTAAAAAATACTAAGGAATATTTACTGGTTAAATTGATATCAAAATGTTGATTGATATCAGTGACTATGAGGAGATATTACCTGGAAATAGTAGGGAGAATCCACTAGAAGGGAGATTTGAGTAGATAGTAGTAGATATTCATGAATCTTCAGAATTATTTTCCACAACTCTGAGAAAGAAATGTAATAACCTTTTTGGGGATTCAAATTGCCAGTGAGAGTGGGACTTGGAATAAGGCTTCACAGAATTTTTAAAGTCTCCATTTATATGCAAGCCATCTCATCTCTGACATCTAAAGTTCTTACCCATAGGCGTCTCCTGAGGGAGCCCCTTAATTTCCACATTGAGTTGTGAGGTTGCTCCAGTTCCCAGTGCCCATTGCAACATTCTTCTCCAAAAAGGCTAAACAAGGGTATGTCCAGCTGGAACATTTCCTATATTTAGTGCTCAGTTTCTTTGGCTTTCCATCATCATGGCTTCCTCCTGCTGCTGATACAGAATAAGGGAGCAAGGAGGAAGGAGACAGATAGCTCAATAGCAACACTGAGCAGGAACTGGGCTGACACAGATAGTTGTGAAAGCCCACAATTATCACAAAATTAACCTTCTGGCCTCTTGGCCCCTTCCCAACATCCATCACTTTTAATTTAACTCTGACCACAGTCTCCATATCAAAGGCACAAATTCTCCCCTGTAAACCATCTCCCCACTTCCACCCTCAGTGAATTAATGCTCCTTCTTTGTCTTTACCAAACTGCTGGTCAGATAGGAGCGGACCCACTCTCTGACATCTCTAAATATGCTGGGAGTAATCTCAGTCTGATGGAAGGAGAAATCATCATTTCAAAAAAAAAAAACTGATAATAAAGCAAGTCTCCTCTCAGTAGAAAGATAGTGACTATTGTCAGACATGGATATTTATTTTACTTGCTTTTGTTTTTGTTGTTGTTATAAAAGAGAATTGTCCTGGAAGGAGATGATAGTGGGAAATGATAGTGATTTTTTTTTTTAAAGACCATCATTAAAACAATGTAAAATGGTAGCACATTTAGCTATTTCCACTCATCTCACAGGAAAAAAAGCAGCCTGGCAAACTGTAGAACCTGTGCAAATTGCCCACTTCCCAATATTTCCATTATTTTTTCTACTCTAATCCCTCAAGTCCAATTTTTCTAGATCACACTGTACATTTAATTTTCTGTCATTCATTTTCAGCTCTCCTGTTTTGAAGCCATAGAACTTAAAACCATAAATGATCCTAAAGATTATTTTCTCCAAACCCTTCATTTTATAGCTGAAAGCCAGAAAGAAATAAAGTGATTTGTCTGTGATCACACAGGTGGTTAGAAGCAGAACCAATCTTCTGAGTTCAAAGCCAGGATTTTCCCCACAGCGTTATATCACCTCTTCATGATATTGTCTGGGAATCAAAAGACCTAAGTCAAGGGTCCAAGTACATACCTTAGCTCTTTTAGCCAATGAAAACAAATAAATCTGCAATTCTGTATTGATGCCTTTTGTTGATGGATATGAGAATCTCTGACAATGATGACAATGATGAGCCGCTGGCCTTGGGAGCAGCAGAACTCTAGATAGAGAGGTCCACAATCCTGTCTCCCATCTCCCCAACAAAACACAAAGCTCACTGAACTTCCATTCTTCTCTGGTGGTGGTCCCAGTCAGCAGCCCCCACCCTACATAGGTAGGGATATGATGCAGCTTTTCCACAGACACTTAAACGTAAATCATCAGTTTGGATTATTGTTTTGTTGATTGTTTAGGCTTAAGAAAGTGTTATTATTATAAATTAAACTAAAACTGTAGATAAATCAATTTTTTCTCTGAAGAGTCCAGTTGTTAAATGATTACTAGAATATTCCTGTAGTTGTTTATAAATATTGCTTAAACCCATCAGGAATACAATAGAATGATTTTTCTTAAACTTCTACTCTCAACCCCTTTTTGCCAGGAAAATTTTTACATGGCTCTGGGTATAGAGGTATATCAAATAGATATACAAATCAAACTCTGATAATAAATCATAATTTCACAACCCCTACATGCAGTTATGAGATCCCTTATGGGGTTACCACAGTGTAAGAAGACTGGAGGCTAATATAATATGCATTTACATAGTTTTTTAAGATTTGTAAAGTGCTTTACCTTCATTATCTCATCTGAACCCAGCAATATCCTAACAGAGGAAATGGTGTGGTAAATGGAGCACTAGATCTAGAGTCCGGAAGACCTAGTTTAAATCCATCTTTAAACACTTCCTAACTAGGTAACCCTGACAAATCACTTGATTTCCATCTGCCTCAATTTCCTCAATTGTAAGATGGGAATAATAATAATAATAATAATAATAATAATAATACCTAACTTCCAGAATTGTTGTGAGGATCAAATGAGAAAATGAGTAATTGTAAAGTGCTTCACACAGCACAAATTAGCTATTAAATAAATGCTTGTTGCCTTCCTTCTTGCAATAGGCATTCTAATATTAACCTTCTGGACAATCAGAATTCCAACCCCCTTCCAAAGTCTGATCCTTCATAATTTTAAATAAAAAAGTTATCATCTGACTTCTATTCACTAGGTCTTGTGATGATTAAAACTATTTTGATGCTTTGATGGTTATCTGATCTTATTTATAAGGGTATTCTGTCCAGCATGCAGATCATAACTCAGTCATGTCTCATGCATGTTCTCCCATAAATATACCAGTATCTCCTCCCCATCCACCAAATGCCCCACCACCACCACCATTGTATTGGGAGTGTTCCTATACATTTTTTGAAACTAACTATGGACCAGCAAAGCACACAGGCCAATTATCCCTTGATCTTACTACATGACTATCCTATTCTCCCTGTTCCCCCCCCCATAGATATCTTTGCTGATATTCATCTCACCACTTCTCATTTATATTGTGTTTCAGCCTCCTGCCAAACAAACCCAATCTCCATTGCTGCTTATGTGATCTTCTACTTTGCTTCTTTGGAGGGAGTACCACCTGATTTACAACCAGTCTTACAATATCACTGGAATGTGTTTATATTAATATATTTTTTTAAAAAGGATGGGCCTCCATTTCATGGAGAAGCTTTGGAACATTAAACTAAAGGTGCTCAGAGAGGGGACTATGGGCACTGAGTATGGATCACAATACAGTATTTTCACTTTTTTTGTTGTTTGCTTGCATTTTGTTTTCTTTCTCATTTTGTTTTCATTTTTGATCTGATTTTTCTTTTTCTTTTTCTTTTTTTTTTTTGGATTTAACAGATTTATTTTCTTCTTTTGGAAGCTTTTTATTTTCAAAACATAGGCATGGAAAATTTTTCAACATTGACTCTTGCAAAACTTTGTGTTCCAATTTTTCCCTTCCTTTCCCTCACCTCCTCCCCTAGATGACAAGTAATCCAATATATACTAAACATGTTAAAATATATGTTAAGTCCAACATATATGTAGACATGTATACAATTCTCTTGCTGCACAAGAAAAATCAGATCAAAAAGGAAAAAAAAGAGAAAGAAAACAAAATGCAAGCAAACAATAACAAAAAGAATGAAAATGCTATGTTGTGATCCACACTCAGTTCCCAGTTTCCTCTGGGTGTAGATGACTCTTATTGGAACTGGCCTCAATCATCACATTGTTGGAAAGAGTCATGTCCATCAGAATTTGATCTGATTTTTCTTGTGCAGCATAATTGTGGAAATATGTATAGAAGAATTGCACATATTTGAGCCCATTGGGGAAGGAAGGGAAAAATTTTGGAACATAAGATTTTGCAAGGATGAATGTTGAAAAGTATTTATGCATATGTTTTGAGAATAAAAGAAATGTTAATAAAAATAAACTAATGGTGCAGTTTTCCAAAGACAATCCAATACTCTCTTCTCTTCCTGGCCAATTCTAAAAGATGGACTGGTCGTAATTAGAATGAGGGATGTCCTCATGTTCTATTGGTATCCAGGAAATGTCCAGAGATCTCAGAGGAAGTTGCTCAGTAAGTTGAGTGGACCCTCTGGGGGTCAATTTATTGGAGGAAATGGATGAAAGTACACAGGATGGGCAGGAATGGGTGGAATCTGCATCCTTGGAGAAAATATCCACACCAATGAGATCACAATTCCAGTAGAGTGTTGGAACATTTTTTCTTTCTATTATTTTATATACAAATTTCAACTATATTAAGGATTACGTACATTTGAAATATTATAAGAACTTAGTATAGTGCCTGATACATAATAGGTGATAAAAAAAATGTTGATTCATTGATTGATTAAACCTAACCAAAATTATAATCCAGCCATAAACTTTCCATAGGAAAATGCATTTACTTTCTAAACAGTCTCTTTACAAAGAACTATTGAAACTGACAGTGTTTGTAAGTTGGAAATTGCCTGTATTTTTTTTTTTTTTTGTCTCAGACAACACCCAGCTGCAAAACTTACTTAAACTTGCAGGTATCCTCTTGCCAAATGCAGGGAGATACACACAATGGACAGCCCATCCACTGCCTGACCTTCTTTTCACTGTGTATCATCCCTCACAGTTTCCTGTTGTTTCATCTCTTGCTTGCTCTTTAGCACGACCGAGATGGATTATCACGCAATTCACCCATTTGCTCAGCCCCACAGATGTTTTTAGGTCTTAAATTCTGCTTCTAACCTCAGCCAAATGGCTTTCACCAGAAACTGCCTGAAGAACACTTTAGCATTTCTTTTATAGGTGAAGGGTCTCTATTGATGGTTTCTATCATTTTCATGAATCCATCCAATAAATAACTATTGTGCTCCCATTATTGCTGAGACAGGGGTGGAGGGTGGAGGATACAAAGATGAGAAAAACATAGGCTCATAGATCCCGAGCTGATTATTGATCTCAGAGACCAATAAGTCTAACTCCTTAATTTTTAGTTCTTGACTTCATGCAATTTATTCTCTATGTAGAAAGGGAAATAAAACACATACACACTATTAAGAATTAATTAGAGGATTAAGAAGATTAAGATTAAGAAGATACTTTATGTCCTATGGGAGGAGAGATAGAGATAGCTTTTGACTGAGAAGTCAGGGACAAGATGGCATTTGAATGAAGCCTTGTCAACTAGCATTTGTTCTGATGGAGCTAAGGAAGAGCATTACAGGTAGAAGGAAATACATGTGCCCTGCTCCCAAGGAATTTACTAATAGTGTATTTGTATATATGCATGCATGCATGGAGGTATATATGTGTTAAAGGTAGAGATAATATTTCTTTTAATCCTATCCAGTATTTTTCAAGTAATATGGATGCTCTCTGTCAGGGCCAGACCATCTCCTTCAGGGTTCTAGGATACCCTGAGAGGAGTCTCTTTAATCTACCATTGATTCAGGTCGTCCCCCCCCCCCAGATTCCCCCTATTTATGGGACTCAGTAGTTTGGGCAGCTCAGATCCATTTAACTGCTTAAATGTTGGTAGCTTTTACTCACTGATATAGGAAGAACAGATACACAAACATTTTCCCCCAAGCTTCTGCAGCATAATCACCCCTTTGCCTTCTCAGTCTTGGGGTGGGGGGAGGTTAGACTTAAACTGACCTACTTACGGATGGCGTTGCTGCCAGACTTCTGTTGGTCTAGATCCTCAAAGTTACTCCCAAAGTTCATTTCCAGCTCCCTGTTTCTTGTTCCTTGGAGCATCAATGGTGGGCTGCCTACAAGATCCAACAAGGATTCAGACTCCCCAATTCCTGTGACTCACTTTCTCAGCCTCTTAAAGGAAACTCCCAAAGGAGTTTCTCATTGGATGTAGTGAGTGGGGAAGGCATCCCTCCTTCAGATGCAAATGGAGCAAAGGGAGGACCAGGACTGATTAAAGCCATTTTGAAGACTCCAGCAGTTACATCTATATAATCAATGGAACTCCCCTCAGCAACATAGTGGACCAAGTGAAGTTAATTATAGAATAGCCACGTTTTCTCTGTGGCACTTCTCTTGAATGTCAACACAATTCACCCAGAATTCGCTTCCTGGAGTCCTTTATATGGAGATGCCATTTTAACAAGCTAGTATATTCACCAGTCTCCTATCACATACCTTTCATCTTGCCCTTATTTTCATGTCCTACCCCCATAAGTATAAATTTTTTTTTTCTGCTGATATCAGTCATTAGACTAGCCAATTTAACTGGGAAGATTCTTTGGGGTTGACCTCTTCTCCACCACTACTTACTTGTGAAATCAGAGCTGTAGTCTGATAGGACTTTGCCCCAAGGCACTGATATCTGGTGTGCTGTCTCCTCTTGGCTTTGGACAGCTATCTCTGACCTCACTGTCCCATGCTAACCTTCCTTTATGTAGCACAATATCTCCTGATCCCTTAGCCAGCCCAGATCATCCCTCATGGCTGTTTACCTTTGCCCTCTTCCTTCAATCTGCCAGCAGCCTTCTCACACCTCATTCCGTTAGGGAGAGATCTTTTTTTCTTTTTCTTTCTTTCTTTTTTTAATTAAAGCTTCTTATTTTCAAAACATGCATGCATAATTTTTCAATATTGATCCCTGAAAAACCTTGTGTTGCAAATGTTCCCCTCCTTCCCCTCACCCCCTCCCTTAGATGGCAAGTAATCCAATATATGTTAAACATGTTAAAATATATATTAAGTCCAATATATGTATACATATTTATATAATTCTCTTGCTGCACAAAAAAATCAAATCAAAAAGGGAAAAAAATTAAAAAAAAATTCAAGCAAACAACAACAAAAAGAGTGAAAATACTATGTTGTGATCCACCCTAAATTCTCATAATTCTCTCTCTCTGGGTGCAGATGGCTCTCTTCATCACAAGATCATTGGAACTGGCCTGAATCATCTCATTGTTGAAGAGCCACGTCCATCAGAATTGATCATCATGTAGTCTTGTTGCCATGTACAATGATCTCCTGGTTCTGCTCATTTCACTCAGCATCAGTTCATGTAAGTCTCTTCAGGCTTCTCTGAAATCATCCTGTTGGTCATTTCTTACAGAACAATAATATTCCATAACATTCATATACCATAATTTATTCAGTCATTCTCCAACTGATGGATATCCATTTGGTTTCCAGTTTTTTGCCACTACAAAAAGGGCTGGGGTGGAGATTTCTAAAGCCATGATCCTCTAGTCCACTCACAGTGGACTAAGCTGAACTCTCTGAGGAACAGATTACCCCCTGACTTGTGGGGATTGAACAATTTTATTGTGTTGCCTGCCTGTCACATGAGATCAGAGGTGGAATCCCAGGTTTTTCCATAATCAGACAGAGCTGGGTTCAATCTCTGTCAATCTCCTCAAAAATAAGCTTTGGATCCTGAAATCCAGTGTCTCTCTCTGAGATTAAACTGAATTTATGCCAAGGGCCAGAAATGATCCTTTTAACTCTGGAGCAAATAGTCATGAAATGGGGGACCAAGTGGACAATGCATTGCATTTGGAGTTAGAAAAGCCTAAGATGGGATCATTCCTCAGACAACTGAAAACTGTGACCTTAGTAAGTTACTTAGCCACTCAAGCAGTTTCTTCATTTATAAGACAGCAATATTAATATTATCTATGTCCCAGGTTAGTTGGGAAGTTCAAATGTTGTTTTTGTTTTTTCTCAGTAGTACTTTATTTTTACAAATACATGTAAAGATAGTTTTCAACATTCATTTTTGTAAAACTTTGTGTTCCAAATTTTTTGTCCTTCCTCCCTTACTTCCCCCCTCCTCAAGATAGCAAGCAATCTGATAAATGTTAAATATGTGCAATTCTTTTAAACATATTTCCATTTTTGTCATTTTGTACAAGAAAAATCAGATGCAAAGTGAAAAAAAAACATGAGAAAGAAAAAGCAAATAAACAAGCAAACAAAAGATAGAAATACTACACTTTGATTTATAGTCAGTCTCCATTGTTAAGATAACATTTGTAAAATACTTCATAAACTTTAAAGAACTATGTAAATGTTGATGAACAATAATAGCAACAGTAGACAACTATATGATATGGTAGAGTGCCAGGCCTGGAATCAAGAAGATTTGAGTCCAAGTTGCGCACTAGATGCTTACTAATTATGTAAATCTGGGCAAGTCACTTGATTGCTGCTTGCCTCAGTTTCCCCATCTGTAAAATGAACTACTTTACATGATTGTTTTTTTTTTAAATTTTATTTTATTTGCATAACATATGTGTGGGTAATTCTTCAACAATAACCCTTACATAGCTTTCCGTTACAAATTTTTTCCCCCCAACTTCCCCACCCCTTCCCTAGATGGCAGGATATCCACTACATGTTAATTATGTTAAAATATTGGCAAATCGAATATATGTATACATATTTCCAAACTTATCATTGTTGTGCAAGAAAAATCTTATCTACACAAACGATATATCAGATAAAGGAAACACAATGTAAGCAAACATCAATCAAGGAGTATGAGAATGTTATGTTGTGGTCCACATTTCGCATCCCTCTCTCTGGGTGTATATGGCTTTCTTCAGTGAACAATTGGAGGTGGTTTGAAACATATCATTGTTGAAGAGAGCCATGTCCATCAGAATTAATTGTCATATAGTACTGTTGTTGCCGTGTATAATGATCTCCTGGTTCTGCTCATTTCACTCAGCATCAGTTCATGTAAGTCTCTCCAGGCCTCTCTGAAATCATCTTGCTGGTCATTTCTTTTTTTTTTTTTTTTATTTGTATGACATGTATATGGGTAGTTTCCCAACATTGATCTTTACAGAGCTTTCCATTACAAATTTTACCCCCAGTCCCCTCCCCTCCCCTAGATGGCAGGAAGTCCACTACATATTAATAATGTTGAAATGCTTGAGAAGTTATGCAAGAAAAATCCTATCTACAAGAAAAAAAAAGAATCAGAGAAAGGCAACACAATGCAAGCAAATGTCAATAGAGATCATGAAAATGTTACGTTGTGGTCCATATTTCATATCCCTCTCTCTGGGTGTATATGGTTTTCTTCATTGAACAATTTAAACTGGTTTGAGACAATTCTTTGTTGCAGAGAGCCATGTCCATCAGAATTGATCATCATGTAATACTGTTGTTGCCGTGTATAATGATCTCCTGGTTCTGCTCATTTCACTCAGCATCAGTTCATGCAATTCTCTCCAGGCCTCTCTGAAATCATCCTGCTGGTCATTTCTTACAGAGCAATAACATTCCATAATATTCATATACCATAATTTATTCAGCCATTCTCCAATTGAAGGGCATCTATTCAATTTCCAGTTTCTAGCCACTACAAAAAGGGCTGCCACAAACATTCTTGCACATGTGGGGCCTTTTCCTTTCTTTATGATTTCTTTGGGATATAAGCCCAATAGAAACGCTGCTGGGTCAAAGGGTATGCACAGTTTGATAACTTTTTGAGCATAGCTCCAAATTGTTCTCAGAATGGCTGTATCCGTTCACAGCTCCACCAACAATGCATCAGTGTCCCAGCCCTCCCACAACCCCTCCAACATTCATCATTAACTTTTCCTGTCATTTTAGCCAATCTGACTGGTGTGAAGTGATATCTCAGGGTTGTCTTGATTTGCATTTCTCTGATCAACAGTGATTTGGAGCACCTTTTCATATGACTATAAATAGTTTTAATTTCATCCTCTGAAAATTGTCTGTTCATATCTACAGGATTGTTTTGAAGATCAAATAAGATAATATCCATAAAGTGCTTAGCACAATGCATGGCACATAGTAGGTGTTACATAAATGTTAGCTATTATTCTTGTTGTTATTTAAATAATAATAATAAGTAACCCCGTATTTCGTCAATGTTTTTATCCAGGAAAACTGCAGCAACTGCCTACCTCCAGGGAAAGGACCCTGCAACATTGTCTCTATCTAGCTGCCGCTTGCCACAGTTTCTCATACAGATATCTCCTCCTTTTACATTCTAAGTCTGCTCTTTTTGGCTGCCATAACCTCAGGATGTCTCTTTGAACAATACAACTACGTAATCTCTAGCAACCATTTCATTTCTAAATCATAAGAAAACAGACTTTCTCCTTGGCTTGCTTCATGACATAACTATAAAGTTCAGCCAACAGTCTTTCTTCCTTTTGTTTTTTCTTTTTCATTCTCGAGATTTCTTTTTAAATCCATCATAAATTGCCCTAGACCTAAAGTTTGCATCCTTCTCCTTCACGCTTGGCATATTAATCCCTGAAAAAATGTCTCTTGGAGTCCTCCCCATTGATTGCAATCAAGATTCCTACAACTGACTTCCCAGAATCTGAGGATGATAACAAACTGTTGTCTTTCCATCAGAAAGTCTACCTTACTCTTCTCTCAGTTCTTCTGACTTTTTAACATCCATATGTAGCCTTAATGGAATCATACAGCACCAGAATCACTTTTTTTTTGTTCTCCATTATTCCATCATTATTTCCTCTCTTAATGGTTCTCTCTCCTCCTTCTTTCCCTACACTCACTCCAAGATTTGTGTCTGTTTTCTCCATTTTCTCTGGGTTCCACTACTCTCCATGATCTTTCTCCTTCCTTACCTTTCTCCACATCTGCTTCCAACTCCTGGGTCACTTTATTCCATCTTGTATTCTGGAATGATTCATCCAACCATTTCTTATAATTGTTGCAAGTGTTCCCTCAAGTCACTTTTCCTTTCTGTTCTGCACAGATGGCAGAATTTTTTTCTTTTACCCATGTGTAGACTCAGAATTTTATTTAGGAAAAGATTACATGGTGGCAGATAGATGTAATTTTTTTCTTCTACAATTATGTTGTGGCTTATTTATTAGGCATTCCAATTTCACATTTCTGTATTCCAATCCTTCCTTCTTCTCTTAAGCTTTCCCTCTCATCACATAAAGACCATGTGTGTTCCACACCCTTTGACTAAGTCACCACATGGTTTCAAAACACATAGTGAGCTCAGAAAGCAAGCAAAAATTATTGCATCCTTATTATGAATTCTAATATTATCTTGGTAGAGTTGGGGAAAATTTCATAGTGGATAAAGAGCTGGACCTGATACCAGGAAGACCTGTATTCAAGTTTTATTTCTGATTGCTGTATGATACTGGCTAAGTCATTAATTTACCTTCCAGGATTCTAGGCAACTATCAATTGCAGAGAAGGTCCCAATCTGAGAAAGAGTTTTATATATATATATATATATATGTGAGATCACAGGCCCAGTTTTTACCCTTTATGAAATGATAACCTCCATAAAAGTCCTACTTGAGCTGTGGAGTGGCCCTTGAGTTTTCCAAGGCTACGTCAATAGAACACAAGCTGTCACACATTCTACATGATGGAAATAAGGTGGACATGTTCCAAATGACAAATAGACAAGGATCATTCTAGTTACAAAGGACACTCACAGTAACTAGGTTGCTAAATACTTGATAAATTCTTTTTTAAAAATAATAACTTTTTAGTCTTTCTTTTTCCTTTTCCTTTCCTTTCCTTTTCTTTTTTTTTTTTGCTAAGGCAATTGGGATAACTTTTTATTTTCAAAATATATGCAGATAGTTTTCAATATTCACCCTTGCAAAACCTTGTGTTCCAAGTTTTTTCTCCCTCCCATCTCCCCAGCAAGTAATTCAATATATCTTAAACATGTGCAATTCTTCTTTACATATTTCCACATTTATCATGTTGCACAAGAAAAATCAGATGAAAAAGGAAAAAATGAGAAAGAAAATAAAAAGCAAGCAAACAACAACAAAAAAGGTGAGAATACTATGTTGTGATCCAATTCAGTCCCCACAGTCCTTCTATATGTAAATGGTTCTCTCCATCCCAAGTCTATTGGAACTGGTCTATATCCTCATTGTTGAAAAGAGTCACGTCCATCACAGTTGATTATCTCATAATCTTGTTGCTGTGTACAATGTAGCATCCGTTCATGTAAGTCTCTCTAGACTTTTCTGAAATAGATAATAAATTCTTTAGTTTGGTAACCAATGAAGCAGAAAGAGATCCAGAAAGATAAGTCCTATAAGTGATACTGCTGCTTGCAGAAGAAACAGTGGAAGAACAGCACAGTACAGTGGTACTGGGTTTGGAGTCTGAGTTCTAATCCTAACTATGATTTAACATTCTAATCCTACCCATGACACTAGTGTGACTCTGGTCAGGTCATTAATTTTTTTTATAATTTCTTTTATATAAAAATTGGGAGATGGGTTTGACAAGTTCTGAGCTCTAAGTTGATGAGCCTGTGAATGATGAATGATGAAAGGATGGAAAGAGAGTACTAAGAAATCCACAATTTTTAGATGACATGAACATTAACTGCCAATTCCCTAAATGGGTTGAAACATTGCTGAGTCACATCCTGAATGATATCTCCATTATAAATTACACATTATAAAATACATTATAAAATTCACTAGGAAGCATCAGTGGAAGGAGTCATCACTGGCTCTCTGAAGAGAGATGGGTAGAATTGGCTCCATTCTACGTCCAAGAACAAGGGACATCATTTCATGGGACACTTGATCATCTTGCCATCAATTTTTATGTTGAAGAAAGACAAAACGACTTCTATAGAAAGAAGTTACAATTTATAAATCCAATTTCTATTGTAGAAAATGAGAAAAATAAAACTCAGTTATTAAAATTGCAGAAGTACAAGGAAACATCTGGAGATCACCAGCATGAATGTGTTTGGCACATAGTAGGCACTATATAAATATTTATTCCCTTCTTCTTTCCATGTAGCAACAAACATGGTAATGATAATTAGTGAATAGATTTTTTTTTGCTTGTAACCTTTGGCTTTTGTCTCCCTTTGTCCGTTCTTGGGCATGATCAGGAAAATCTTAAGTCCCACATAAAGACAATGGAGAATATTGGGTCTTCCTATTACTAGAAAAATGTGGGAATCCTGCATCCAATAACTCATGTTCAGGGGCTTCCATTGAATGAGCTCCCAGTGCTTGCTGTGATTGTTCATTGTCCAGGTATAGACTGAGGTGAAGAAAAGGAAAACCATATTAATGGTCCTGGAGCAATCAGATGCATGAGCTACCCCTCCATGCACGTTTGGCCTTTGCATTTGTTCCTTCACATACATTTGTCCCTCTTCACAAGCATTTATTAGGCACCTAAGACATGTCACACACTATGGCCATGTATGCTCCCTATGTGTATGCTTTTCCATACGTATTCTCTATGTGTGTCAACTTTTCCAATTGATGATACATGTATTTTTGAGGGATTATGTTCAAGATCTATGAGGGAGATATTTAAAATAATTAAATGCTTTTACTTTGACTTAATATAGACTTTGGCTGATTTTTAAAGGGAAACACACCCATGGAGGCTTATGAGCTATGATTTTGAGTCCATATAGACTCACAGAGTACCTTAAGCCTAAAATAATAAATTTCTGGGTGACCTGTTTTGTGACTTGTGAGTTGTGAGTCCACTTGGCTCCAAGGAATAATGTTGAAGATACATGGATGAGATAAGTAGTGATGATCAAAGGAAGAAAAAACGTATAGTAGTGGTTGGTACCCCTTCTGAGTGGTACCTCGATAGCTGTTTGGTGATTCTATGTATTCCAAGAGCATTTATCTGGGGACATTACAAACGGCATTATGAGGTACACCAGACCTAATGACCAATGCCCATATCTAGCAATTAATGTGTGGACCAACGATAACATGAGAAAGAACTTAGAAAGCATTGCCAAAGGTGAAAAACTCCTGAACAGAAAAACTGAAGACTTTAGGAGAATTAGAAAGCACTTTCATCATTTTTATCAGCTGAAAGTAGAGGGATACAGAGGAGAAGTCAACCAGTCAAATAATAAGCATTTATTAAGTACCTCAGACACACCAGGGGAAGCTTATGAGCTGTGGTTTTGAGTCCATATAGACCCAGAGAGTCTCTTAAAACTAGAATAATAAATATCCGGGGAACTTGTTCTATGAGTTGGTGTGATCTCAGACACCCTACATAGGCTCCAAGGAGTAATGTTATAGATCTATATTATCAGGCACAAAAAATGTTTTAGAGGAAAATTAAACAATCTCAGCTTATATTTTTTTTTGGGGGGGAAGAAACAACATGTACTTATGGAAGCATAGAAAAATAAATAAAAGAAAGAAAAATTTAGTATATGAATAGCTGATTAAGATAGGGTATGAAAATGGAATTTGATTTTTTGAACCATGGCTTAAAATATTGGTACTTAGCAAATAGTAGTCAATAAAACACATTTGTCTGGAGTCTTATAAATATGATCAAAAAAATTTTTAATTGAAAGGTGAAAAAGCTGCCAACCTATATCTCTTTAACAACAGAAAATAACAGGTAAAAAATAAGCAAATTAGCAAGAAAAGGGTCCAATAATCGACAGGAGGTACTATCTATAAAAAGAGCCAACCTCAGATACTTTCTAGCTGTGTGAACTTGGATAAGTCACTTAATATCTGTGATGTCAGATGTCTTTATATATCTCTCTCTGTGTCTCTGTCTCTATCTCTGTCTCTGTCTCTGTCTCTCTCTCTGTCTCTCTCTGTCTCTCTCTCTCTCAGAGCCTGGAGTGCTAGACCAGAAGTCAGAGATATGAGTTCAAATCCTACCTCAAATATTTATTATGTGATTCTGGGCAAGTCTTTTAACTTCTTTCTGCCTCAGTTTCTTTAACTATAAAATGGAGATAATAACAGCATCTATCCTACTGAGTTGTTGTGGGAAACCAAATTAAATAATATTTATAAAATACATATAATGCCTTACACATAGTAGGTACCATATAAATGGTAGTAGTAGTAGTAGTAGGGTAATATTTTGGGATGGCAGGCTTCAAAGTGTTCAGAAAAAGAATAGAGTAGGAACCAATCAGCTAAGATTTTTCAAGGGAAGTCAGATAGATGGGAAGTTTTACAGACCAAAATTCTAAAGACAAAAATGATTCCAATGAAGAAGAAAGGGCACACCTGTTCATTTAGATTAGATAGATCATTGTAGCTGCAGGCCAAACCTCCCATTTCCAAGATACAGAAAGGCATTTCTAAGGATGATTACAAAAGAGTAATAGCATCTGCTAAGAATAGTTTGAGAAATACTGAAACACCAAAAGAATGAACACTCAGAGTTACAATCAGGGAAAAAGAGATTCAAAGAAGGGGTAAGACTGCTCTCCAGGTTGTGTGATAATTTGATAATGAATGAAGCTGACCTACTTCATCTTCATTTTACATCTGTTTTCTCTCACAAGGAGAAATGACCATTGACCTGGGAGGAATAGAACAAAAATGTTTAGTAGTGAGTTGGCCACCAAGAAAAATGAGGAGAAAGTCAGAGTATCTAGTTGATCTCAGGCAATTTAAATCATCAGTCCCTGAAGAATTATATTCTAAAATACTGAATGACATAATAAATTTGGTTTTTGAACCACTGTCAATTATCTTTCTTGGCTAATAGAGGGTGCTTAATAAAATTTGTTGTTTGGTTGTTTGGTTGAATCATCATGGAGACAAATGAGGATTCCATTGATGGGAGGGGGCAATGAGTAGGGAGTGTCAGTAATTTTTTTTTTAAAAGAACATCAAAACAACATTGGAAAATATCATGGAAAATAGCAGCAGTGGCGCAGGATGAAAGAAGGGCAATTGCCCCACTTTTTTTTTTTTTAAAGGAAGATAATTAAATCTAGAAACTAAAGGTTAATAAGTTTAACTTCTATTTCTTAGAAAATTAGAGGACACATTATTAATGAAAATGTTTTGTTTTGTTTTGTTTTTTTGCTTAGGCAATTGGGGTTAAGTGACTTGCCCAGGGTCACATAGCTAAGGAATGGTAAGTGTCTGAGACCAGATTTGAACTCAGGTCTTCCTGACTTCAGGGCTGGTGCTCTATCCACTGCGTCACCTAGCTGCCCCAATGAAAATGTTTATGAGCATTTAAAAAGAGAAGCACTGATGGGTAAAGCTAGCATCAGGGATAGATCACGCCAGATTAATCTCATTTCCTTTGGGGAGGAAATAATGGATTAATAGATTAGAGAAATGTAACAGATGTGCTATAAGTGGATTTTAGTCTTTAGTTTTGACAAGTTTTACTTGTATTATCCTCACAGGCAATCAATTTATAGGCTAGATAACCAATAGATCATAAAATCATAATTCAGTCTCAGTCTCCTAATTTTACAAAGGAGGAAATTCAAGTCTATGTATATAATAATATGATTAGTAGGATTTAAAATTGGTTGAAGGACTAAATGCAAAAAGTAGTCATTAATGGAGCAAGATCAACTCGGAAATCTCTAGTAAAGGCTGCTACTGAGCTATCCTTGGCCTTGTGCCGGTCAATATAATTTATCAGCGGCTTAGATGAAGTCATACCTATTAAATTTGCAGAAAACACAAAACTGAAAAAGATAGCTAATATGTTTGATGACAGAGTTAGAATCCAAAAAGATTATAGCAGTTTAAAACAATAGGCCAAATCTAATAAAATGAGGAGTCAAGTATAAAGCCTTTCATTTTGGTTCATAATAATTATTATTATCAATATTATTAACAATAACTAGCATTTATATAGTATTTTAAGTTTATAGAGCTCTTAACAAATATTAGCTTGCTTCATCCTTAGAACAGCTCCAAGAGACAGATGTTCTTATTATCCCTATTTTACAAAACGAGTTTGGCAAGATCCTTGGTAAGTTCCTCCCAAATCAAACTAACTTCTGCACCTGATACAAAAATGGACAGAAAAGAGGAAGAAAATATATTGGGGATGGGGTGGGGGAGAAATAAGTTCAGAGTCAGAAATGAAAGAAGCCAAAGGCTTGTGGAATACTCTAAATGTTATTTTTCTCTCTATTAAATGTAGAGCATTTAATAGTTTGCACTGGCAGCTCTAACTGGCATTTATAAATTATCAGTAATGTAGATCTCCTCACTTCCTGAATGTTCTTTCTACTCAAATCTCCTCTATGAAAATTTAGCTAAAAGGAACTATCAGAATAAAAACTTTTAATTCAATTTTAATATAATTCCATACATATAAAAAGCCAAATATATTATTTTTTAAAAAGGTAACAAATTTAGTCTTAGCATTCAATTTGACTTCTGGAAAGGGATTTTCTTTCATCTACCCTCAGGTAATGGGGAATGGCAGGAAGTATATGAGGTAGGGGGTCTCCTCTCTCTCCTAGGTCCACCCCAATTTAGTCTCATCACAAACACTTAACAGGCTCTGAATGGTCCTTTCTCTGTATCATGATTTCTATGTGTCCAGAGCTATTACTCCAGGATGGAGTGGAGTAGGATTCTCTTTGGCTCCCCATGAGACCCCAAGGAAAATTTCACCATAAAAGCCCTAGAAAGGTTCCCCTGGTCTCCCAGTCTATGATGCTGCCATTTGCCATACATTTCAGGTCATTTTCATGTCCCTTGGATTAAGGGAGAAATTCTGTCACTTTCCGTAAAACCAGTGCAAGCCTTGAAGCCCGCTTCAGATAAAAGACTCATGCTTTGTCTTATTCTTAAATCTCTGATTTTTTCTGCTCTGTGGCAGATTAATATATTTGTGATGGGGAGAGATCTTTGGGAAGAGGAGGGGAAAGAAATATGTTGAGAAATGTAGATAATATAAAAAGATATCAATCAAATTTTTATTTTAAATAATTAACTTGATCATTTATTGAGTAATATGTGGATTGATATACTTACCATAATACAAGAACAAGAAAGATTTAGAACATAATTCATCTTTGAAGTTTAATATATATAATATAAGCAAACTTAATTCCCAAAGTTTCTATGACAAAATGAGAAAAGCATTTCTTCCAGATAAAAAGAACTATGTTCTCAGTGTTTATGCTACTTTGTATTCCTATAATATTTTTCTCTTCCATGCTCTGAAGGGTGCTTTACAAATATAACCTCATTAGTCTTTCAGAGTCCTTTGGGAGATAGAAAAATGGCAAATTGCATTAAATTTGGATTGAATCCTTTAAAAACAATTTACAATAAAGCCAGACTTCAGGCTGTGGGAGAAAATATTTGTGCAAATGATGGAAGCCACAATGATCCCATTGACAGTCTTTTATGAAATGATGATATTTTCTTATGCAAGCCTGAAAAACAAATGGCAAAAAAATAACACAGATCTCAAATGAAAATAGCATGTTTTCCTTATATGGATGCATTTGAGATTAATAGAATTAACTTCATTCAGATGATGAAGCATTGCCTGATTGATGCTTTCACTCATTTTTTTCCCCTTTTGTCAAGTGTCCATTGGTTATGGAACTCTCCTTATTGGTAGCAGCCAAGACCCTGCCTTGTGTGAAGAGTGGAGCAGAGTTGGTGAGAGGAGGCTCTAGTTTCTGTCCTCTGCAGATTTTTCAAGCCAGAATTTTGGGACTCTAAGCCATAGTGCACATAGTGCTGGGCTTGGATTCTTCCTGAGTTCAAATCTGGCCTCAGATTGTGGCTGGACAAGTCACTTCATCCTGTCTGCCTCAGTTTCCTCATCTGTAAAATGAGCTGAAGAAGGAAATGTAAACCACTCTAATATCTTTGCCAAGAAAACTCCAAATGGGGTCATGAAACATCAGACATGGCTGAAAACAATTGAAAAACCACAACAAACTATACAATGATCCTTGCAGTTTTAAAAAGTCACATGTTAACATTATCTGTTTTTATTTATTTTATTAAACATTTCCCAATTATATTTTAATCTGGTGTGAGCCACATTTAGGAGTGTTGCAGGCAGAGATTTGTGGCATAAACTATTAGAATTAGAAGGGACATAGACCCTTCTAAGGGACATAGACAATGACCAAAGACCCTTGTTGTTCTGAGCTAGGTCTAACTCAGATTAGTCTTGTGGTAGTTTAAATCTGAAGTTAGCATAAACTGAGACACTCATGGCTTAGTCAAGAGTTTAAAAAAAGTTTACTAACCCATCGCAGAAGAAGACTATTTGATAACAATAAGCACTGATGACACCATGAGTTGATTCAACGGGGTGAAGTTCTCCTGATTCTAAAATGCCCAAGATGGTCAGCCAGCCATCAATAGAGACTACCTGGAGAACCTTATGGATGTTTTGTACTCAGGACCCAGGAAATTGTGCTCATAAAGCCACAGACATTTAATAAGGCTTACTATGAACCAGATACTGTGCTAAGTGCTGAAGACAAATATAAGAATAAAGAAAAAAGTTCCTTCTCTCAAGTAGCTTACACTAGAATTAGGGAAGGCAACAACCGAAAACAAAAGAGAGCTGAAAAACAGGAGGGTGTTGAGAAGAATGATACTCATCAAAGACTGGAAAGTCCCACCTAACCTGGGAGGAGAGGGAAGGATTTCTAGTCTGGAACCCTCCTCAGAGTGGAAGCCCCAGGAGGAATTTAGCAATGAGAGAAAGGGTAAGAGATGCTCCAGAGTGAGAAGGTCCCAGGGACTGATATTCTTATTAAACATGTTTTGGGGTAAAAAGATCCCAGGAGCTAAGGCAGGGGAGGCAAGGTGTTGAAGTCCAGAAAATCAGAGGCAAATCCAGGAGGAGAATGAAAGATGGAAGGACTGGTATGTTCTTTAAAATGGAACTCACCAATGAGAGGAAAGGGTCAGCATGGCAGGAAGATGTTCCAGCCCAAGCTTTGAATCACATCTTTTAAGGAAATTATATTTTTTAAGGAAAATCTACCCTACATTTTATGGGAGTAGTGTTTTAGACTACTATTCCCATCATACTTGTGTCATAAGCTAGGTTAATGATAAAGTCCAAGTAAGTTTTCCCAAGACAAAAAAATATTTTGAACACTTTGCTGTCAGTAGCCAGTGAAGTGATTCTGGTCAATCTGGCTCATATAGGTCCAGCTAGTTTAAAAGGCTGGTTAATTCCAATGCAGTATAATTCAATGACCAATTTTTGAGTTTGTGATATATTCGAGGTATAGTACCAGGTGCTGAAGATTCAAAGACAAAACACAAACCTGACCTGAAGCCCTAAGTGAATGCCCAGAGCAGCATTCCAGCTTCAGATCCAGAGGGGCCATCTGATAGCCATGGATACCCTCCCCCAAACTGCTATTGCTGTCAGTACCTGACTCCACTTGGGTGAATCCTTCTACTTTGTCTTTCCTCCCTGGATTCCCCTTTGCACTTCATAAATATTATCAGTCATGATATTTGCAACATTAATGATCACAGAACTACTGAATCTGAGAATTGGAAGGGAGCTCCGCAAGATACAGGACAACCCATACACATAAGAATTATACCATGCCCCGAGAAATAATTTTTTTAAATGATCAGATTTGTAATCTAATTTTAAGACAAAAAAGGTAAGCAACAAATTTGTCATAAATTGTAAAAAGTGTTAAAGTAGACGTCTTATAATTATAGACATAGTTGATATTTCTGTGACCTAGAAATTGTATAAGATATTATTTCAAATAGATTTTTATATTGGTGTAGTAGTAGTTTTATATTGGTATAATATGGTTATCAAAGTTGTTCAACCAACCTGAGTTGTCTCTCCCCTCATTCTACTAGTGACACATTACCTAATTGAGTTTCTCCAATATAAACACTCCTTTTCTGCTCTGAGAAGACACATCAAAGCATCTGTACTTCTCTCTGGGTCTGTTTCTGTCTCTCTCTCTCTCTCTCTCTCTCTCTCTCTCTCTCTCTCTCTCTCTAGCTCTGAGTTCCCATCCAGAGATAGCATTCAGGCAAAACACTCTAGGGTTAAATCCATCTTTCCCTTCTCTGAGAATACTTGCCTTTCAATCGCCTTCTCCCAACAGAATTTCTATAAATACACAAATACTAACAAAGTACTCTGGTTAATCCCCTTTATAAAATCAAAGTAAATGTCCCCATAAATAAAAGTGAGCAGACATTCCCTAGACCCAGAAGGAAAGGGGCCAGGCTTCTCCAAAGCAGTCAAATAAAAACAGGTGATAAAAATTACTATCTTGGGGATCTGTAGACCAATGGGGAAGTTTTCAGCAACACAGACTCTCACTCTTTCCCCAAACTCCCCATATCCAAATAGTTTAAATAGTTTCTCTTCCAGAGACCTGATTCTGTTTTTTTCCTAGTGGCTGCCTTTGCCCAAACTTTTACTCTGTCACCTTCATGTACCTCATACGCTCTCCTTCTTCAGCTCCTAGTGTCTTGTACATGCCTTATTAGTAGTTGGGTTTTTCTTAGAATATCACCAAGATGTTAGGGGTATAATCCCTTCCAAAGGCAAGTACTTTTAATAGAAGATTTTTGATAAACAAAACCAATGCAGCCAAAATTAGAAAAAAAAAAAAAAGCAGGAATTTGGGCAGGAGGGAGGTTCTACAGCAAGTTTCTTTGATAAAGGACTCATTTCTCAAATACGTAGGAAACAAAATCAAATTTATAAAAATATGGATGATTCTCCAATTGATAAATGGTCAAATGTTATAAACAGGCAGTTTTCAGAAGAAAAAATAAAGACTACCAATAATCACATTAAAAAATGTTCTTAATCACAACTAATCAGGAAATTACAAATTAATAGTATTTTGAAATATCACTTCACATTGATCAGATTGGCTAACATGATAGAAAAAGAAAAATAACAGAGAAAAAGGAACATTAATACATTGCTAGTGAAGTTGTAAACTGATCCAATCATTCTGGAGAACAATTTGGAACTATTTGTACCCAAAGGACTACAAAGTTGTGTATACTGTTTGAACCTATAATACTACTACTAGGTTTGTATCCTAAAGATATCATAGAAAAGGGAAAAGAACCTATATGTACAAAAATATTTATAGCAGTTCTTTTTGTGGCAGCAAAGAATTGGAAATTCAGAAAATGCCCATTAACTGGGGAATGGCTAAACAAGTTGTGGTGTATGATTGTGATAGAATTTTATTGTGCTATAAGAAATTATGAGCAAGATGATTTGAGAAAAACCTAGGAAGATTTAAATGAACTGATACAAAGTGAAGTGAGCATTATACATTATACATCAATATTATAACCATGATCAACTGTGAAAGATTGATGATCAAGACAATGACCCAAGACAATTCTAAAGGACTCATGATGAAAAATGCTATCTACCTGATAGATAGAACTGATGAACTCTGAGTGCAAAACAAAGCATAATTTTTTCACTTTCTTCATTTTTCTTGCTTTTCTTTTTTGTAACATAACTAATAGGGAAATATGTTTTGCATTATTTCATATGTATAATTGATAAATCACTTGCCTTCTTATTCATGGAGAAGAAAATGAGAAGGAAAGGAATTGGAACTCAAAAAAATTTTTTAAAGTGTAAAAATCAATACATTTTTATTTTTTAAACAAATAATTTTTTTAATGAAGGAAAAAATAAAAAGACTTCTGATAACTGACAAAGTTATCCTATGTGGACATCATTTACCTTTCATCATGGTATAATGGTTAATGCTGGAGTTGGAGTTAGGGCCTGAAACTCTATACACTTATTAGCTCAGTTTCTTCATCTATAAATGAGGAATTGGATTGAATGACCTCTAAGATCTCTCCCAATTTTCAATCTATGATTCCATTATTCTATGGACTCATCCAAACTGATTTCATTGGACAAACAGATTCAAACTCAGCTGCAATCTCTGGCTAGGATATTGCTTTTTTAGAAAGAGTAAGAACAATCAAGTTGCTCCCTAGGGTCCTAGGGTAATTAGGACTGGCAGAAGCTTCCCCAGTTCAGCTTCCCCTTAATTCTGAAGCCTGCCATCACTCTGATAGGAAATGTGTCATACTGACAAACTTGAGTTTTAGCCTCCCTATTTAAAAATTTTTCCCTAGTGTGAAAAATCTCACCCTCATTTATGGTGACCATTTATTACATTTCCTAAATCTTCCCCTTTGCAGGCTAGGCCATAACCAAGGAATAACAACTCTGGAGTTCAATGTTCCATGAGTTTTAAAAGCTTTCTCTTTTTGGTCCATACAAATAAATGTGTAGGGAAAAGATAAATAGGAAATTTATGTGCTGGTATGAAGTTCATTGTCTCTACTATTTGCTGGCCTGTTTTTATGGTTTTTATGCAAATGGGCTGTTATTAAAGGCCTTACATTCTTATAAGATGTAAATGTGCTCAAAGTTATATATTCTTTATAATATGTAAAATAATCCATTCAAATATGAATATGGCTTTATAATTTGCAAATGTAATCTGAATGAGACATACTCATTTATCATGAGGAATCGTCTCTGTTCCTACTGTAGATAGCCAATAGAGAAAAATAAAAGGTTCCCAGTCATGAAAACTTGCACGGAAATCTCTAGGTGATTATTGTAGGAATAATAGCCTCATAATCTGGGCAAATTCATAGTCATATTCATTTTCCCTCTAGAATGATGACACTTAAGAGCCAGGACTATTTCCCACAGAAATATATATATTATTGTGAACTACAGAGGGTATGAATTTAAGGAGCAGGATCAGGCTGATATAGGCAAATAAGTATAAGAAATAGGGGAGAAAGATAGGAGAAGAAATAGGGAGAAAAATAGGAAAGGAAAGAAAAGAAAAATAATGGAAGAGGCAAAAGGAAAGAAAAGAAAGAATAAATATGAGAAAGGAGAAAGAATGCAGAGAAAATTTTATGAGAGAAGTAAGAAAAGTCTTCATTTGTAGATATAGCTAGTTTGTATGAAATTAATTTGCTTCTCTTTAGATTATGTAGTTTACTATTAGGTAATTTTAAGTTATATTTTTATTATTACTATCCTGAATACTAAAATCTCTTAATTTTCTTTTCTGTATTTCCTCAGTAGAGTCATTGATTAATATTGACCCAGATCCTATAATCCAGAATTGATACAGCAGAAGGAGAGAATCACAAAGAGCCAGTAGAAGGAATAAAGAAGCCGGGTGGGCCAATGGAACCTAGTACCCAGCTGCTTTTGGTCCATAAGCGACTGTCTGGGGAACACTTGTCTAATGGAAATCCCTCTTATGACATAAGCATCAGAGAAAACTGTCTGTTATAAAAATGTGGAACAAATCAAATGCAGACATGTACCATTTACAGTTATATACTGGGAGGTTTTGCTTTCAGAGGTGCCATAACCAATCTGCTCTTAATACTGGTTTTCCTTTCGAGGGCTGGATCTCTTGCCAATTCTTCTTTCAGCCAAAACACATTTTCCTCTAATTTACAGGAAAAAGAGGAAGACAAAATCCCACCCATCCTTCTCTGAGCTGTTTATTTTCCATTTGAAATTAATGAACTTCCCACAGTGGGGCCAAGTTGGCTTGTTGAGAGAATGAAAGGGTAAGTTTCCTTCACGAAGAACAATCTAAATATTGGAGTGAGTAGCCTTCTGTAATTTTGGTCACCAAGCTGAAGCCAGTAGTAGTTCCACTGAGGAGGAACAATGAGCAAAAAAATTTTGTTTACTAATGGGATGAAAATCACACTCAAATTCCACTTCAAATTCTAGTAGGTCAGATGATGGTGAAATTTGGGAATAAAATTTAATCTGAATATTCAAAAACTGACCAGGTTTGGTTTTGTTCTATTTTTCAATGCTAGCCATTATTTCTGAATTCCTATAGAAAACTTTGGAGAGAGCTTGATGATCCAATTTTATTTTTTTAATTTTTTAAAATTTCAAAACATATGCATGGATAATTTTTCAACATTGACCCTTGCAAAATCTCCCTTCCCTTCACTTCCTCCCCTAGATGGCAGGTAATCCAATACATGTTAAATATGTTAAAATATATGTTAAATCTAATATATTATACATATTTATGCAATTATCTTGCTGCACAAGAAAAATCAGATCAAAAAGGAAAAAAAAGAGAAAGAAAATAAAATGCAAGTAAACAACAACAAAAAGAGTAAAAAAGCTGTGTTGTGATCCACATTCAGTTCCCATACTTCTTTCTCGATGTAGATGGTTCTCTTCATCACAAGATTATTGGAACTGGTCTGAATCATTTCATTGTTGGAAAGAATCCTGTCCATCAGAACTGAGTGATCCAATTTTAGGGCAAAAGCTCCCCATTGGATAAAAGCTGAATGTTCATTTATCTTTAGTAGAGAATAAAGAAATTCCTTCGCTATCATTGTAGAAAGCCCACAATAACTTAAAAGATACATATGAATCTTAAATTCTGTTGAACAATCAACAAGCATTTATTAAGCATCTACTAAGTGTCAGATATCATTCTAAGAACTGGAGATAGGAGGATAAAAGTAAAAATTTTAAAAAGCAAAAAATAAAAATAAAATAAACAAGTCTGCTTTCAAGAAGATTATATTCTAATGCGAAAAACAAAATGTACCTATAGAAGAATATACAAGAAATATATATGTCAACTACAAGTTAGCCTTCTAGGTAAAAATACTAACAGGAGGGAGGACCTGGAAAAGCCTCCCAGAATGAAACTCCTTCCTCTCTTAGTCTTAATTTTCTCATCTGTAAAATGTGGGTAATAGCCCCAAACTAATTACTTTGTTGTGAGGAGCAGATGAAATAATTTTTGTAAATAATTTAGGTAAAGCATTTTGCAAACTTTAAAGTACCTTACTTATATAGAAATATATATACAAATGAAATATAACAATTTATACATAAATATATAAACTATATACATTATATAGTCAGTTGTTATGAATAGAACTGTGTGAATGTTAATACTAGGATATTATATTATATCAGGAAAGAGACCTCAGAGTCTGATTCTCTCATTTCACAGAAGATCTGACCAAGGACATATAAAATATCAGAGATGGTATTGGAGCACAGGTTCTCTGACTCTTGAGAGTGTACATTTTCCTCTATACTACAGTGCCTCCAGAGTAAGTAGGAGTAAAATTAAAACTCAGATCATCCTGTTAAACATTTAAAATCTTTAAAAATCAAAGTCCTTCATTTTCCAGTTTTCTTACAAGTTTCTACCTTTGAGGAACACCATGATGCAGCTATACAGAATTATTTGCCACTTCTTAAACAAAACACTCTATCTCCTTACTTTGTTGTTTTTTGCTCTTAATTCTCGAAGAAGACCAATGACGTCAGTATAGTGAAATGTTGACTTGTTTGTGAATTGGATTTAAATGAGGCAGAGCTGTGCAAAACTGTCAATCTCACTCTCTCTTCCAGCCCTCAAAATCCAGTGACAAAAGTCAAATCTCCTGACTGTAATTTTTTTTAAATTTTAAATTTTAAATTTTTTTATTTTAAATATACATTGTTTTATGAATTAACTTTGCAACTTTTTATTGGCCTTTTTTTCATTTTTGGAATGTTCTCCTTCTGCACTTCTACTTCTTATCTTCCTTGGCTTTCTCCAAGCCCAGTTCAAATATTACCTTGTCCAGGATGCCTTTTTCCATTACCTCTTAACTCCTCTCCTCTCCCTAGAACATCCCATTTGAGATTATCTTCCATCTACTCAGCATGCTTCTTGCATATTAATAGCTGTTTACATGTTGTCTTTCTCCATTAAAATGTAAACTCTTTGAAGGTGGGGACAAATTTTTCTGCCTTGCTTTGTATCCCCAAAACTTTGCAAAGTGCCTGGAAGATAGTAAGCATTTAATGAATGGTCTTTTTATAGACTTCAAGACCAGCATATTATTCACTATCTCATACTTCTCAAAGATAATAATAATAATTCATGTTTCTGTTGTTTGTTGTTACCTACTTATATTTACATAGTGCTTGAAAGTCTGTAAAGCACTTTCTCCATAAGAATTCTGTGAGGAAGAAGTACAAGAATTCTTATAATCATGAAAGACTCATAGCCATTTGGGAACTCACAGCCTAACAAATAGTTGGCAGGAAAAGGATATAATTAGAGTCTCAGGGGTCTATATTCCACTCTAACCACCTCCACAATACAGAGAATCTATTAAGAAGGGGGAGCAGAAAAGAGCATAGCTAGAATTTATCATGAATTGCAAAGGAACACATGTAGCAGGGTTTGAAGCTGATAAATAAGGAGGAAGAAGATAGAGGAGCTTAGTCTCAATTAATTTTATTTACTTATTTATTTATTTAACATTTATTAAGGATATACTACCCTGGAATATGGGGCTAAACCCTGAGAATACAAAACCTAAAATGAAATAGTATTTGGTATCAAGAAACTTGCATTCTACTGGATGAGAAATTCGCAAACATGTCAATATTTGCGTAGTCTGGTCTGAGTTGTATCCACACAAGCATAATAAGAACATAGATAAGCAAAAACAAATGAATCTCTAGCTTACTTTCCCAATTCCCATTGAACTAGATTCCCAGAATTAGGAAGGTTAGATTCCCAGGTGATCCATCCAGGTCTTGGGGTAACACTGATGGGAGTTGGGGTTTCTAGTATTGTCATTCATAAGTCCCCATCTAGCGTGTTTTCCAGTATCAATTAACCAATTGATATCAATTGGCTTTGACAAAAGTTTTTAATAAGGAGGTATTTACTGAGAAGTTACTGTATGGATTTACAAAGAAGAAATACTAAGAATAGTAGTTATAATGCAGTGCCCCAAACATAGGGAAACACTGTCCCCCTCTGCACATACAAGTGCATGGGCTTAAATTTAAAATACAAAGGACAAGGGACATATATGGAGGGAAGATATGGGGCTGAGGACCACCTCATAACTCCTGACCTTTTGAGTTCTTTTCTTACTTCAAAGAACCTGCCAACTTTCTTTCAGAAGGAAGCATCAGTGACGGATGAGCTGCTCTCTTGCTCAGCTCTTTGCCTGGTGCTGGACTTCAGGACCTTAAATACCTACCTCTGGAGTTTGCAGTTTATCATAAAGAGCCACTGTGGGATTTTTAAAAGGTCGAATCGATGCCTTAAGAAAGATTATGTTCCTAGCAGTGTGGAGGATGCATTGGATGCTCTAGAACCTGGTAGCAAGAAGAATAGCTTGGATGCCCTCCAAAAGTCTAAGCAAGTAATGGTAAGTAGTCATTTCCCTCTAGATCAAGTGGTCAAGGGATATGAACAGTTTGCAAAAATGAATTGCAAACTTTCAATCATCAGATTGCTCCACATCACCAATCATAGGCGAAATGCAAATTTAAACAATTCTGGAATTTCACCTCTCAACAAGCAATTTAGCAAACATGACAAAAGACAGAAATAGTCAAAGTTGTTGTGACTGCAGTGAATACATGCATGTGAAAATATTCTTGGTAGAGCTGTGGATTACTCCAACTATTTGAAAAACAATTTCAAATTATGCAAGAAAAGTGACTAAATTCTTCCTACACTTTGACCCAAAGAACTGAGAATTCACTGCTCTCAGGCTATGAGAAACAAAAAGAAAAGCTCCATCCAGACATACCAAAATATTCATAGGCACTTAAAATATTTTTATTGATGTTTTTCATTTTTATATCACATTAATTTCTAAATATATCTTACCCTTCTCTCTTCCCTGGTAAGCTTTTCTTTAGAACAAAGATTAGAAAAGAGCAATGGGGGACAGAGAAGAAGCAGTTCAACAAAGCTAATACAGTAATTGTACATAACAGTATATGCAACATTCCACACTCATAGTACCTATTGCTCCAATAAAGGGAGACATTTCCTCAGATCCTTTCTAGCTTATTATAATCACACTGCTTTTAATTTATTTTAGTGTAATTTTCATTTACATCACATGTTTGACTTCCCCAACTTGCTTATTTTGCCTCAGTTCAAACAAAGCTTCCCATATTTCTTTGAACTTTTTATATTCTTTGCAATAATATTCCATTTTCATGAGCACTTTTTATGGACACGAGGATCTGGCAGCAAACTAAATGCCCATCAATTCAGAGAATTTATTAAATAAATTGGGGTACATAAATAAAATATAATCTTAGTAAGCCATATTGAACAATGAGTATAAGGAATCTGGAGAAATATGGGAAATCTTGAACAAACTGAGGTAAAATGACATAAGTAGAATCAGAACTACAATGATGCAAAGAGAAAATTCAAGCAGAGGATTCTACAACTGGAAAAGCTAATCTTGACCCTATGGAAGAAATGAGAAAAGTTATCTCCTTAATTTTTTTTTTTGCACAAATGGTATACTATAGCCATAGTATATGATGTTTCATTTGCTGTTAAACAAGGTTAATATCCTGTTAGGGTTTGTTTATGGCTTTTCTTTGTTACAAGGAAAACAAGGAAGGAGAAAAGGAAGAATATTTTAATAAATAATTTAAAAGAGCACCAAAAAAAGTTTTATAAATAAATGAATGTCTAGATAAATAGAATGACTAGATAATGGATAGATGATAAATGGATAGATAAATGATAGATAATAAAAGATAGCTAAAATAAATGATAGTTCAATGAATAGAGAGAGAGAAAATAGGATAAATGAATGGATGGAAAGATAAATTGATAGATAATGGATGATAGAAGTAGATAGGTAGAAGATAAATAGATAGATGAAAAGCTATGAGGGTCTGGTGCAAGATGAATCATAGGTCATTAAAAAGAGGCAGTCAGGTGCTTTAGTCCCTCTAGAAAATAGTGATATGTATGGCATCCTATTCTGCTTTTAGCATTGCACAGAACTGAACAGAGAAAGTAAAAAAGTTGAACCAGATGAGTCAGAGAGGTCCAGAATAATAGAAAAAAGAGGAGAAAACATATGGGGGAGAAGGAGGGATTGGAAACAGAAAGGTCTTTTTTCCAAAATTTTGTTTGGAAGCTTGGAATTTAAACTTATGCCACTAAAAAGACTGTTGCTGGCTCTTATGCTTTGACAGGAATTTAAAGAGTGGAAAAAACTACTTCATATCAAGTATTTAACAATTATTCTGTGTTGAAAGAAAGGCTTCTTGAAAATGAAATCTAACTAAACTGGTTTAGATTTGAAATATGGACCAGTTATTTTACTTAGAGAACTGACTAGAACAGGATGTTTTTGACCTGAGTTTATATAATCCCACACATCCCAAGGTCAATCTGTCCTAGTCTACATAGTTTCTCTCCATAAAATGGACAGTAATGGTGGGAATGAGTGTTAAGGTGGTGAGTTGAGTGAAAAGTCAAGAATGATCAAAACAGTCTCATAGTCACAGAAATGATGGCAGCAAAAGAATAGTAGCAGAGTGTCTACAGCATGGCTACCTTCATCTTTACTAGTTAGCTCTAATGACCACATAAAATTAGAGAATCTTTGTTTTGGAAGGGAATTTAGAAAGCATCTGGTCCAACCTCACTCAATTTAGGAATCTCTTCCATAACACTCCAGACAGATGGTCATACCTACTTAACATCATTTAAGAACCCAAATCAAAACACCAGCATTTTACACCTGAAAAACCACGTTGATGTTGGAAAATCATTATAATCATATAAAATGATTGAACATTGCTTATTGTTTAATGTGCACACCCATAAAATTCTGGGATTTTAAACAAAGTTTTGCTATCTGGTTTAAGCTAATTTTCCACTGACATAGTTGATTTTTGCAGCCATACTAGGAAAATCTTACTGTGACTATGGCATGTTGACTTAACTTGGATCTTGTCCAAAAATATCACAGACTGCTAGATCATTAGAGCTGGAAGAGACCTAAGAGACCATCTATTTCAGCAAGCTCATTTTACAGCTAATGAAATGGAGTCCTGGAGAGGATAAGTGATTTGCTATCTACCTGTTTTATACAGGCTCTCTGACACACCTGGACTCAAGGCATTCTTGGATCTCCAAATGGAATACATAGAATCAGCTAACACAATGAATCCTGGTCAGAACTCATCCAAAGGGTTGTGTTTGGGGCACCTGACAGCCTTTGGAGAGTCCATTAGAGAGGGGCCAATTTGATAGAGAATTGGAGAATATGCTAAATGAGGATTGTTACAATGGATAGAGAAGAGAAGACTCAGAGGAAGGACATTACGATTATCTTCTTGTATTTGAAAGGCTTTCACAGAGGAGAAGTTTATAACTGTTCTTCTCAGCTCCAGAACATAGATCTTAGGAGCAATGGGTGAAAGTTCCAGAGAATTAAGATTTACGTTTGATATCTGGAAAAAATTGCTAATCAATCAGTTAACAAGTATTACTAAGTGTCTAATATGTGTCAAGCTCCGTGCTAGACAGAAGGACTACAAAGACAAAGGTGGAGAGACAAAGAGCTTAAATATGGACTCCAGGGGTGGATGATCAACATGTTTACAAATAAGCAAATACATGGTATATATACAACAAATGGGTAGTGATTTCCAGGGTGGGCAAGAGAACCTGTAAATTTGAGTCAGGAAAGGCTTCTTGAAGAAGCATTAGAAAGACAGCTAAGTGGCGCAGTGGAGAGACCACCAGCCCTGAAGTCAGGAGGACTTGAGTTCAAATTTGACCTCAGACACTTAGTACTTTCTAGCTGTGTGACCCTGGGCAAGTCACTTAACCTCAATTGCCTCAGCAAAAAAAAAAATGTATTAGAGTTACCCCAAAATGGAATGGGCTTCTTCAAGAGGTATTGGGTTATCAGTCATAGGAGTTCAAGTGAGGCTGCATGACCATTTTTGGAGAGCATTTTTATTCAGGTTTAATTTAGACTGTTGGCCGCTGAAGTTTCCTTCAACTTTAAAATTTTGTAATTTATGGAATCACTCTCACAATTCCCAAAGTACTGGAGGACCCAAAAAGAAGAGGTTCCCTCAGTGCTGTTGGAGAGAAAGTGATAATATGAGAGAGGGAAGCAAGGAAATTTTCTTTCTAAAATTTGCTTCCAAGAGAATGAATGCATAAATGAATGAAAAAGTATTGATAGTATTTATTTAATACTTACTATGTGCCAAGCACTATGCTAAGTGCTGAGGATACAAATATAAAAGATAAGACAGTACCTGCTTTCCAGGACCTCTTACTCTTGTTGCTTTTAAGAAGAGGTAATATTTATTATATTGAGATAAATATATAATGTTTTTAGATTAAAAAATGTCTAGATCCTAAAAGTAAAGTAGTAAAGTATATGGCAAAGGCCAGAAGTCCTGTATGTGATCCCAGTCCCAGAGATCTGGAGGGTCTAGAGGCAGGGCAAGTGGTTGAGTCTGAAGGACCTCTGGAGCAGTTGGTAAGATCTACTCATACCCCACCTTGTCAAAAAGAATAGATTTGCGATAAATGGTCAAAGGATATGAACAGACAATTTTCAGATGATGAAATTAAAACTGTTTGTAGTCATATGAAAAGGTGCTCCAAATCACTATTGATCAGAGAAATGCAAATCAAGACAACCCTGAGGTACCACTACACACCTGTCAGATTGGCTAAAATGACAGGAAAAGTTAATGATGAATGTTGGAGGGGATGTGGGAAGGCTGGGATACTGATGCATTGTTGGTGGAGCTGTGAACGGATCCAACCATTCTGGAGAGCAATTCGGAACTATGCTCAAAAAGTTATCAAACTGTGCATATCCTTTGACCCAGCAGTGTTTTTATTGGGTTTATATCCCAAAGAAATCATAAAGGAAGGAAAGGGCCCCACATGTGCAAGAATGTTTGTGGCAGCCCTTTTTGTAGTGGCTAGAAACTGGAAACTGAATGGATGCCCATCAATTGGAGAGTGGCTGAATAAATTATGGTATATGAATGTTATGGAATATTATTGTTCTGTAAGAAACGACCAGCAGGATGATTTCAGAGAGACCTGGAGAGACTTGCATGAACTGATGCTGAGTGAAATGAGCAGAGCCAGGAGATCATTATTCACGGCAACAACAATACTATATGAGGATCAGTTCTAATGGACATGATTCTCTTCAACAATGAAATGTTTCAAACCAGTTCCAATTGTTCGGTGAAGAAAGCCATATACACCCAGAGAGAGGGATGTGAAATGTGGACCACAACATAACATTTTCATGCTCTCTATTGATGTTTGCTTGCATTGTGTTTCCTTTATCTGATTTTTCTTTCTTGTAGATACGATTTTTCTTGCACAACAATGATAAGTGTGGAAATATGTATACATATATTCGATTTGTCAAGTATTTTAACATAATTAACATGTAGTGGATATCCTGCCATCTAGGGGAGGGGTGGGGAGTAGGGGGGAAAAATCTGTAACAGAAAGCTATGTAAGGGTTAATGTTGAAGAATTACCCATACATATGTTTTGCAAATAAAAAAAAAATTTTAATTAAAAAAAAAGAATAGATTTGTTGACTCTTATCTTTCTCAACTTATCAAGAAGCCCAGGAAAAAAGGGGAAGACAAGAAAGAAGGGTACCTCAATAGGAACAAGTCTGTTCTCTACCGAGTCATCCTGGGTAGGATGGCTGGCCCCAGCCAGGGGAGAGGTAGAGGAAATACAAGAGGACGGGACATATACCATAATGATGAATCTTAAAATTGTTCTCTTTAAAGGGGCATTCCATATACATGAATACATTTTTGTATCAAGGCAAAGGGTATGTAAGATCAGAGGATTTAAACTGGAAAGGATGAGATGATGTAATCTGTTATTATTTTATATATTAGACAAGACATGATGCTTTAGACAAAAGAAAGAACTCTTCCCACTATGATAAAAACTCTTTTCTTGTTACCTAACCAAGAAGAGGCAAAACAAGGATAAAAAAAGATAAAACAATATCCTTGATAAACATTGATACAAAAATATTAAATAAAATATTATCAAATGGGATATAGTGTCATAATAAAAAAAGATAATACATTATGGCCGATTTGGATTTATAACAAGAATACAAAATTGGTTAAATATAAGAAAAATGAAAAATATATAAATAAAAATTATAGCCACATGATTATAGTAGCAGACCTTTAACCAAATTAAAAAATTAGAAAGCATAGTCAACTTTTCCTTATCATGGTAAAAAGTATCTACCTAAAACCAAGAGTGAACTTTATATGTAAAGGTGAAAGATTGGAGACCTTTTAAGTTAAATCAGGGATAAGGCATGAATGCTCTTTTTTTTTGCCTTTTTTATTCACAATAGTGCTAGAAATACTAGCTATACAAAACAAAGAAAAAAATTGAGAGAATAAGCATAGGCAAAGAGATAAAACTGGTACTTTTTGCAGAAGATATCAAATTGTCAACTAAAAGTAATTGATATAATTAATAAGTTTACCAAATGTATTTGGAAGATATAAAATAAATCTACATAAATCATCAAGTATTTTTATATTGTACCTATACAATTCCCAGGAGAGAGACAGAGAAAGAGAGAGAGAATTGGAAAGATAAATTCCATTCAAAATAAGTATAGAATGTACAAAATACTTAGGAATCTATACCAAGACCCACAGAGACACTATCTTAATTTGGCTATTAAGCATTCTTTACAGAAGTAAAGATAGATCTATATGGTTTTTGTTGCTCAGTCATTCAGTTGTATCCAATTCTCCATGACCCCATGGACCATAGCACGCCAGCCCTTCTATCCTTGACTATCTCCTGAAATCCGTCCAAGTTCATATTTATTGTTTCCATGACACTATCCATCTCATCCTTTATCATCCCCTTCTCCTTTTGTGTTCAATCCCCAAATGAGGGATTTTTCCTATCACTCTCATCTTCTCATTATGTGGCCAAAGTATTTAAGCTTTCAACTACAGTATTTGACTTGTAATGAATGCTCTGATCTTTTTTGTCCAATAGACTCTCAAAACTCTGTTCTAGCACCACAATTCAAAAGCATTGATTCTGGAGAACTCAACTTTCCTTATAATCTACCTCTCACAACTATACATTGCTATGGGAAAAACCATAGCTTTAAAAAAAAAGCTTTTTATTTTTTAAAAAATACATGCAAAGACAGTTTTCAATATTCACCTTTGCAAAACCTTGTGTTCCAAATTTTTCTCCCTCCCTCCCTTTCCCCTTTTCTCTAGAAGCAAGTAATACAATATATCACATCAGATTTATGAAATTATTCAGCCTTTGAAATATTATTCTAATACATGCACAGAATCATGGAATTTTAGAGATGGAAAGGTCATAGGATTTAGAATTATAAATTATCTGAATTGTCATCAAATACCAAACTTTCATGAAGAAATTGAGAACCAAGGGTATTGCCCCAAATGCCACAGAGCTAAGTAATGGCAAAATTTGAACTAGAACCCAGGAACATATCTTCCTCCCACAATATCATGCTGTATCTCTGGCAAATGATCTCATGGTTATGCAATCAGTTTCCAGAATAGCTAATTTCCATTCTGAAATTTCTCCATGTAGTGATCAGGCCTATCTTCTTCAATGGACCTTTGTTATTTCTCCTCACTTCTAAGTGCTCCTCAATCCATAATTTGTGAGAATCCACCAAAGTGTTTACTTTTATTATACAGAGGACAGAGTTTGCAACAAAGGCATCTGAGGAAATAGTGTAATAGCAAAAGAATAGTTCAATTATAAACCTTTAGGTCTTTCTTCCACAAATATATTTGTGGGAAGAGCAGTTGTATAAGGGAATTATGTATCAGATATATACATGTGAACATTTGTGGCCATAGTGGCTATGTTGTAGAGTACATCAATCAATCAATATTTATGAATACACAAAGAAAAAAAGCACAAGTTAATGTGTGAGATAATATGTAAACAAATATATACAAAGCAGGATGTGTACAAAATATATGCAAAATAAGTAGAAAATGATTAATAGAGGGAAAGAAGTAGAATTAAGAGGAGTTGGAAAAGATTTCCTATAGAAAGTAAGATATTAGCTGGGACTTAAAGGAAGTCAGAGAAGAGAAAAGGTAAAGATGAGGAGAGAAACCATTCCAGGCATAGGGTACAATCCAAATGATGTTCCAAGTAGGGAGATGAGATATTTTGTTCATGGAACAGCACGAATGCCAGTGCCTCTGGATAAAAAAGTACATGACATGTGCAAGAATGTTTGTGGCAGCCCTTTTTGTAGTGGCAAGAAATTGGAAGCTGAATGGATGCCCATCAATTGGAGAGTGGCTGAATAAATTATGGTATATGAATGTTATGGGATATTATTGTTCTGTAAGAAATGACCAGTAGGATGATTTCAGAGAGGCCTAGAGAGACTTGCATGAACTGATGCTGAGAGAAATGAGCAGAACCAGGAGATCATTATACATGGCAACAACAATATTACACGATGACCAACTCTGAAGGACATGGCTCTCTTAAACAATGAAATGTTTCAAACCAGTTCCAATTGTTTAGTGATGAAGAAAGCCATATAAACCCAGAGAGAGGGATGTGAAATGTGGACCACAACATAACATTTTCATGCTCTCTATTGATGTTTGCATGCATTGTGTTTCCTTCTCAATTTTTTTTTCTTGTGGATCTGATTTTTCTTGCACAGCAAGATAACTGTAAAAATATGTATACACATATTCAATTTGTCAAGTATTTTAACATAATTAACATGTAGTGGACTTCCTGCCATTTAGGGGAGGGGAGAGGACTAGGGGGGAAATTTTGTAACAGAAAGCTTTGTAAGGATCAATGTTGAAAAATTACCCATACATATGTTTTGCAAATAAAAAGCTTTAATAAAAAAATTTAAAAGTACATGACAGAGAGTAAGGAAAAGTTAGGAGGACCTTGGGTTATGAGGGCTTTGAATGACAAAACCGGCATTTTATACCTGATCTTGGAAGTGATAGAGATCCACTGGAGTTCACTGAGTGAAGGTAAGGTGATATGGAAGGCAACTAAGTGATAAAGTGGACTGAGTGCTGGGCTTGGAGTTAGGAAGATCTGAGTTCAATCTGGTCTCAAACACTTCTGAGCTATGTAACCCTGGGCAAGTCTCTTAATCCCGTTTGCCTCAGTTTTCTCATCTGTAAAATGGTGATAATAATAGCATCTACCTTCCAGGATTATTGTGAAAATCAAATGGAAATTATACAATAAAGTACTTAGCACAGTGACTGGCACATTATAAGTGCTACCCAAGTGTTAGCTACGGCTTTTCTATAACATCTCTTTGCTACTTGTTTCTAATAATTTTTTTGATAACTCCTATTTATACTCACCATATTTCTCCTTCATTTTTGTTAGCACCTTTAATTCCAGTTTCTATTCTTCATGTGATTTTGAAGTTACTCAAACTGTTTTATTTCTTATCATTGCTTAACCAGTGTTAATCTTGATTAAAGCCTATAAATGTATCATTTACACATTAGAGAATTTCTCTTCAAGTATTCTACATTTTTTCTCCCTTCATCTACATTCCCTTCTGGTATTTTGTTTCAGTTTTCATATTTTCAATTATATGGCATTTTTGGTTCATTTTCCTTTTTGTAATTTTTATTATTTTGGTTTTTAGCCATTTTCATTCTTTTTTGGTGTTATTATTATTGATTTTTGAAAGGAACATGAGAACTGTCTCCCTTATAATCTTCTACTCCACAATTATAATTTATTTCTTCTTCCTACTAAATTTCTTCTTGTCAGATTTGACCTGTTATTGTAACCTGGTGAGAATATTTGGCAAGAGCCCCATATTAGTATCATTTGAGAATTTGATAAGCATTACATCTCTGTTTCCATTCAAGTCATTGATTAAAATGTCGAACATTTTCCAAGCATTTCCAAGGAGGGGCCACCTCCTTGACATTGATGAGTTTTACTATAGTTACCATGGTAGGGGTGAGGGGACTTAACAAATAGCTACAAGAAAAGGAAGCTGCCTCTCACCAGAAGCAGGTTTTCTAATTCTGAACCCAGCTGACAAAGTGGCTAAATTGAACAAGGAGGGACCAGTGCCTCAATCTACTGGTTTTTCAATGTCATTATGGTCAACATATCTTTTACAATCCATTCTAGAATTTTTTAAAGAAATCAGTGTCAAGTTTTCCTATTCTCAATTCTTTTTTTGAAAATCTAGATACTTGTCCATATTTCATTCTGTGATACTTCTTCCATTTTCTAAGATTTTCCTAAAATCACTAACAGTTTAGTAATCACATCTGCCAATTTTTTCAGTACCTTGGGATTGTATGCCATCTAGTAATGAGAAGCTGAACTCATTAAAAGTAACTAAGGTATCTTATTAAAAAATCATTTTATTCAATCCTTACCAATTGGAAGATTATTCTTAGTGGGGGAAAAGAAAAGCAGAATGGGAATGAATAATTTTGTCTTCTCTTTATCTGATAAGATGTCACTACTTCCCCATTCATTCCTACATTCATTTATTTGTCCCATTTTTACACACTAAAATTTTACCTTCTTCTAGGCTAGTCCTGATTACTTTACATGGAAGCGATGGCTACAGGTATTTACAAGGACCACTTTGTTACCACTAGAGACTGCAACGAATTTAGCCCGTGATCTGATGGTCAATTAGAAATCCCTGGTGATAACTCTAACAATGGCCTGGAGACCTGGGATCCCATCCTGGTGCTGGGAAAGGTCACTCTCTTCTGAGAGCCTCCCAGAGCTGTTCCTTGCCTTCATGCAGAGAACAAAGGGACACAATGAAATGCAAAGGGCAGGGTCCACCACGAGTCATAGTTATCTCCTCTTCACAATATCTAGGATTTATCATGTACTGTCTCCAGTTGGAGTTATGGAGGCTGAGTTGAAGATTTTAAAATCTTCCCTACTATATTCTAACTTCGTTGATGGCAGAGAATATGTATTATTCATCCTTTCATTTCTAAATAAGTAATAAATAAATTAATGAAAAAGAATGAATGAAGAAAAGAACATCATTTGTTCATTCCTTCAATAAACTTTTTGTTCTTTACTTTGCTTTTAATGTCATATACTTTAGCCTTACCTTATACAGTGGAAAGAATGCTGAATTTAGAGTCAGAAGTGCCAGTTTTCACCACGACTTATTGGAGAATGTCTTTTAATCATTCTTCCAGAATCCTTGGGTGACCATGAGTGTCTGCCTCAGTTCCTTCATCTGTAAAATAGGGATAATAATCTTATCTACCTTGTAGGATTGTTGTGAAGGTCAAATGAGAAAATAATTGCAAAATGCTTGACCCGGTGCCTGGTACAAAGTAAGTACTATATAAATGTTAGCTCTTATTATTATTAATTTATTTCAAGGGTCTCTCTTGAGAAATCTAATTTCTGATCCCTGAAATTTGTTGGTTCAAACATTTATCCACCCATCTGAAGGGCCCCATTTTCTGAATGCTTACTTAATAGGGTGAGGGAGCTATTGAGGCATAATAGTGAAAGGAAGGAAGGAAAGAAGGAAGGAAGGAAGGAAGGAAGGAAAGAAGGAAGGAAGGAAGGAAGGAAGGAAGGAAGGAAGGAAG
>JAJPUD010000390.1:170847-195050 GCA_023553655.1 Myrmecobius fasciatus | reverse complement strand
CTTCCTTCCTTCCTTCCTTCCTTCCTTCCTTCCTTCCTTCTTTCCTTTCACTATTATGCCTCAATAGCTCCCTCACCCTATAGAATACTCCCTTGAAACAAACTATTTGGGGCAATCCAGGCTACTTAGTTTTGCACCTTTCTTCCTTAGGCACTGTTTCGTTCCCTAGCTAGAGGTAATTAAATGACAATTAACGCCTCTCTGGTATTATCTGGCTTTTTTTGTTGCAGTTGTTACTGCCACTGGATAATTCCTAATAACTGACTATTTATTCTGCGGAAACCAGTCAAACTGAAATGAAACATATTGTCTGTGTCTGAAAGTGTATACCTCATTCCACACCTGCTGTCCACCATCTGTCAGGCAGGAAGCATGCTCCACTATCAAATCCTCTGAGATAGTCTTTCAGCATTATTTTCCTTTAGGTTTCATAATTAGCATGCTCATCTGCATACCACAAAGATTCTTGAATATAAAAACAATGCATTAGGTACTCCTGGAGAAAACAATGTGATGTGAAAGAAAGTGAACTAAGCTTGGAAGTAGAAAAGCCTCGATTTGTGTTTTATTACTTTACTTCCTAACAAGTACTTAAGTTCTCCCGGATATCAAGATCTTTAGCTTTAGAATGGTAGCAATCCTTTCACCCAAATTTTCCACTATTACATACCCCAAAAAGTCAATAATTTTTAAAAAAAGACTCCATGTACACCAAAATATTTATAGTGGCATTTTTGCCAGGTAGCCAAGACTTGGAAACAGATAGATGCCCATCAGTTGGGAAATGTTTGATCAAGATGTGGTATGAGAATGTAACAGAATAATATTGTGCTATAAGAAATGACAAGTATGGTGAATATTTGTCATGGAGAAGTGTAAAAAGAGTTATGCGAACTGATGCAGCGTGAAATAAATACATCCAGGAAAATCATGTAAATGGGAAATACAACCACAAATAAACAAAAACGAATAAAATGGAATGTTGTAAAACTGTAAAGAACATATTTGGTCCCAAAGAAGAGATATGAGAAGACACCTCCCCTGTCTCTGTTGGTTGGACTTTTCAGGTGTAGAGCACTGAAAATACTATTATTGTATGTGTTGATAAGTTTCACTACATATTTTTCTTGTCTTCCTCTTTTTCGTCTAAAAAAAATGTTTTCTTAAAAGAGATTCAGGAAGAAGGAGGGGAAGGGAAATAGGAATTCTAGACAATGAAAAAAAATCAATAAAAACATTTTTAAAAATGAAACTCACAGAATTATCTCACAGAGTTTTATAAGAAAATATATAAAAAGTGTGGTTTTTAACTGAAAACTAGGTATAAAAAAACTAAGCTATTATTATTGTACAATAACCTAAACCTTGAGAGAATAAAAAACAAAAAAGCCCAGATAGAGTTTCAAGATTCTGTCACTAGATTCCAAAGAATGGGAAAGAAGATGAGAATTCTGAGCCAAATTAAAATCAATTATTTCGCTTCCATACTCTGATTTGAGTTTTCTCTGCTCATGTGTTGCCGCTGTGCAGGGTTGGATTAGTCACATAGAGAAAAGGAATTTTCCAGATGGGACCCATCTGTCAAAGGGTCAGGAAGGGCCTTTCTCTAGTGTGTGTGGGGGGGTCCTTTCTATGGCACCCAGTAGCATTTCACCAGGACAGAACTCTTTGACCAGTTTCCCAAGTATGTCCTCCATTTACAATCCTATTTCTTTGCTGAATCCTCTGCCTTTCCCTGATTCACTGCTAATTGTTCAGTGTGGTTGACTTAATGTCACTTAATGTCAAGCAAGACAAGATTATAGAAAGGACATTTTTTTTTCCTGACACCTGTGAAAGAAAGGTGTCCTTTCCCCTTCTGTACTAGACTTGTTCTTAATTTATTCTATCAGATTGGACTAGACTTGTTCTTAATTTATTCTATCAGATTTTGCTTTGGTAGATTCTGGGGATTTTTTGTTTGTTTTTGGTCTGGACCTGTGATTTCATTATTGTAAGGAAGTCCTAAAATGGGACACTCTTCCTACCCCTGGAGAATAGCAACGTGTCGCCTTTGGTCTTAGAAAGTTGAGCGACTTGACCATGTACCAGAGACAAATTTTGAATACAGGCCTTCTTGATTCCAGGACATTAGGCCAAGTTGTCTCTCAATTCACTGTGTCTCTTCTTCTAGATTCACATTAATGGCAAATAGCAAATGGCACATAGGAACAGAACAGAATGATTGCCTACTAACACCTTTCTGTTCTGCTTCAGTGTCTCAAAGGATGAAATTTTTCCAAGCCAGTGTGATTAATAGCACTCTGAAGTCTAAGAAGTCTCAGTGGAAAATGTTTTGTTATTCTGTATTTTCTTTAATGTAAAAGAGAAAGTCTTTGATTGTTTGTCTACCATTACAGACAAAAGAATAATCTCCAAATCTGTGAGCCTCCTGCTATTGAATTATTTGAAAGGGAGCATACTGTGTTTGCATATGATCACATATACACCCAAAAGTCAGTGGGCTTTTATTTATTCTTTCTTTTATAGTTCTTCTCCTCAGCCTATTAATCACTTCATTTTTTCCAGTCTGTGAAAATGATTCCAAATTCCAAGGAGAGTATGAACTGCTGGTCCCTTTGCTAGCACTGTAGTAATCAGTCAGGAGTGATTAAAATTTGTGCTCCCTTCTTCAGCTATTCTAAACCCTAATTAACTCTGCCTGGTCTCTAATTGTCCTGCTTCATTCCAGTAATGAAGGGCCAAGTAAATCTCAACAGTGTCACACTGGAAAAAAACATCCTTGACGTTTTTAATGGTATGATTTTTGAGTTGGGTTGGCACAAAACAAAATCTTGACTTCAGGATCCCATAGGATTTCAAGCTTAGGTTATTTTGGGTCACCTTTCACTCTTTGATTTTTTTGACTCCATTGCTTCCCAACTTTCTCCTGCCTGCTGACTTGTATTCTGGCTGTCAATGCTCAGGTATTTTAGCCAATGCTTTTCCAAGCTGAATCTCATTTTCTTGAAGATCTCTCTAGGGACTTTTAACTTGGGGAAAGAATTTCTTATCTTTGCTGACTTTCTGAAGTCCATTTGATAAAGATGGTGTTTATTCTCCATTACTGATTCTGATGATGAAGACACAAAATATTGGAAAACTTCATGTGGAAATTGTTTATTAATCACCAAAGTGATTGGGAATTGTTAACAAATTTTAGGATCCTTTTAAATTAGTTTTTGATTTTCCTCATCTCCCTTCCCCTTCCCCTAGATGAGACAGTCTTTATTTCCTCCAATATATAAAATGCACAAGATAGAGGGACATAAAATACCTAAGTATTTTATCATTTTTCTTCAAAAGGCAAAGGCATTTTGTGGGGCTGCTGAATAAATGATTACTATTCACTTCAGACTTGCACTGTCTGTAAAACTCCTATCTATATCATGAAGGGTTGTCAAGGGACAAGTCATATGGGCCATCAAAGCAAGGCTACGGGGTGATTCTGTCAACAGTCCTCCTTCTCAGAGAACCATGATGTCAAGGAAATCTCCCCCTTTGGGAAACTAGTGCCAACAGAAACTGAAAATCTGGGACCATGGATCTAAGGAACTCTTGAACTTAGAATTATCTATGAAGTAACTCCAAGTCTGAAGACATACATTTTCAGAATCACTAGCCTGTGCTCAGAACAGGAAACAGAAGGCAGAAGGAAGCAATCAGCATATAAAAGTCTGGAAATTCTAGGCTCAGGCTCCAGTGGATGAATATAGGTTGCTTGCCATGTGCCCATATTCAAGTTGTCACTTTTTGTCTCTCGGGGAAAGGCAAAACAATTCTTCTTCTGCCTCATTATCTTTTGGTCTGGAAATCAAATGAAGAAAAAGTACACAAAAAGTGGGAAAAGGGTAATGACTAATCAGACATTTTGAATTTGTTTTGCAAGTTTTTCCATCAAACACTGTAAAGTATTATAAGGCAAGAACTGATGCATTATTCATTATCACATACTTTGACCATTAGAAAAAGGATATGATTTCTAAAACTGCCAATTATATAACAATGTAGTGAAAAGAGAAATATACTTGGAATCAGGAGATCCAGGTTCTAGTCTGAGTTCTGCCTCTAAGTTAGTTATATAATTTTGGACAAGTCATAACTTCCTTGAGTCTCAATTTCTTGGAATAAACTCTTGTGGCAAAGAATCTTTGGCTCCTGGACTTCTGCCCAGATAAAATCTGGAAGTATCGGCTTCTGGCATTCCATCAAAGTGTGACCTTCAGCTCCTGTTCTCAGCATATGAGCTCAAAAAACATTAAGTATGAAAAAGATTCAATTTACACAAAAAAGGACAGAGAAGATACTTGCACTCAAGACCACAAATGTAAAAAAAAAAGATATGAAATAGGGACAGCTAGATGGTGCAGTGGATAGAGCACCAATCCTGAAGTCAGGAGGACCTGAGTTCAAATCCAGCCTCAGACACTTAACACTTCCTAGCTGTGTGACCCTGGGCAAGTCACTTAACCCCAATTGCCTCAGCAAATATATATATATATATGTATGTATGTATATATGTATAATATAAAGCCTTTTGCCTCCCTACCACCCCCTTTGGGGACATGTAGAATTCCTCTGACTCACAGCATTGGCCTGGAAGGGCTCCAGGAAAGGGCAAGGTCAGAATTTCCTGATCACTCACAAAATGACATTGAAACTATTTGCCATATATATGTTAAAAATCATACAAGATTTTTTAATACATGCAACCAGAGTCATAATTAGCAACCATAGAAGCAAGCTTTACAAAGCTCCTAATTCTGCCAGGTTAAGGAATACCCCAAGACATTTACCTATGTGGTTAGGATTGGCTGAGGAAGAATTATTTGGAGTCTTTTTTTTTTTTAGGTGATTTTATTTATTAAAGCTTTTTATTTTCAAAACACACGCATGGATAATTTTTTCAACATTGACCTTTGCAAAGCCTTGTGTTCCAATTTTTCTCCCCTTTCCCCCCACCCTTCCCCTAGATAGCAAGTGATCCAGTATACGTTAAACATGGTAAGAATATATGTTAAATCCAATATATGTATACATATTTATACAATTATCTTGTTGCACAAGAAAAGTCAGATGAAAAGAAAAAAAATGAGAAAAAACAAAGTGCAAACAAACAGCAACAAAAAGAGTGAAAATAACATGTTGTGATCCACACTAGTTCCCACAATTCCTCTCTCTGGGTACAGATGGCTCTCTCCATCATAAGAGAATTGGAATTGTCCTGAATCACCTCATTGTTAAAGAGATCTATGTCCAACAGAATTGATCATCATATACCAGGCCAAAAGCTTCCTGAAGACAGATACCTTGCCATATCTTTCCTAAACTTTCTCTAGTCATGTTCTTTCTTTAGAGTAAACATTTAATAAACATTTCTTAAATTAAGATCTTTGTACATTCACAGAATCTGCAAAATATAAATCAATATGAAGTTTTAACAACATATATGATGCTTCCTAAAATAAGATTTCATCTACCCAAGACATAGCACATTAATGCCATAAATCTTCAAATATATTTAGACAATTCCTCCACTCTTAATGTAATACCACAAGTGTATGATCCAATGCTTTCTTCCAGATAAAAACTGAAGAAAATCTGGCTTACAGATTATGATTAAACCAGAGTGATCTCTATGGGCTATGGTATTTATAAACTGTGTGAATATAAAGCATTTACAAAATAAATACATTAAATACAAAGGAAAAAAAAAGAATTGATCATCATATAGTCTTGTTGTTGCCGTGTATAATGATCTCCTGGTTCAGTTCCCTTCACTCAGCATCAGTCTATGCAAGTCTCTCCAGGCCTCTCTGAAATCCTCCTGCTGGCTGCTTCTCACAGAACAATAATATTCCATTACATTTATATATCATAATTTATTCAGCCACTCTCCAATTGATGGGCATCCACTCAGTTTCCAGTTTCTAGCCACTACACAAAGGGCTGCCACAAACATTCTTGCACACGTGGGGCCCTTTCCTGGAGTCTTTTTCAGGGAATTATTCATACTAACTCAGTGCTAAGCTTGGTAGTTTCTATCTGCTGAATGAGTATGTAGTTATAATAAGCAAAATCCTAGTCTCTGCTCCCTAGCTACCATTCTAACTGCAACCACAGAAAACTCTGTTCATTCATTCTAAATAAGGCAAAGTAGGGAAATGTTTGTCAGAAAGTCACTATAGCTTAATATGGTTAGTCCATGAGAGAAATCCTGTAATTGCTCTGCTGAGCCCCCTCCATTTCAGTCCAAACTCAGTTATTTGTGCTATACTCCACCCCTCAAAATTCGTGATTTTCTCATTGACTTTAAGTTACTGAATCTAGGGGGATCTTTTTTTTAAAGAAACTTCAGTATTCTTTAATGACTTATTACAAATAGAAATGGCCAACTAGCTCTAGTTATAGGATTGGAGGTAGAAGAATGGTAATTAAATACATTAGTGCCTTCAGGGTCCTGGCTCAGAACCTCCCTTGGAATTGAGTAATACCTGGAAAAGTGAAGATGCTTAGCTCATACTAACATTGCATCCCAACATCCTCACAGTGCTCCTTGGACAGTACATCCAGACTGAGACTCACTTCAGGTCTCCGTGGAACTCACCCCCATTCTGCCTCCCATTGATTCAGATACTTAAGATATCATGAAGCCTCTTCCACTTAGGGGCAACCATTCACAATCTCACAAAGTAGGCTCAGGATGTCATGAAGTATTTGTCAACATTGCTGGGACTTCTTGTCCAGCTACTCTAACAAATAGAATACAAGCTCCTGGAAGAGCTAAGACTGAGTTTTTCTTTATGTCTCTAAAATCTAGCATGTGGGCTTGAGCATTAAAGGTGCATACTAAATGCTTATTCAGTAGAATTAAATAGCATGGGCTCCTTTGGGCAGTGGGAAACAAGCAAAGTTCATTAGAGGAAGCAAAATCCATAGACTCAAAGTTCCTTATATTCCCCTGTATACCTACTAGTCAGTGTTTTTCCGTCTCTGTAACTAGAGAATTTCATTCTGTTCAATTAATTAAATATTTATTAAGCACTGAAAATGTGAAGGGAACTGTATTATGTACTTGAAATGCAAATATAATGGTTCCTGCCCTCAAGGAGCTTGTAATCTCATGAAAAGTACATGCTAATGGGGAAATTGTTTTGCATCACTTCATATGCATAATATATATAGTATTTCTTGCCCTCTCACTAAGTGGGGAAGGGATGGAGTGAGGGAGAGAATTTGGAACTGAAAATAAAAATTTAAAAAACATCACCCCCTTCCCATCCACTCCCCCCCCCAAAAAAAAATTGGCTCTATAGAATAAGTAATGAAAACTTCTTCCTCCCTTACATGAAAAGGAAGGAGATTTAGGGCAGAATGCTGCATACTTTGTCAGATATGTTCTCTATAGTGGATGCTTTTATTAAATCATTTTTTGTTATTACAAATTAAATTTGGATGTAGGAATGGGGAGAAAGGTTAGTTCTAGAAATGTCTATGATATAAAAACAAAAAGAAACAACAAAACTTGCTTTAAAATAATTAAATGAATCCCTCCTTATTATTAAAAAAAAAAAGCCTAATAGTTTGGGAGATAGGGAAACAATTATTTTTTAGCTTTTGTCAGTAGAAAATCAAATCAAACCTTTTTGAAGGCTTGTCAGATCATTAAGAAGATTTATAGATCATCAAATAACTCTTTAAAAAGCAATACCAGGGGGCAGCTAGGTGGCGCAGTGGTTAGAGCACCAGCCCTGAAGTCAGGAGGACCTGAGTTCAAATCTGGTCTCAGACACTTCCTAGCTGTGTGACCCTGGGCAAGTCACTTAACCCCAATTGCCACAGCAAAAAGCAAAAAAAAATAAAAAAAAAAAAAGCAATACCAGAATAAGTCAGATACAATTAAATTAGGAATGTATGGCTAAAATTCTCTTTTAAATAAACATTGATTTTTAAAATGAAGGAGAAAGGGCTTTGAAAAATGTATGGAGTTTTGCCAAAATGCAGATGTTTTCAATAATTTGATATGTTCAATAGACCAGATATGTTCAGTTATATTCTCCTAGGTCAAAAAAAAAGTTATTTTCCTCCTTCAGTTTATTGATAGGTTAATTTAATTTCTATTCATTGTCCATAACATGTTAGGTAACTTGTAGAACTCACCAAGTCTAAACCATCTCCCTTTTGGGACCTTGCAATCACAATGAAATGACAAACCGTTTCTCTTTCATGGTGTTCTAAATTAGTCTGAACATTTGTTTTGGGAAGCCAGTGGAGCAGGGAATTGAGTTGTTTGTTCTATTTTTGCAGTGATTATTGTCTTTGCTCATGTAATCAGAGCAGGTTTCCCAAAGGATATAGAATGGGAGTCTGTTTTAAATAGTAAAGAAATGGTTTAGCTACAAAGCTGTTCCAGGTGTGGATTAATATGGAGGCCAAAGCAAGAGTGTCAAAGTAGGACTGACAGGTCTATAGTCACTGAAGGGGATTTTCTGTTTTTTTCATGTGGTACAGAAGGATGTCAAAATACCCCCTGAGGAATGTATTATTGACCTCCACTGAGCTTTTGTTGGGTTTTCATTCAAGCCTTGGCTTTTTTCAGATTATAAAAATCTTATGAATAACAGAAGTCTTCCTTCATTTTTGCTTCAGCAGTTGTAACAGAAGCAAGTCATTCAAGACAGGACTACATTTCCCATGAGGTCCAGGGTCCCAAGGTCAAATCCAATTGGAGGAGACCCTTCTACGAGGGTCTATGTGGCTGAGGCAGACTGGTGTGGGGAGAAATTAGGAGGGAGTAAGGTTTTTCTGTAGTAGTGGGAGCTGTCCACAGGGAAAGAAATAAAAGCATCTCGTTCTGAAGCCTTTTTTTCTACTGGACTTGGAAAGCATGCTGATGGAATAGAGCAAAGAAAAAAGATGAAATCTTTGCAAAGTAGAATGTTGCTGAGCAAAAAGACCAGCTATTGAGAGCAGAGCCAGAATCCCATCTAGAATTCTAGAATAGTTTTTACAGATCAATAATATTCCATAACATTCATATACCATAATTTATTCAGCCACTCTCCAGTTGATGGGCATCCTTTCAGTTTCCAGTTTCTAGCCACTACGAAAAGGGCTGCCACAAACATTCTTGCACATGTGGGTCCCTTTCCTTCCTTTAAGATCTCTTTGGAATATAGGCCCAGTAGAAACACTGCTGGGTCAAAGGGTATGCACAGTTTGATAACTTTTTGAGCATAGCTCCAAATTGCTCTCCAGAATGGTTGGATCCGTTCACAGTTCCACCAACAATGTATCAGTGACCCAGTTTTTCCACATCTAGAATAGTTTTTAAGCAATTATCTCAAGGGAGTCTGCTCTGAAGGCTTTTTAGGCACTTTGATGGGAATTAGGAATCAAATTGAATCTTTGGGAATGGGAATAAGGTATATTTTCTTCCTTTTCTTTTAGTTTGAAATTTGGTTCCATTTAACTATATGTAAATCATCTTTCTTCCTAGTCCATCAGTAAGTTACTTGACTTTATTTTTTTTTATTAAAGCTTTTTATTTGTATAACATATGTATGGGTAGTTCCCCAGCATTGATCTTTACAAAGCTTTCCATTACAAATTTTACCCCCAGTCCCCTCCCCTCCCCTAGATGGCAGGAAGTCCACTACATGTTAATAATGTTGAAATGCTTGACAAGTTATGCAAGAAAAATCCTATCTACAAGAAAAAAAGAAAGTCAGAGAAAGGCAACACAATGCAAGCAAATATCAATAGAGATCATGAAAATGTTACGATGTGGTCCATATTTCATTTCCCTCTCTCTGGGTGCATATGGTTTTCTTCAGTGAACAATTGGAACTGGTTTGAGACAATTCTTTGTTGCAGAGAGCCATGTCCATCAGAATTGATCATCATGTAATACTGTTGTTGCTGTGTATGATGATCTCCTGGTTCTGCTCATTTCACTCAGCATCAGTTCATGCAAGTCTCTCCAGGCCTCTCTGAAATCGTCCTGCTGGTCGTTTCTTACAGAACAATAATATTCCATAACGTTCATGTACCATAATTTATTCAGCCACTCTCCAATCGATGGGCATCCTTTCAGTTTCCAGTTTCTAGCCACTACAAAAAGGGCTGCCACAAACATTCTTGCACATGTGGGGCCCTTTCCTTCCTTTATGATTTCTTTGGGATCTAAGCCCAATAGAAACACTGCTGGGTCAAAGGGTATGCACAGTTTGATAACTTTTTGAGCATAATTCCAAATTGCTCTCCAGAATGGTTGGATCCGTTCACAGTTCCACCAACAATGTATCAGTGTCCCATTTTTTCCACATCTAGAATAGTTTTTAAGCAATTACCTCAAGGGAGTCTGCTCTGAAGGCTTTTTAGGCACTTTGATGGGAATTAGGAATCAAACTGAATCTTTGGGAATGGGGATAAGGTATATTTTCTTCCTTTTCTTTTAGTTTGAAATTTGGTTCCATTTAACTATATGGAAATCATCTTTCTTCCTAGTCCATCAGTAAGTTACTTGACTTTAGAAGTTCCCAGGAAATTGGGTTTGAGTTACAAGTGAAGAAAGGATAAGGACTAGATTTGTGATTTCATGGTGAGGAAACGCCTTCTACTAATGCGGATTGGTACTTTTTCTTCCACTTACAGTCTTGGAGAGCTGCCCAGGGTCACACAGCCAGGATGTCTTAGAAGTGTACTTCACATTGTGCAACATTGTCTCTCAGGACTCAAATAAACTGAGATAAATTATCATTCCAAATAGCCATACTGAAATCCTTCCTTATCCATGTGAAAACAGAAACAAGCAGTATAATGATTACATAGTAAATTGCTTTCTTGTTCTCTTCTCCTAAGACATAGTGCAAGAAAATTTGGGATTTTATTTTTTAAATAAAAGGGACTACTACTACCATGGAATAGTCAGTTACATATAACTTTTGCTCTCTCTTTTCTTCCAGTATCAGCTGTGGAGCCAGAAGAGATCAACAAACATTACTTAAGCACCTACTCTGTTCCAGGAGCAGTAGTAAATGTTGGAAATACAGAAAAGTTAAAAATTGTCCTCATTTTCCAGGAGCTCATCACCTCTTGGGGGAGGCAATATACAAACACCTATATATAAACAAGATATAGGCTGGGTTAATTAGAGATAATCTCAGAAGGAGATTAAGGAGGAGTGGCTGAAAAAACAAAGTTTAGAAATTAACTACTTGAATTGAGCTGAATCTTCCTCTAAACCCATTCTTTCCTATTCCTGGAGGAAAGCAGAATGGGGACTGAACAAGCCCAGATTTATTTTAAGATGAACAAGGCAGCAAAAAGCCTTGAAGTGAGAGTTAAAAAAAAAAAAAAACAAACCAAAAAACCAACAACTTTTTTTGTCTCCTCACCCTACCATGATGAGTAGAGAGATACATGGGAGATTTGGGATGATATTTGGGAGAAAAGTAAGCAGACTAATTTGGCCAGAACATTAAAAAAAACAGAGAAAGAGTAAGAGGAATTTAGTCAGGAAAGATATTTTGGAGGCAAGCTTTGAAAGGCTATATTCTGTGTTTCAGTATAATTGGTTTATTTTTGATTCTGGGGGAATTAGGGAGCCACCAAAGCTTTTTGAGCCAGGGAGTGACATGGTCACTAGCTAGACCTGGTGGCCTGGTGGTGAGAGGCTGGTAGGGAAGACCGGATGACAAGGGTTGGGGGGACAGAGCAATCACAAAAGTATTCACTCCCCTCCAGAAGCCCCTAAGTGGGTTAGCATCCGTGGTCCAAGCTGGTCCCTTTTTAGGTCTACCTCCCTCTCCCAGTCCATCAGGGATTTAACTCCTTGGCCCCCGTAACGAATTCCTGAGTCCTCTCTGAGTTGATCTTGGACTTGACTCCTAGCCTGCCCAGAGACCTGGTTTCTATTTATTCCTCCCTGACGTGGCTGATCTTGCTGAACTCACCCCATGTCTGCTTGCTTTAGAGTCCCTGCCAGCCCTGCTGTTTAACTGATAAAGTTAAGAGACCCAGAACTCTCAGGAATAAGGAAGCCCTCTGTCATCTGCTCTGATCAGTGCACATGGCACATGGATGAACTTTGGGATTTGGGGAAGGTCCCAAGAAGATGGGACAGTGAAGGCAGGAAGATCAGTTGTAGGAAATGGTTTGGATTTTTCTTTTCTCTTCTAAGCTTTGGAACTTATATCCAATGATCTCCCAGTGGATAATTGAGATATCAATCTAGCTCTATTCTCGCTCCAGGTTCACATCACCAACCCTCCATTGGGCATCTTGAACTGGATGGAAATACCTTATTTTATATTATTATTAAATACATTTCTCAGCAAGTCCAAGACAGAACTCACTGACTTTCCCCCCACACCTTCCCTACTTCCAAGCTTTCCCATCCCCAAAAGGGCTACCACCGTCCTTCCAGTTGCCTGGGCCCACAACTTCATTGTCACCCTCACTTTCGCACTTGTTCTTGCCCCATGTAGACAGACAACCTTTCAACAAGCTCTGCTGTCTCTGGTATATCTCATCACTTACACAGTTGCCATAGTACCTCCTACCTGGACTAAGGCAATAGCCCAATGGTGAGTGTTCCTGTCTCAACTCTAGCCTATTCTAATCCATGATCCTGCCAAGGAGATCTTTTTATTTTTTTAATTATTTTTTATTGAAGCTTTTTAATTTTCAAAAGATATGCATGGATAATTTTTCAACATTAACCCTTGCAAACCTTGTGTTCCAATTCCCCCTTCCTCCGACTCCCTCCCCTAGATAGCAAGTAATCCAATATATGTTAAACATAATAAAAATATATGTTAAATCCAACATATGCATACATATTTATATACTTGCTGCACAAGAAAAATCAAATCAAAAGGAAAGAAATGAGAAAGAAAATAAATGCAAGTAAACAACAACAAAAAAGAGTAAAACTACTATGTTGTGGTCCACCCTCAGTTCCCACAGTCCCTTCTTTCGGTATAGATGGTTCTCTTCCTCACAAGATCATTGGAATTGGTCTGAATCAAGGAGGAGATGTTTTTAAAAGAACAGGTTTGACCACTTCACTCCTTTGCTCAACAATACCCAGGGGCTAGCTGGTATTGCATTATCTCTGGGATCAAGGATAAATTCCTCTCTCAGCTTTTCATGCTCCTCACAACCTGTCACCATCCCAAGTCTTCTTACCATCCTGCTACCCTCTACATATTCTGTGATCCAACTAGCTGGTGCTTTGGCTATTTCTCACAAGCCTTCCTTCATTTCCCATCTCTAGGTCCCCCATGCCTGGAATGCTCCCCCTCTTCACCTTCACCCACTGGGTTCCTTGATTTCCTTCAAAGCTCAGCTTAAAAACCATCTTTTCTACAAGAGGCTCTCCTTTACCTTTTCCCCTTTATTATTAATATGTTAATAATAATTTTTATTATTAACAATATTATCAAATAAATAATATTAATAATAATAAAGTTCATCCTTTTGTGGTGGAAAAGTGGGTATATAGATCAGTAGTTAATTTTTCTTAGTTGCTATTGTTGTTAATAGAGTTCAAGATTTTTTTCTATGTCTTTGACATATTCCCTTCCTCCAAATACTTTGTATATCAATTCTTTATTGCCTTCTTTTATATACACTTGGCCCAATGCAACTGCTTTTCTCATTTAGTGCCCTTTGGTGCTGGAGAAAACAATAGTTAAGGGATCTAGAAATGAAATTGAGGTTTGTGTGTGGGAGGAAATCAAAAGCAGTATCAGTAAAGAAGTGGATTCTAGAAACAACAGTTCCAATGAATCTCATCAAAGAAGAGCTTTTAATGCATTTATGCCTTTTCACCACCTAGTGCATATCCTCTCCAAAATCACTCATGGGAAATCTATCCAGTGTATTAGAAACATCTATTTAGGTCTCTCAGTGGGTACTAATGTGGAGCACAATATGTCTGTCTATCTGTTACCGCAAACCCTCATCATATAATCCACTCAATTCTTTTCCCATCATGTCTCTTTGATTATATCTTAAAAGATATAATATAATATAATATTGAATACAAACAGCTATAAGATAAAACGGAATGTAAACATTCCGTTTTATCTTATAGCTGTTTGTATTCAATATATATCTTTCCATTATCCTTTGAGTAATCTACCATTTTGATTCTTCAAAGATTGTGAAATGTGATCCACAGACAATAGAATGTGTTTAAAATATGTACCCTTCCCCACTCATGGCCAGTTCTCTCATTTAATTACAAGCCCAAATCAGTGTCCATTTGTGATGGCTGTCCAAAATATTATGGATTTATTGGGAGAGAAGGTGGGTAAAGAACACACAAGTTTCTTGAATTTAATACTACCTACTTGTCAATAATGTTTCTTGAATTTAATGTTATCTACTTGTCAATAATGTTACCTAGACTATATACAGATCCTGATTTCTTGAATTTAATACTACCATAATGTTACCTAGAATATATATACAGATCCTGATTTAGGAAGCAGTTGTCTGCTTGAATATTTCTGATTAATTTATCTTAAGAGAAGGGTGCTTTTACCTGGTTCTCAAAAAAAAAAAAGTATTTTCCCACTCTTGGTCAAAATTGAGCCCTCCCACTCCAAGAAGTCTCTGTCCTGACCAGTATAATTTATCTGCTGAGCTAAAATCATCTATCTTTTCCTAATTGTTCTCTTATCTCCCACCAACCCAGATGACTTTAACTCATTCAGGTCTCAGAGCCTTTAATCTTTCCTAAGAAAACAGGAAGATATCTCTTGTTTACTCATGAACAACCAACCAAAACTAACACTTAATATATAAGCAGAAAGCATGAACTATATTTCACAAAAGATGACTATAAACTCAAGCACTTCCAGAAGAGAACGATTCAGCACAGAGACACCATGGGACAAAGTTCTGAAAGAGAGTTGAAATAATTCAATCCTATCTCAGTGAGAAGATAAAAGAGCACACGAAAGTCCATTCCCATACCAACCATAGCTGCTCACACTAGATCACAATTTGAATAGTAACTCTACTGTTTGTCTTAAGAGCTCCCAATTCCATGTAATTTTTTCAAAATTAGAATTAAGAAGAGGCAAAGAACAGAACATTATCAATAGAATATTAAGTATAATAATAGTGATTGAATAAGACCTTGGAGATTCTGCCAAAGTCAGTCACTTATTCCACTAACAAATGCACATAAAATGTGTCCATTTGGTCTTTTCATGCTTTTTATTGTGTTTATATGTATGTCATACGAATCACGCTATTCAGAAAATGGCTGCAGATAAAAATGTCATTTGAAATAAACATGAATGGCAGAATTTAGAGTTGGGCTGAACCTCATATTATCCAGTAATCTTTTTCCTCTTCTTGTTCCCTAAATTTTTTAATACTAAGGCTGAATAAATGAAGACTAACAAATGGCACCAGAGACATGCCTAAATACCACATTGAAAGACCAGCAGAGATGCTCACCAGAGATATTCTGATACCACAGAGAGATGATCTAAGGTCTAGTGGAAAGCAGAGATAAAATGCAGCAAAGAGACAAAAACTGCAAAATGCATTGATGGGGTTTGAACACCAGGAATGGGTGGAAACATAAAACTTAGCAGATATCATTTTACTAGCAGCATCAGGGAATATTGGTGGATCCACACTATTGTAGAATGAATTGTCCTGACCACATATATATCCTTAAATATCACAGTCTCTCAGCATGTGTACCCCTTTTATGTGTTCTTTCTGCATGTGCTTTTTCCTCATTGATATAGTCACTTATGAGAAAGTTTGCATATGTTCGTTTGGAGGGGAATTTGTTGGTTATTTAGTTTGCAGAGTTGTTTGATTAAATGCCAGCTGCTTTGAATGTACCTTCTTTCTTGTTGGTTTAGTAAAAACAATACAGTAGTGAGGCTTGTGAACTATGGTTCTGAGAGTGTGCTAACCCACAGTGTCTAACCTGGAGTCTCTTTTTGGGGGCCATGTGTGAGGGGACAGGCTAGGGGTATTCTCTCACTTTTAATAATACTGAAACACACCTGTCTCCAATGAGGTCCTGTGCTTTATAAAATCTGATGCTTTATTGTGGTAGGGAGGTCTGAAGACTATGTCAATGAAATCCCTATTCTAAGCTCTCTGGAAAATTCAAAGATAGAGGAAGTGATCTGTGGAGCAGGAAGACAACAGCTAAAGGCAAAACATATAAGAGAAAATTTCAACTTTTGAGAAAATGGTAACAAATGATAGTTGCAGGGGAGAGCAAAGAAAGAGCAATAACAATGACAAAGCATTATAGCTTGAGGATGCCTTTCCTCATTATGTCTGTCCTGGAAGATGTCCTGAATGTCATGGGCTGCACTTAAAATGTCAAAGAAATAAGGGAAAATGAAGCATCCTTGATATCTGAGCCGTCCCCAAGTCTCTAATTTACCTGAGCCAGAAGTTACAGGACCCTGATGCTTTCACACAAGGAAGGCTTTAAAGAATGGGTCTAATGATGGTTTTTGTGTCTGACATCTAATAAACATTTTAGGTTCAAAGAACTTCATCATCAGAAGGGGAACCAGAAGTGGGGAATTTTTGGCCACAAGATCTGGGGTGGGGTAAGAATTAAGCCATTGTTTGAAGTATTGAAGAAACTCCCCAAAGATGAACTTTGATCCAGAGAGAGATAGGCTTCTGAATTCTGATTTGTGCCACAAGAGAAGTAATCTTTTCTACCCTGCCCCTACCTCCAACCCAAACAGGAGTGATGGGGTCCAGGTTGCTCCACAGAACAATAGACTGCAGATGCTTCAGGATAGACCCGCCTCAGGGAGTTTATGAGATTCTCATTTCATTATAATGAAATTTAATGAACTTTTTGCATACAATAATTAACAAATGAGATTTATTTAGCCATAGCAGGAAGTTATCCAGCAAGGATGAACAGTGAGAACAACCTGGAACATCTGGCTATTTTGGCCCACTAAACTCGCCTCAGAGTGCGCCTGGGGATTTTTGTGGTTGTTTTGTGTTTTTCAATCAAGGAAAGGATGCAAATAGCCTGAGCCTTTAGAACCCTGAGCCAATTAAATCTGTTTAATTTTTTAAATTTTGTTTATGGAAAAATTGGTGTAACCTTCATGGAAGTAAAAAGTTAGGATATTCTTCTTCCTGTAACAGGAGATTTATGAAATTCTGGATAAGAAGCTGAAGGTCTAAAGGAAAAGGTCATGTTTTTCAAATTGACTGCTTCCTTATCCTAGTTTCATTCACTTTGTCCATGCAAAAGCTTTTTAATTGAATGTAATCAAAGTTATCTATTCTATCTTTTGTGTTGACTCATACCACCCCCTGCCTAGCCATGGTTATGAAAGTTAGGTAATCTGGCTCTCATATTTTTTCCAATGATTTTTCTTTATTCATAATATTCAGATTATATGAATTTTCACCTTATTGTCACATATGGTATAAAATATTGGTCTAAATGTAGTTTCTACCAGACTTTTTTTTCTGTAGAAATTACTTAGGAGAGAATTCCCCATTTGATAAGAACTCTGGGGAAAATGCAAAAAACTTGAGGAAGGTAATGTTTTCATCATATCAGTTGACGGAAGGTAATGGCTTCTGAAAAGGAAGCCAGACTCAGGAAGTGATTCTGGCTAAGAAGGTAAGAGTATGAGATTAGAATTTGGATTTCTGAACTATGACTTGACATTTAATAATATTTCATTGAAGGATGGAAAGAACCTATTGAGGGTTGGCAATATATGTATATATATATATATTGTATATGTATATGTATGTATATATACATACATATACACATATGTATATATATACATACACATATACATATATGTGTATGTATAATGGCAGTAAGATGGTGAAATGAATAGAGTACTGACCTTGGAATCAGGAAAACCTGAATCATCTGGTCTCAGACACCTACTAGCTGCTGTGTGACCCTGGGCAAGTCACTTAACTGTTTCCTTCAGTTTCCTGACTTAACACTTCCTAACTATGTGACCCTGGGCAAGTCATTTACCCTTAATTGCCTCAGGAAAAAAATAAATTTCCACAGGAAAAACTCTTATCACTATAGGTCACTCATTTTCTGAAATTTCTTTGAGAGTTGCCTAGACCATTAACAGAGTAAGTAACTTGCCCGAGTTCACACAGCCAGTAACAGAGGTGAGACTTGAAGATTGATATTCCTGCTTTGGAGGCCAGCTCTTTAACTACTCTGCCATCCTGTCTCTAAACAAGTAAGAGTGAAACATTAAATTAGCTATGTTTGTGGGCCTGACCTTTGTGGGCAGGACACATAAATAAATGGAGCTGTGATCTCTTCAAACAGAATATCCTCCAACAATGCAAATTAAAACTCATCCATTATGACTTTTGTCCATGATCTCACCTAAGTTTACCACAGATCACCCGACATGCTGGAGGTTTTCCTTGGGTTCTCCCAACAATTTAGATGTAACACTCTGAACACTATCACTGTCCACAAGTCATTCATTGTTCTTGCTATTTAACCAGCTTTTCTTCTCTGCCTATCATACAATTCCTTGTATGACTTCCTTTCCTCCTCTTTTTGTCTTTTACTCATCTTCTCGTTCAAAATCCTTTATTATTTAAAGCTTGCAATCCACTCACACCTTCAACAAGCCTGTCCATTGACTGTTCCGTGCATGATACTCACCTCTATTTCTTCAGAAGAAGCTGTATTTCATGACTCACTGCCACATAGCAACATTTTAATATAATATGAGTACTGAAAAGAGGAGTCCCTGCTTTTCTTAGACTGCTCTTCAATTCATTGTCCACCTATATTGTCTGTCCTATCCATCCAAATATACATCATAATTCAAGCAAGAGACAGTCTCCATTTACATGGTCTTTTCTGTGTGGACAGACAGGTTAAACTATGAGGCAATGCAATGTGTTGAAGCTTGATGCAATCAGGATAATGTCACCCACAAATATTTGGAAGGCCCCCAGCCTTCCCCTTGGAAGTCTGACTGACTTGGATTTAGAGTTAAATCTTCTTGTTTTCTTCTTCCAGGATAGCTAGATGAATTAGAATCCTCCTGAGTTCAAATCTGACCTCAGACATTTGCTAGCTGTGAGATCCTGGGAAAATCACTAGATGGTGCAGTGTCTGTTAATGGACACCAAATTCAGAGCTAATTGGATGGCCCAGCTTAAGTGTCAGTGTGGTGTGGGAAGGGAGTAAGCATTGATTTTCACAACCTCCTAGGAGGGTTGGCACTTAATGAAGGAAACTAAAGAACACCATTGAGTGACTTGCCCAAGCTCACACAGCTGTTAAGTGTCTGAGGCCTCATTTGAACTCAGATCTTTCTGACTTTATGCCTAGCCTTCTGACTACTATGGCATCTAGCAAGATGGAATACATCAAGGATTTGTGCTTTACCCTGGTGTTGTTTTTTCATCAGTGTTGTTATAAAGTTGTAGGCAATGTAAGATTCTCTTACATGTGTTTATTGATAGTTATTAAAAATTGGATTGGATAGAACAAAACATTTCCTTATAATTCTCTTTTCCCAATAGTTCTTCTTTCCATATATATCATTTGATATGCTTTGAAAAAGCATAACATAGGAAAGGGCCCCACATGTGCAAAAATGTTTGTGGCAGCCCTTTTTGTAGTGGCAAGAAACTGGAAATTGAATAGATGCCCTTCAATTGGAGAATGGCTGAATAAATTATGGTATATGAATACTATGGAATATTATTGTTCTGTAAGAAATGACCAGCAAGATGATTTCAGAGAGGCCTGGAGAGACTTACATGAACTGATGCTGAGTGAAATGAGCAGAACCAGGAGATCATTATACACGGCAACAACAGTACTATATGACGATCAATTCTGATGGACACGGCTCTCTTCAACAATGAAATGTTTCAAACCACCTCCAATTGTTCACTGAAGAAAGCCATATACACCCAGAGAGAGGGATGTGAAATGTGGACCACAACATAACATTCTCATACTCCTTGATTGATGTTTGCTTACATTGTGTTTCCTTTATCTGATATATCGTTTGTGTAGATAAGATTTTTCTTGCACAACAATGACAAGTTTGGAAATATGTATACATATATTCGATTTACCAATATTTTAACATAATTAACATGTAGTGGATATCCTGCCATCTAGGGGAGGGGTGGGGAGTTGGGGGAAAATTTTGTAACGGAAAGCTATGTAAGGGTTATTGTTGAAGAATTACCCACACATATGTTATGCAAATAAAATTTAAAAAATAAAATTTAAAAAAAGCATAACATAAATAAGTTTATTCAATGACCGCCTACTAATAAATATCAGGGAAAGTACCGTCTGACTCTTTGTGATCCCTTTGGGTTTTTCTTGGCAAGGATGCTGGAGTGGTTTGCCATTTCCTTCTTCAACTCACATTACAGATGAGGAACTGAGGCAAGCAGGTTTAAGTGATAATGAGAATTGTTTTTCTGCTGGTTCTGACCAGCAAGGAAGAACTTGCTGGTGAAGTAGAAATTGGGAGAGCCTTAGGAAAGTCAGCAGCAATTCATCTTAGAATTTGTGCTAAAGAAAAGCTGGTCAGCACTAGCCCTGAAGTCAGGAAGACCTGAGTCCAAATCTGGTCTCAGAAACTTAACACTTCCTAGCTGTGTGACCCTGGGCAAGTCACTTAACACCAATTGCCTCAGCAAAAGAAAAAAAAAAAAAAAAGCTGGCCACCTGTTATGTCTCCTAGATTTGGGGTGACCAGATTTCAAAGAAATGAGAGAAAATATCTGTAGGGTCTTATAATATAAAATTCCACAGAAATTGATCAAAGATAGATTGGGATGAAATTCTAAAGGGGCTAGAGATGTCTATTTACCTATCTCTCTGTATACATGTTTTTATTCTTTATTTGGTTGTTCAGGGCAGGAACGTTTTCATTTTTATCTTTGTCTCTCACTCAGCACAGTGCCTGACACATAATAAGCATCTAATATGGTCAATGAAATTGAATTGAAGACTCAACCAAAACAATTCCAATTTGGGGGGAAAAACAAATTATGAAATAATGCTTCTTTCTTCTAGGAAAAAAAGTTTTTGAGACTTAAAAAGGACACAACAAAAATGGTAAACAGGGAGTCGAAAGCCAAAATAAGAAGATCAGGTTTGTATTTGTGGAGTGTTTTGAACACTGTAGAATTTCATAAGTATTTCTTGAATTTCAAATAATTTTTTAAAATCTATGTTGTCTTCTAGATAGCTAAGGACAGAAATCAGCAGACAGGATGCTTACCAATTAATTACCTTTGTTTCCCCATCTGACCCGCCCTTATCCATCATTTGTACATTCTTATGATAATGTACTTTACACCCTTGATAGCTCCTAATAACTCTTACTTGTAATGCAATGTGTTGCAGTATTCTCATGGGCTTTTCCATTGCCCCATGGGTGATCATTAATGCTTTGGAAACTATAGCATTCTGTGACTCAGAGCCATAAATATCACTAGAAATCTAGTGATAAAATGATATATATTTTTTTATTTCTGAGAGAAGTTTGTATCATTAAAATTTATTCACCTCACAACTGGGAAAGTAAGGTACTATTGTTTGCACTAAGGTAAGCTCCCCAGCCTCTTCTCCCCAATTCATCCTGAATCCTTCTGTCTTTTGTATTTTCTAACTGGCTTTCTTTCATCTGTTTACAATTCAGATTCCAGTTCCTATTCATTTTCAAATCTTTTTTTTTCTTTTTAAGAACAAACTTTCACTCCCCCCCCACAATAACCTATAGTCTCTGAAGTTTCCTTTGTTCCTAAAAATGAATGTGCTGTGACTACTAAGTATGAAGTCTGACACCCACAAGCTACCAGCCTCATTACTTTACAGTCCCTGTGCAGAGTCATTAGATTTTAAAGAATTGTCCTAAGTTTTTAGGAGCTTGGGTGAATAAAACATACTCTTCATTAAGTAGGCAAGCAATTAAAGACAAATAACCTGCCCTCCTGCCTGAAACCGACTGCTCAAAATCCCCCTTCTACCAGAGAAAAGGAGTTGTGAGGGCTAATTACCTGCTAAAAATAACTTTTCGTGGGAAGAAAGGATATGCAGAATAAAGATCCCAGTCCAACATTCTGAAAGGACAATTGAACATGCTTCAGAGAGCCATCCAAGCGGGAGGTCCTGAGACTACTTGTGGCAAATAAAGAAATTTAATTTAGAATTCAATCACCAAATAGGGAAAAAAGACATGGGGTTTGAGGTTACCAATCGCCTGGAAGATTACAGGATTCTTATGAACTTTAATATTTTCTGCCCATTATCAACAAACAGTTATTTAGGGCCTAAGATTAATTACAAAGCACTCAAAGGAGAAAATACAATCCCTATCTTTAAGGAGTTTATAATGGTGAGTTGATAGAAGCAGAGTAATAGAAATAGAAGGGCATGAAAAACAGCTCTTCTGAAAGGCTACAATCATGATTTTCATATCAGATTTTTTATTCCTAAAGGTACAAAATAGAATTTGACTGCAAAATATAGCCATTAGAAACTAAAAAAAAATTGTGTAATAATATAGTCATTAGAAACTAAAAAAAATCTGAAATACTGCTCACATGCCACTGAAAAATCACAATTCTTCCTTATAGGTTTGAAAAGTCATATTATATAACTATATATATATATATTTGATTTCTTAAGTATTCTAACATAATTATCATGCAGTGGATATCCTGCCATCTAGGGGAGGGGTGGAGAGTAGGGGGGAAAAAATTGTAACAGAAAGCTTTGTAAGGGTTAATGTTTAGGAATTACCCATACATGTGTTTTGCAAATAAAAAGTATTAATAAAAAAAAAGAAAGAAAAGTCATATTATAACAAAAGATTAGGTGTTCTTACATCCAGATAGATGAGAAGGTTCAATTCTGAGCTGAGCCATTCCTGCCTCCTACTCCATCTGTGGAGCTCCCAGAGGATCTGAAGTCATCTTCAGAACCTGACTGATTAAGGACCAGTGATGTCCATGGGTCCAGGTGAAGGTCTGGACAGAATTGAGTGCAGGTCACTGACATAAAGTACTCCACAGTCTATGGATGAAATAGTTTTATAAACTCATCCAAGAGGGCCCACTATTATGTAGAGTGGATTTAAAGTGTGTTTTGTCATCCAACACAGCTTCTCTGTGATGGATCTTTCTGTATTTGGGGATTTTGATGTACAGCTACAAAATATACTTTTGTTCCAAGGATGATTTGTAGGGACTGAAAAAGTTTCACTGCAGGGAGAGTGTAAGGAGGATGGCTACCTGACCAGAAGTGCAGGAATGGGTCACCAATCTGCACCTGCCCTCTCCAGTGTTACTAAGGGCCTCCTTGAGGCTTTTTGAAGCTACAAGTTAATTTTCCTTGTTCAAGACTCAATTCAATTCAATAAGTATTTGACAATGATACAATTCTTGCCTTCAAGTCACTTATATTCTACTGGGAAAAAACAATAAATATGCAGATAAGAAAATATAACATATGCACAAAGAAAATGTCATTGGTGGGAGAGAGGAGAAGCAATTGAGAATTCTTAAGAGTCTTCCTGTCGGAGGCCTTAAATTCAGTCTTGAAAGCATTCTAGGGATTTACTGAGGTAGAGATATAGCCTATTTTAGGCTAAGGGAGACAGACTATGCAAAGTCGGAGTTGAGAGAGATTAATTAATTATGGAAAATATCCTAGAATGTAGAATGTGTGAAGTATGGTCTGCATTAAGTTACAAAAGGTAGATTGGAACCAGATAGTAAAGGGTTTTAGATGACAAATAAAGAATTTTACATTTTTTTCTTATAATAAAGAAAGGGCATTTAGAATTTCTTGAGCAGAGTCATATCTATACTTTAAGAATGTCAATTTGATAATGGAATGGAGAATGGATCAGAAAGGGTAAGAGCCTGGAATATGGGAGAATATAGTCCACACATGAGATGGTCCACTGTGATGGTAGAGAAAAGGGATTTTGTGAAGGTAGAATTTGGGGGGGGGAGTGTTGAGAATAACTCTGAAGTTGCAAAGCCATGTGACTGAAAGGATGGTGGTACCCTCAACATGAAAAGAGAATTGAGAGAGAGAGAGAGAGAGAGAGAGAGAGAGAGAGAGAGAGAGAGAG
>JAJPUD010000390.1:132525-170837 GCA_023553655.1 Myrmecobius fasciatus | reverse complement strand
GAGAGAGAGAGAGAGAGAGAGAGAGAGAGAGAGAGAGAGAGAGAGAGAGAGAGGTCTCAGGATGAATACAATAAATTCATTTGAAGAACAATCAGGTGGGTATGTCCAAACTGAGGCTGGCAATGCAGTGTTAGAGTTCAGGGAAGAAATGAGGGATAGATTTGGGAATTATCTGCAGAGAAAATACTTGGATCAATGGGAGGTAAGAAGATCTTCAAAAGAAAAAGGGAAGAGAGAAGAAAAAATGGCCCAGCCAAGAGCACTAAGGTCTAACTACACTTGGAGGTAGGACAAAGGAAGCTGAGAATGATGTGTCAGATACATGAGAGGAAAAACTATAAAGAACAGCAAAATAAAACTCAGAGATGAAAGCACATTCAGGAGAACAGGGGTCAGTGATATCAAACACTGTTGAGAAGTAAAGGAGAAAATTGATAAATGGTCAAAGGATATGAAAAGACAATTTTCAGATGATGAAATTAAAGCCATCTGTATAGTCATATAAAAATGCTCTAAATCACTATTGATTAGAAAAATGTAAATTAAAACAACTATGAGGTACCAACTTGTACTTCTCAGATTGGTTAAGATGATAGGAAAAGATAATGATAAAGATTGGAGAGGATGTGGGAAAACTGGGACACTAATGCATTGTTGGTGGAACTGTGAACTGATCCAACCATTATGGAAAGCAATTTAGGACCATGCTCAAAGGGCTATAAAACTGTGCATACCCTGTGATCCACCAGTGTCTCTAATGGGTCTGTATTCCAAAGAGATCATAAAAGAAGCAAAAAGACCCACATGTGCAAAAAATGTGTTTGTAACAGCTCTTTTTGTGGTGGCAAAGAATTGGAAAATGAGTGGATGCCTATCAATTGGAGAATGGCTGAGTAAGTTGTGTTATATGAAGGCAATGGAATATTATTGTTCTATAAAAAATGATGAACAGGCTGATGTTAGAAAGTCCTGGAAAGATTTATATGAACTGGTGCTAAGTGAAAGAAGCAGAATCTGGAAAACATTGTACAGAGTCAACAGCAAGTTTGTGCAATGATCAACTATGAAAGACAGTTCTCAGCAGTTCAGTGATCCAAGGCAATCCCAATAAACGTTGGATGGAAAATGCCATCTGCATCCAGAAAGAGAACTATGGAGAATGAATGTAAATCAACAGATACTATGTTCACTTTTTTTCCCTTTTTTTTTTCTCTCTCATGGTTTTTCCCTTTTGTTCTGATTTTCCTCTTCCAACATGATTCATAAGTGATATGTAAAAGAATGAGTGTATATGTATGATGTAGAAAAATGTTATTACATGTAACTGGGGAAAATAAAAATAATTAAAAAAAAAAGAAATAAAGGAGAATTGGGAAGAAAAGCTGTTGGATCTACTAATTAAGAGATTGGTAGTAACTTCAAAAAACAACTTTTAGTTGTGATAGAATTAGAGGGAGATTGCAAGAGGTTTAGCAGAATGTGTGAGGAAGTGTAGGAAAGATATATAGAAAGTTTTCTTAGGGAGTTTGGCAATGAAAGGAGGAGAGAAATGCTATGGTAACTTTGGGGAATAGCAGGGTAAAGTGATGCCTTGAGGAGGCACATGATGAGAATTAAGAAGAATTTATTCCTGCTAACCTACATACCAAGTAGGTCTGGGGAATTCCCAGCAATGAGGCACAAAGTTTTTGAGAGAAGTCTTGTTTTGAGGGGCTAGTTTCTTTGCTGTCTTAGTCTGGATATGAGCCCAATTTAGAAAGATCTAAAAATGTTTTGATTAGTCTGAGAGACAATCTCATAAGAGAGAATTTTCCTTGTAAAAAGGAATCACAGCAACCAAAACCAGATCCAGCAAATGAAAGCAGCAGGTCTTCAGAAAAGGGACAAATTATGATTTTTTTTTTTTTTTGCTTTTTTGCTGAGGCAATTGGGGTTAAGTGACTTGCCCAGGGTCACACAGCTAGGAAGTGTCTGAGACCAGATTTGAACTCAGGTCCTCCTGACTTCAGGGCTGATGCTCTAACCACTGCGCCATCAAGCTGCCCCAAATTATGATTTTTAAGGGCAGGGAGGGAATAACAGCATTTCAGTTATGAAAAGTGTCCCTCAGAGCAAGAGTTACCTGAGATCACTTCTTTCTCCCAGGTGGGATTCTGTATCCCTTTGGGGATAGAGTATTTTCCTTTGTTATTTACTTCTATCCTAATCAAAAGCTTTGCTATTTGACTTATGATTCCTATTCTTCTGATAGAGAATACACTATTTGGGAGTCTGTGTATAATTTAAGATTATAAACACTCCACAGTGAAGCAGGGAAGTAGAGACCCAAGCTTCATTCGTGAATCTAATAGTCTCCTGTATAGTCTTCTGTAGAGACCTACTCAACTCTGAATCAATTTTGTCATAGCTTTGGTGGATCCAAATGAGCTGGTCAGTTAAGCAACACAGCTTGCCTGCCTGTCCACCTTCCCTCCCTCTCTCCCTTCTTCCTTCCTTTCCTCCTTCCTTCCTTCCTCCCTCCCTCCCTTCCTTCCCTCCTTCCTTCTCATATCCTTATCGATATTTGTCCTTCATTCTTTTTTTTTAATTTCTTTTTTTATCCTTTATCCTTTATTCTTTTTTTTTTTTTTTGCTGAGGCAATTGGGTTAAGTGACTTGCCCAGGGTCACACAGCTAGGAAGTGTTGTGTCTCAGGTCAAATTTGAACTCAGGTCCTCCTGACATCAGGGCTGGTGCTCTATCCACTGGGCCACCTCCCTGTCCCTTTATCCTTTATTCTTGAAGGGGACCATGACATCTGGGAGGTAATAACATGACATACAAGTACCTATGGATGCTCTGCACAAAGGAATGTGATTTTTTTTTTTCATTGCTTAAACTTCCAAGATATCTTGTGGTTTATGGCAGAGCTTCTTAAATTTTTTCCATTCTTGACCCCTTTTCACCTGAGAAATTTTTAAGGGATATTGGGCATATAGGTATACAAAATAGAGATACAAATCAAATATTTACTGATAATAAATCATAAAGAAATTTATTTTAAAACAATTCTTTGATATAAATAATTTTACTATTTATTAAAGACAAAAGCAAATTTGCATACTTAAAGATGGATGTGCTTGTTTATTTTTACATAGAGAATTTAATCTTTGATACCTTTTACTGTTGTCAAATTTTTCATGATCCCATATTCAGTTACTCGACCCCATATGGGGTTTTGGTTTATGGGATAGATTTCTTTCTTAAGGACCATGCCTTAAACCCAAATCACCCTGGCTCTTATCAATTGGCCAACAATAGGAATCAGACCAAGCCCCAGTTGGTCATTGTTTAGACCCTGATTGACTCAGGGTGAATATAAATAGCAATGGCTTCTATTTTGGCCAGAAATTATGAGGGTCTTTCCTTTCCAGATTGAATATTTTTTTAACTAGGTAAAAAAGGCCATTTTCTGCCTCATTTCTTACCTACTCTTAATCACTGATTTGGTATTGTCGCTTTTGAACTGTGACCTGGGAAAGACCTTGACTTTAAAAAGACGAAGATCTCCCATTTCATCCAGGGCCATCTCCAGTCATCCTGATCTACATCTGGCCACTGGACCCAGATGACTCTGGAGGAGAAAGTGAGACAGGTGACTTTACACAGCCCTCCCTCACTTGCATTCACCTCCCTGAAGTCATGGTTTTCTCAAGAACAAGACCAACCAGAGTTTTGGTGAAGACCATAAAAACACTTAATGGGTCCCTTCAAGCAATGGGCTTAACCCATTCATTGACAATTCATACTATAATTGTTGAAGATTTTATTAAGGCAATCCTCTGACATTCAGCTTTGACCTCACAAGGTAGAAAAGGCCCACCTAAAGCCAAATTTAAATTTTGGTTTTTTGGCTTACAAACAGAACAACCAAAGTATGTAATAAAGGACAAGCATCACAAAATTGTGTTTTGGGTTTTTTTATATAATATATAATAATATATATAATTATATATTATATTAATGTAAAATATATAATTATGTATGCATAATTATATAATAATAATAGCTTGTTTTTATATAGGACTTTAAAATTTAGAAAACACTTTGCAGATATTTCAGAGCTGAATAGAAATGGATTTAGAACTGGAAGGGACTGCAGAGGTTATCAAATCTAACCCACTCATTTTACAAATGAAGAAATTGAGATCCAGAAATATTAACGGCTATTCCCAAGACAACAGAGGTAAGACAGAGAAGCCACAGAGTAAGTCACAGGGCTGGAATTCGAAGCCAAATTCCTCTGGTTCCAAATCAAGCTATCAATCCACTATTCTATGTCAAATATTAAAGACACATAGTAGAGAGGAAAATAATCAAATGTTATATTTATAAATAAAAAAACTATTAATTTTAGGCAGTACATGTACCACACAAACTATATTACACTTATAAATGGAGAAATACCCATGCATTTAGATAGTGTGTATAACATAGATTGATTAGCATTTAATTGCTATAGACATGGGTATCCTAGGCAGCTAGGTGGCAGCAGCGTCCCATTCACCCCAATGACATGTCCCCCACCATAATGCAGCTCCTCGTTGTTACTCACCTGTACTGTAAGTACAGGAGTCTTTCCATGGATTTCCCAGCTTCTAGTTTTTTCCCTTTGCTAGTGTCTTCCCTTTATTGATTATCTCCAATTTCTCCTGTACATATATATGTGTAAAATATATTATATATATTACACATAAATATATTTACACACACACACTCACACACACACACACACACACACACATATATATATATATATATATATATTTCTCCCCCCCCACTATTCCTTGAGGATTGACTCTTGTCTTTCACTGTGTCATCAGTGCTTAATATGGTCCCTCATATATAATAGCACTTGATAAATGCTTATTGATTGACTAATATCTCCATTTTATTTGAAGCTCTCCTCATACTTGCTCAAGCCAAATTATATCTCCTCCTAAAACTATAAGATGCTAACTTTAGCTTCAGCAGAATTTAAATGGACACGTGGGAAGTAAATAAAATTTGGTCAATGCTAAGTTCTAAAGTCAAAGAAACTTTACTTGCTGACAGCATAGAAAGGAAAGAATTCCATTGCCAGATAAAAGCTGAGATGCTTCAATTAAATTATAAGCTACATTATTTCTTGTTTGAACCAAGTTGTGAATAATCTGTCATTTTTTTCTAAATAAACCTTCTATCCATTTATATTATGCATTCTAATGTATATAGTTATTTTCATGCAGTCTCCAGTAGAGCATGAATTTCCTGAAGACAAGAACCTAATTTCCTATTTACATGAAGCATATGACTAAAATTTGACAAGTTGATTCCTGAATGGTATAGTCAATGAACCAGCATTTATTAAGAGTTTCTTACTTGCTAGAACCTTGCTAAGCACTACAGATGTAAACTAAAGCAAAAATAAGGTTCTTTCTTTGGACCAGTGGTTGATGGCTTTAGGTTGGTTTCCTTTATTCCTGCAAGGATCTGGAAAACTGCAATATGGGCAGAATTATAAACAAAATTTTACTACCTTATATATTTCTATGAATCCCCCAGTTCTCTAGCACAAGTTGATTGTAATAAGATGGGTATCAATAAGGGGCTGCTAAAAATGCAAACACCATCAGTCAATCTTAAATGGTTTTTGATATTCACAGGAACTGACACCCACAAAGTCGGGCTCTAAAAGGGGAAGGACTTGCTTCATTAACATTAATATGAAGAAAATAATTGACTTACACAAACATTTTCTTTCATTCTTTCCCTCTTGATTAAGGAGTCATTTTTCGACAGCAACAATAACCTTCTTGTATAAATGTCACTACCCCAGTATGATATGCAACAAGCCACTGGAGACTATTGAGCAGTAGGAGGATGTTTCAGTGGACAGAGCACAGGAATTGGAATAAGGGAGTCTTCATTCAAATACTTTCTCTGCTATTTGCAAAACTAGATTAAAAGACCTGGGACTTGAACTGGGACTCAGTTTCCTCATCTGCAAAATGAGAAAATGGGACTAGGATGTATGTGCCCCTAGAAGCTCATCAAGGGGATTTGGGGGATGTGTGATAAATATTACATTGCTAAGAGAGCATGGTAGGGAGTCCAACAAACTTAAATTTAGGTCCTGGCTCTGACACATACTGACTTTGTGACCTTGGGGAAATGACTTAATTTCTCCTTGCAAAGGCAAATACATCTACATGTGACCTTGAGCCCATCTTCTTCTGCTTCACCATATTGCTTCTACTATTATCCCCACTCTTTCTTAAATTTAATTTCTTTTTATATCCTGGTTTCTTCCCTGCTGCCTCCCTACAGGCTGTGTGTCTACATGCATTATCTACCTTCCAATGCTCATTACCATCCCTTTGCTGCAGAATGCCTTGAGAAAGCCATCTGTACTCCTGGCTTCCATTTTACCTCTTCTTCCAAGTCTTTGCAGTCTAGTTTCTTACCTCATTATTCAATTGTACCGGATCTCTCCAACCACCAGTGATCTCTGTCTGTCTGTCTGTCTGGCTGGCTGGCTTTCTCTCTCTGTCCCTCTCTCTCTCTCTCCCCTGCCCCTCCTTTTTTTTTTTTTTTTTTTTTTTTACTGAGGCAATTGGGGTTAAGTGACTTGCCCAGGGTCACACAGCTAGGAGGTGTTAAGTGTCTGAGGCTGGATTTGAACTCAGGTCCTCCTGACTTCAGGGCTGGGGCTCTATCCATTAGCTGCCCCTACCAGTGGTCTCTTAATTGCCAGACCTACTTTTCTCAGGCCTGATCCTCCTTGACCTTGCTCAGCATCTCTTATGGCCAGTCACCTCTTCCTGTAGTTTCACTCTCCAGGATGTCCTGACTGCTCTCACCTGGTTCTTGTCCCTTCTGTTTGACCCTCTAGGTTTCCCTTTCTGCTTTGTCATTTGTGTCATGTCCAATAGCGTGGATTTTCCCCAAAGACTCCATCCTTGGTCCCCTTCTCTTTGGGCCATCTCCTAGCTCACTTGTCAATCTCATTAGCTGTCATGGGTTGAATGATCAGAAAATTCCCAGATACAGGTAGAGACTTTCTGCTGAGATCCCAGTCACTCATCTACGGCTTAAAGACATCTCAAGCTGAATGTCCAGTGGCCAAGACGTGATATGGATCCTCCAGGGCCCAATATAAACTCCTCTTCATAATCCAGCCCCTTCCAGCCCTTTACCACCTTTCTCTCCTTCATATACTTCTGGCCCAGTTAGACCAGCCGATTTGTAGCTTCTCCAACTCCCGACTCCTTCTCCAATTCTTTGCTACCACAAAGAGCTGGTACAAACATTTTTGCACATATGGGTCCTTTTCCCTCCTTTCCTTGGAATACAGACCCAGTCGACACTACTAAGGGTCTGCATGGTTTGATGGCCCTTTGGGCAAGGTTCCAAATTGCTCTCCAGAATGGTTGGATCATTTTACAACTCCACCAACAATGTATCAGTGTCCCCAAAATGTTTTAAAGTTAGGTTACTTTTTTTTTTGGTTTGTTTTGGTTTTTATGGCAAGGCAATTGAAATTAAGTGACTTGCCCAGGAGCATACAGCTAATAATTATTTTTTTATTTTTATTTTTATTTATTTATTTTTTTTTTAATTTTTTTTTTACAGCTAATAATTATTAAGTGTCTGAGGTCACCTTCGAACTCAGATCCTCCTGATTCCAGGGCTAGTGCTCTGTCCACTGAGCCATCTAGCTGCCCTTCTAATTTTAGGTCTTTGTAGTGGATCTCTCCTGGACCTGGAATATTCTGCCCCTTCTCTCCATCCCTCCGCATCCTTGGCTACCATCCAGATTTACTTCAAGACCCACCTTCTTCATGAGGCCATTTTTGTCCCCTCACCTCATTTCCTCTGAGATGATCTTCTTCTATTATGTTTCTGCACAAATACATATGCATAGTTATTTTTTCCTCTCTTCCACTAGAAGGTGAGTTCCTTGAGAGCACAAACTGTTCTTTTCCCTTTTCTTTGTATGTCCAGAACTTAAGAGAATGTCTAGCATAAAGTGAGCCCTTGATTAAACTTTGCTGAAGGTAGTTCTCAAAGGAAGAAATCCAAGCTGTCAATAACCACATGAAAAAATGATACAAATCACTAATAATGAACAAATGCAAATTAAAATAACTTTTAGGGTTCCACCCCACATCACATCCACCACCACATGAAAAAATGATACAAATCACTACAAATAAAATTAAAACAACCCTTGGGGTTCCACTTCACCTCACATTCACCACCCCATGAAAAATCACTAATAAAACACAAATGAAAATTAAAACAACTCTCAGAGTTCTACCTCACAACAATCCCCTTAGAGGGATTATTGGTAAATAGGAGCATAGTTGCATTGTTGGTGGAGTTGTGATCTGCTCTAGCCAATCTTAAAAACAATTTTGTGCAATATGCACAAAACTTTACTGTGTATGCCCTTTCACTCAGCAATACCACTCCTAGGCCTTCACACCAAAGAGATAAAAAAAAAAAAAAAAAGAAGGCCCATAAACCGAACAAACTTAGTACATGAATCTGATGAAATACTATTGTGCTATAAGATAAAGGGGATGATTTTAGAAAAACCTGGGGAGACATATATGAGCTGATGCAAAGTGAGCAGTCAGAAGAATAATTTACACAGTAATAGCAATATTTTAAAGATAATCAACTTTGAAATACTTAATAATCCATCAACATAATTATTTACCACATTTCCAAAGGTCTCGTGATGAAATGTGCACCTCTAGGTAGAGAAGTCAAAGACTGCAGATTGAAGAATTTCTCTCCTTTCCTTTTTCTCCCTTGCTCCTTTTTCCTTTCTTCTCCTCCCTTCTCCCCTCTCCTGTTTCATCTCCTCTCTCTTCTTCTCTCTTTTCTCTTATGTTTGATATGGCTAATGTAGGAATTTGTTTTGTTTGACTATACATAGTTGTCATACATTTTTTTTTTGCTTTCTCAATGAGTGGAGGAAAAGGCAGTAAAAGGAAGGGGCTTTGGAAATGAAAATAGGGTTGTACATATTTAACTTATATCAGATTGCTTACTTTCTTGGAGAGGGAAAAGATAGGGGAGGGAGAGAGAAAAATTTAGAACACAAAGCTTTATAAAAATAAATGTTGAAAACTATCTTTACATGTATTTGGGGGTGGAATGCTATTCAAATGAAAATAAAATAAAATTGAATTTTAAAAAAGAAATTTAGAGAGTTTCAGAGAAACTTGAGAAAACAAGGATGAAGTGCTAGGGTAAAATAAGCAGAACCAGGAGAACAGTTTATAACAACAATAGTGTAAAAATGAATGTTTTTGAAAGACTTCAGAACTCTGATCAATGCAATGGTCAACATCATTTCAGAAGACTGAGGATGAAGAATTCTAGCCACCCCATGATAAAGGTAAGATGAAACTTATTTGCAGAATGAGACATATTTTTGGACATGGGTTTTGCAGGAATTTGTATACTTGCCTACAATTCTCTGTTTTAAAGAAATCACAGTCCAGATCATATCTAATTATATTTTTCCATTAAATATTTCAAAAGTAGTATTGTCTTGGGGGGGGGGAGTATAGACTGGACAAGAGGGAAGAAAGGGAGCATTGTAGAACATCTAAAACATTTTCTCTTTCCTATCCCCTTTCCCTCCTCCCTAGTATTTTGCTTTTGATAACCACTTCCCTCAAACAATCCTTCCCCTTTAGAGCCCACCCCCTTTTTTACACCTTTCCCTTAATTCTTCTGTTTTCCCTTCTATTAGTCTATTCCCTTTCTTTTCCCCCTTACCCTCCTGTTTCCTTATAAGGTCAGGACAAGTTTCTTTTTGATACCCAATATGTCTATTATTCCCTCAAAGCCAAATCTGATGACATGAAGATTAACACAATTCTCATTCCCTTCCCTTTTTTCCCTTCAATCATCACAGGTTTTCTTTGCCTCTACATGTGATATAATTTCCTTTATTTTACCTCTTTTTCCTCTTCTTCCAGTGTTATCCCTTTTCTACCTCTAATTTCTTTTTCAGATTATCATATCATAATAATCATAAAATCATAAAATCACAATAATCATATCATAATAATCATAACATAATAATAAAATCATAAAATCAACCCTCATTCTATAAGTATCCATAACATAAATATAGCTCTCAAGAGTTTTTTATTTTATTTTTCTTGTTACCTTTTTATGTTTCTCTTGTGTTCTGTGTTTGTAAATCAAATTTTTTGTTCAGTTCTGGTCTTTTCATTAGAAATAGGTGAAATTCTCCTATATCATTGAATGACCATCTTCTTCCCTGGAAGATAATGCTCATTCTAGCTGGATAATTTATTCTTGGCTGCAATCCAAGTTCCTTTGCCCTTCGGAATATCTGATTCCAGGCCCTTCCATCCTTTAAAGTGGAAGCTGATAGGTCCTGGGTGATCCTAATTGTGGTTCCTTGGTAGTTAAATTGTTTCTGGTTTCTCACAAAATCTTTTCCTTGGCATGATAGTTCTGAAATTTAGCCACAATATTCCTGGGGGATTTAATTTTGGGGTTTCTTTCAGGAGGAGATCAGTGGATTGTTTCAATAAGTATTTTGCCTTCTGATTCTAAAATATCAGGGCAGTTTTCTTTTATGATTTCCTGGAAGATAGTGCCCAGGTTCCTCTTTTCATCATGGCTTTCAGGAAGCCCTATAATCCTTATATTGTCTTTCCTAGATCTATTTTGCAGGTCAGTTGTTTTTCCTAGGAGATATTTCATGTTTTTTTTTTTTTTATCTTTTCATTTTTTTAAATTTTTGTTTGACTGATTCTTGAAGTCTTGATAAGTCATTCACTTCCATTTGTTCATTCTAATTTTTAATGTCTTATTTTCTTCAGTTACTGTTTTTAGTTCCTTTTGCAATTGATCAATTACTTTTTTTGTTCATTGCATTCTTTTTCCATTTTTTCCATTTTATTTTGCAGTGATCTCATTTCGTTTCCCCATGTTTCTTCTAACTCTCTTTTAAGATTCTTTATGCAATCTTCAAAGAAAGCCTTGTGGCATAGAGTCCAGTTTATGTCTCTCTTTGGGGCTTTTTTTGGAGTTGCTTTACCTTTTGGAACCTCAGGATTTGAGGTCTGTTCTTCCCTCTCTCCATAAAAGCTGTCTATGGTGAGAGCTCTTTTTGGTTTTTTTATTCATTTTTTTTAAAGGTGTGAGGTCTGTTCAAGGCAAAGGAAGGACAGCTGCTTTAATTTGTCCTGGGGCAGTTCTACTGATTGAGTTATTTCAGGTGCTGGGAAGTTCTGCTGATTGAATTATTTCAGGTTCTGATCAGTTCTGCGGATTGATTGATTGCTTTAGGGTGCTGTGTAATGGTAGCTAGGTCCGGCACTCGTCAGGGATTCAGTGGTTCACAATCTACCCCCCACAAAAGGCAGATTTTCCAAACCACCTGCTTACAATCAGGACAGATTGGCCCAAGAGGCCCACAGAAGACTCCCAGGTGTGTGAAAAGCACAATGCTCCCACTCCTGTTCCGACTCCTGTTCCAGCTCCCTGCTCCAGCTCCCTGCTCCAGCTCTCTTCTCCAGCTCCCTGCCCTGGTCTCCCTGTGCTGCAGTCTGGGTTCAGCAGACCACCCCCCTGCCCAATTAAAACAGACCAGTTTTTAAGTTCTTCCAGAGTATCTTCTTCTAGAATCGTGTTGTCCTCCAGATATTGTAGATTTATTTACTTCAAAATCAGTCTAGAGGCTTCATATGTTGTTGTTTTGAGGGAAGGTTAGAGGAGGTTACAGAGACTCCTGTCTGATCTCTGACATCTTGGCTCCACACCCCCCCCCCAAGCATCTAAAACATTTTAAAGAAAACACTGAACAGGAATATGAAAACCTTTTCACATTGATCTATTAAAAAATAAACAGCAATGACTCAGAACAGGAAAAGGGGGCTAACTGATTTCCTCAATAACCAAAAATTTCAACCTGAATTACAGTCAATGTACAAATGGACTTACAATAAATTTGACAAGCATATCCTAAAATCACTAAATGTGCTAACAAGGCCTTGACTGCATTTATAACAATTTATCTCTATGAATTATAGACCTGCTCTCAATCAAATCCAAAGGAAAAAAAAAAGAAAGAAAGAAAAGAAAAGAAAAGAAAAGAAAGGAAAAAGAAAAAGAAACTAACAAAAACAAACTGGAGACTAAACATGGTAAGGGGTATCTTTTTCAAGAACAATACTGGAAGTAAAACTGTTAGTTGACAAGAAACAGAGTCAAGAGTCTCATGAATTTGTTTTCAGTTAAACATATAAAAATTTTGTGATACTAAAAATATTATGCACTGAATAGTTTTATGAAAAGCTGACCTCTATTTTCTTTTTTTAAGCTTTTTATTTTCAAAACATATACATAGATTTCAACATTCACTCTTGGAAAACCTTGTGTTCCAAATATGTTTCTTCCTCCCTTCCCCTACTCCCTCCCCCAGACTGCAAGTGATCCAATATATGCTAAACATGCACAATTCTTCTATACATATTTCTTTCTTTCTTTCTTTTTTTTTTTTTTTTTTTGCTTTTTGCTGAGGCAATTGGGGTTAAGTGACTTGCCCAGGGTCTCATAGCTAGGAAGTGTCTGAAACCAGATTTGAACTCAGGTCCTCCTGACTTCAGGACTGGTGCTCTAACCACTGAGCCACCTAGCTGCCCCTCCTCTATTCATATTTCCACAAATGTCATGCTGCACAAGAAAAATCAGATCAAAAAGGAAAAAAATGAGAAAGAAAACAAAATGCAAGCAAACAAAAATAAAAAGTGAAAATGCTATGTTGGAATCCAAACTCAGTTCCCACAGTCCTGTTTGTGGGTGTAGATGGCTCTCATCATCACAAGATCATTGAACCCATTCTGAATTGTCTCATTGTTGAGAAGAGCCACATTCGTAAGAATTGATCATCTTATAATTTTGCTTTGTATAATGATCTCCTTTACTCACTTCACTCAGCATTAGTTCATGCAAGTCTCTCCAGGCCTCTCTGAAATCATCCTGCTGGCCGTTTCTTACAGAATAGTAATATTCCATGACATTCATATACCATAATTTATTCAGCCATTCTCCAACTTATGGACATCCATTCAGTTTCCAATTTCTAGCCACTACAAAAAGGGCTGCCACAAACATTTTTGCACATGTGGGTTCCTTTCCCTCCTTTAAGATCTCTTTGGGATATAGGCCCAGTAGAAACACTGCTGGGTCAAAGGGTATGCACAGTTTGATAACTTTTTGAGCATAGTTCCAGATTGCTCTCCAGAATGGCTGGATCTGTTCATAGTTCCAGCAAGAATGTATTAGTGTCCCAGTTTTCCCACATCCTATCCAGCATTCATTGTTATCTTTTCCTGTCATTTTAGCCAATCTGACAGGTGTGTAGTGGTACCTCAGAGTTGTCTTAATTTGCATTTCTCTGATCAATAGTGATTTGGAGCACCTTTTCATATGACTAGAAATAGTTTCAATTTCTTCATCTAAAAAATGTTCATATCTTTTGACCATTTTTCAATTGGAAAAGGACTTGAATGCTTATAAATTTGAGTTAATTATATATTTTAGAAATGAGGCCTTTATCAGAACCTTTGAATGTAAAAATGTTTTCCCAGTTTATTGCTTCCCTTCTAATCTTGTCTGCATTGGTTTTGTTTGAATAAAAACTCTTTAACTTAATATAATCAAAATTATCTATTTTGTGATCAATAATGATCTCTAGTTCTTCTTTGGTCACAAATTCCTTCCTCCCCCACAGATCTGAGAGACAAACTATCCTATGTTCTTCTAATTTGTTTATAATATCATTCTTTATGTCTAGATCATGAACCCATTTTGACCTTATCTTGGTATACAGTATTAGGGGTGGGTCAGTGCCTAATTTCTGCCATATTAGTTTCTAATTTTCCCAGCAGTTTTTGTCAAATAGTGAATTCTTATCCTAAAAGCTAGAGTTTTGGGGTCAGATTACTAGATTACTCTAGTCATTGACTATTTTGTCTTGTGAACCTAACCTATTCCACTGATCAACTACTCTGTTTCTTAGCCAGTACCAAATGGTTTTGATGACCACTGCTTTATAATATAGTTTTAGGTCGGCTACAGCAAGGTCACCTTCATTGGCATTTTTTTTTTTCATTAATTCCCTTGAAATTCTTGGCCTTTTGTTCTTCCAGATGAATTTTGTTGTTATTTTTTCTAGGCCAGTAAAATAATTTCTTGGGAGTTTGATTGGTATAGCATTAAATAAATTGATCAGTTTAGGTAGTATTGTCATCTTTATTATATTTGCTCAACCTATCCAAGAGCACTTGATATTTTTCCAATTGTTTAGATCTGACTTTATTTGTGTGGAAAGTGTTTTGTAGTTTTGCTCATATAGTTCCTGACTTTCCCTTGGCAGATAGATTCCCAAATATTTTACACTATAGACAGTTATTTTAAATGTAATTTCTTTTTGTATCCCTTGCTGTTGGATTTTGTCAGTGATGTATAAAAATGCTGATGATTTATGTGGATTTATTTTGTATCCTGCAACTTTGCTTAAATTGTGGATTATATCTAATAGTTTTTTAGTTGATTCTCTAGGGTTCTCTAAATATACTATCATATTATCTGCAAAGAGCGATAATTTGGTTTCCTCATTACCTACTCTAATTCCTTTAATCTATTTTACTTCTCTTATTGCCAAAGCTAGTATTTCTAATACAATATTGAATAGTAATGGTGATAATGGGCAACCTTGTTTCATCCCTAATCTTATTGGGAATGGTTCCAGTTTATCCCCATTACATCTGATGCTTGCTGATGGTTTTAAATAGATGCTACTATTTTAAGGAAAAGTCCATTTATTCCTATACTCTCTAGTGTTTTTAAAAGGAATGGATATTGGGTTTTTTCAAATGCTTTTTCTGCATCTATTGAGATAATTATATAATCATATTTTTTGTTAATTTGGTAATTGATATAGTTAATTATGCTAATAATTTTCCTAATATTGAATCATCCTGTAGTCCTGGTATAAATCCTACTTGGTATTATCCTGGGGATGATTTTCTGTAATCTCTTTGCTAATATTTTATTTAAGATTTTTGCATCATTTGGAGCTATGCTCAAAAAGTTATCAAATTGTGCATACCCTTTGACCCAGCAGTGTTTCTACTGGGCCTATATCCCAAAGAGATCTTAGAGGAGAGAAAGGGACCCACATGTGCAAGAATGTTTGTGGCAGCCCTTTTTGTAGTGGCTAGAAACTGGAAACTGAAGGGATGCCCATCAATTGGAGAGTGGTTGAATAAATTATGGTACATGAATGTTATGGAACATTATTGTTCTGTAAGAAACGACCAGCAGGACGATTTCAGAGAGGCCTGGAGGGTCTTGCATGAACTGGTGCTGAGTGAAATGAGCAGAACCAGGAGATCATCATACACAGCAACAACAGTATTACATGATGATCAATTCTGATGGACATGGCTCTCTGCAACAAAGAATTGTCTCAAACCAGTTTCAATTGTTCACTGAAGAAAATCATATACACCCTGAGAGAGGGATATGAAATATGGACCACAACGTAACATTTTCATGATCTCTATTGACATTTGCTTGCATTGTGTTGCCTTTCTCTGATTTTCTTTTTTTCTTGTAGATAGGATTTTTCTTGCATAACTTGTCAAGCATTTCAACATTATTAACATGTAGTGGACTTCCTGCCATCTAGGGGAGGGGAGGGGACTGGGGGTAAAATTTGTAATGGAAAGCTTTGTAATGATCAATGCTGGGGAACTACCCATACATATGTTATACAAATAAAAAGCTTTAATAAAAAAAAAGATTTTTGCATCAATATTTTTTAGGGAGATTGATCTATAATTTTCTTTGGCTGTTTTCATCCTACCTGATTTAAGTATTTAGGTACCATGATATTACCAAAGACATGTCTGTGTCATAAAAGGAATTTGGTAGGAGCTGTTCATTTTTTCAAATAGTGTATATAGTATTGGAGTTCATTGTTCTTTAAATGTTTGGTAGAATTCATATGTAATCCATCTGGTCCTGGGGATTTTTTCTTAGGGAGTTGATTAATGGCTTGTTCTATTTCTTTTTCTAAAATGGGACTATTTAAGTAATTTATTTCTTCTTCTGTCAATCTGGGCAATCTATATTTTTGTAGGTATTCCTCCATTTCACTTAGGTTATCAAATTTATTGGCATAAAGTTGGGCAAAGTAATTCCTAATTATTGCTCTAATTTCCTCTTCATTGGTATAAAATTCTCCCTTTTCATTTTTGAGACTAACAATTTGATTTTCCTCTTTCTTTTTTCTAATCAAATTAACTAAAGGTTTATCTATTTTGTTGGGGGTTTTTTTTTCATAAAAACCAACTTTTAGTTTTATTTATTAATTCAATTTTTTTTACTTTCAATTTTATTAATCTCTCCTTTTATTTTTAGAATTTTGAGTTTGGTATTTGATTGGGGATTTTTAAATTGTTCTTTTTCTAGCTTTTTTAGGTGCAAGCCCAATTCATTGATCTTCTCTTTCTCTATTTTATGCAAGTAAGCATCTAGAGATACAAAATTTCCCCTTATTACCGCTTTGGCTGCATGCCAATAATTTTGGTATGTTATCTCATTATTTTTATTCTCTTGAATGAAATTATTAATTGAGTCTATGATTTGCTGTTTCACTCATTCATTTTTTTAAGATGATATTATTTAGTCTCCAATTACTTTTTGGTCTATTTTCCCATGGTCTTTTATTGAATGTAATTTTTATTGCATCATGATCTAAAAAAATGCATTTATTATTTCTGCCTTTCTGCATTTGATTTTAAGGTCTTTATGTCCTAATATATGGTCAAATTTTGTATCGGTTCCATGAACTACCGAGAAGAAAGTGTACTCTTTTCTGTCTCCATTCAATTTTCTCCAAAGATCTATCATACCTGATTTTTCTAGTATTCTATTTACCTCTTCAACTTCTTTCTTATTTATTTTGTGAATTGATTTATCTGGTTCTGAGAGAGCAAGGTTGAGCTCTCCCACTATTATAATTTTGCTGTCTATTTCTTCTTGCAACTCTCTTAGCTTCTCCTCTAGAATTTGAATGCTATACCACTTGGTGCATGTGTGTTTAGTATTGATATTGCTTCATTATTTATGGTACTTTTAGTAAAATATAGTTTCCTTCCTTATCTCTTTTAATTAGATCTATCTTTGCTTTTACTTGATCTGAAATCAGGATTGCTACCCCTGCTTTTTTTTTTTTACTTCACCTGAAGCATAATATATTCTGTTCCAGCCCTTTACTTTCATCTTGTATGTATCACTATGCTTTAAATGTGTTTCTTATAACAATATATTGTAGGATTCTGGCTTTTAATCCAGTCTGCTATTTGCTTCCGTTTTATGGGAGATTTCATCCCATTCACATTCACAGTTAAAATAAATAATTCTTTATTTCCAGCCATCTTATTTACCCTAAGTGATGCTTTTCTCTTTCCTTTCCCTCTTCCCCTCTCCCCACTATTTTGCTTTTGATGACTACCTTCCTCAAACAGTCCTCCTCCCTTTTTACACCTTTCCCCCAATACTTCTATTTTCCCTTGTATTAGTCTTTCCCTTTCTTTTCCCCCTTTCCCTCCCACTTCCCTACAAGGTGGGACAAGTTTCTCTGTGAAACAAAATATGTCTGATATTCTCTCTTAGAGTCAAATCTGATGAGAGTAAGATTCACTCATCCCTTTCCCTTCTTTCCCTCAATTATATTAGGCTTTCTTTGCCTCTTCGTGAGATGTAATTTCCCTTATTTTACCTCCTTTTCCTCTCTTTTTCTAGTATAATCCCCTTTCCATCTCTATTTTATTTTTCATATTAGCATAATATAATCAAATTATACTTACATTCTCTAAGTATACTCATAACAGAAATATAGTTCTCAAGAGTTCTTTCCTTTTTACCTTTTTATGCTTCTCTTAAGTTCTGTCTTTGGAGGTCAGATTTTTTTGTTCAGTTCTGATCTTTTCATTAGAAATAGGTGAAATTTACCTATATCATTGAATGTTCATCTTCTTCCTGAAAGATAATGCCCATTTTAGATGGATAGCTTATACTTGGCTGTAATTCAAGTTCCTTTGCCTTTCTGAATATCAGATTCCAGGCCAATCACCTTTAAGGTGGGTGATTCTAATTGGCTCCTCATTATTTGAATTATTTCTTTCTGGCTGCTTGCAATATCTTTTCCTTGGTGCAATAGTTCTGAAATTTAGCTACAATATTCCTTGGGGATTTAATGTTAGGGTCTCTTTTAGGAGGTGATCAGTGAATTCTTTCAATGGTTATTTTACCTTCTGATTCTAAAATATCAGGGCAGTTTTCTTTTATGATTTCCTGTAAGATAATGTCTAGATTATTTTTTTTTCATCATGGCTTTCAGAAAGTCCAATAATCCTTAGATTGTCTCTCCTAGATCTATTTTCCAGGTCAGTTGTTTTTCCTAGGAGATTTTTCATATTTTCTTCTATTTTATAAATTTTTTTGTTTTCATTTGACTGATTCTTGGAATCTTATTGAGTCATTCACTTCCATTTTTTTCAATTCTAATTTTTAGTGTATTATTTTCTTCAGTTACCTTTTTTAGCTCCTTTTGTAATTGGCCAATAGAATTTTTTTGTTCATTGCATTCTTTTTCCATTTCACAAATTTTGTTTTTCAGTGAATTGGTATCTTTTTATATCTCTTTTATAGGGCATTATATGCTTTTTCCTTTCCTTCTTGCAATGATCTCATTTCATTCCCCCATTTTTTTTTCTAACTCTCTTTTAAGATCCTTTATGCAATCTTTGAAGAAAGCCTTGTGAGATGGGGATCAGCTCATGTCTCTCTTTGGGGCTTCATCTGGAGTTGTTTTGGAACCTTGTTAGGAACCTTAGGATTTAAGATCTATTCTTTTCTCTTTCCATAAAAGCTGTCTATGGTGAGAGTTCTTTTTGTTTTTTTTATTCATTTTTTTAAGGCTTGAGGAATGTTAAATGCAAAGAAGCAAAAGCTGCTTTAATTTGCCCTGGGACAGTTTAGCTGATTGATTTTCAGTCTGGGTAATGGCAGCTAGGTTCAGATTTCTTCTGGGGTTCAGTGGTTTACAATTTGTCTTTTGTAGCAAATCTACCAAACCACCTGCTTGCAACCAGGACAGAGTGACCTAAGAGGCTCACAGAAGATTCCCAGGTGTGTGGAAGCTGCAACACTGACTCCCTGCTCAGAAGAGAAAAAGAAAGTAAAGAAAGAAAGAAAATAATGTGCTTCATTCTGTATTCAGACAGCATCAGTTCTTTCTCTGGAAGAGGATAGCATTTTTTATCACGAGTTCTTCTGTATTGTCTTAGATCATTATCTTGCTGAGAATAACTAAGTCATTCACAATTGTTCATCATACAAAATTTTTGTTACAATATTCTCCTGGTTCTGCTCACTTCATTTTGTATCAGTTCACCTAAGACTTTCCATATCTTTTTGAAATTGTTGATAACAATTATTATTATTAGTATTATTTTTTGCTGAGGCAATTGGGGTTAAGTAACTTGCCCAGAGTTGGACAGCTAGGAAGTGTTTAGTGTCTGAGGTCAGATTTGAACTCAGGTCCTCCTGACTTCAGGGTTGGTGCTCTATCCACTGTACCTACCACCTAGCTGACCCCTGATAACAATTATTAAAAGAGTTCCAGGAAGAAAGTAAAACAAAAGTTTATTTAATTTTGAGAGAAGAAAATGACAAGGCAGAGAAAAGTGGAGAGTGGCTTTTTACTGTAACTTGGTCTTAAGAAATTTAACCATCATGATGTGCAATAGAAAAACTTGAGGGTTTTGGTGATGTGAAAAATGTAGACATAAGTTGTGAAACCTTGTCCTGAACCAAACACGTTTTTTATAATGGCACTAATAATAAAACTAATGTTTTATAGTCTAAACCAGAAATAATGTTGTGAAAACCTGCTGTGATGTCATTTAGTTCTTTATTTCTGATAAATACTGCATTGTTTATATGAAACCAACAGTGCATTATAACATTCAATCAACTAAAAACATTTATTAAGCACTAAGTGTGCAAGACACTGTGCTAAGCACCAGGGATACATACAAAGCAGGGTAAAAATATTCTTGCTCTCCAGAAACCCATATTTTAACCAAGGAGACAACTTGTAAATAAGAACATAAAGAATATATACTTATTAGTTGGCAGGTAATCTCAGAGAGGAAGTCTACTAGGGGAATGAGAAAGGTCTCATGCAGAAGGGTAGACAGAGCTCAGTCTGGAAAGAAACCAGGGAAGTCTTAGGCAGTAATGAGAGGGCAGACTATTCTGGGCATGGCAGACAACCAAAATAAAGATTTAGAGATAGGAGGTGGTACTTAATATATGCTTGTTAATTTATTGAAATCCTTATCATGGCATGAAGGTGATTGGTTACATGCCAGGAACATAAGTACAATGAACAAAACAACCCCAACTTTCAAGGAACTTACAATCTATAGTATATACAAAATGATTATTCCCCCAAATCTTACACAATTTAAAGTTATTAAAGCTTTATTTTATCTTATTAAAATTATTAAGGCTTAAAAGTTTAGTTTATTAAAGCTTTTCAAAAGTTTATGTTTTTAAAGCTTAAATGCACTAAAGCTTTTGGGATACCTTATATATAACTATTTATAGAATAAATAGAAAGAGATTAAATAATCAATCAATAAAATTTTATTAAAAGTCTAATATATGTGCCAGGCATTGTACTACTATACCCTGAAGACAAAACAAAATGAAAGAAAAACCTGATCCCTGCCCTCAGGGAACTTACAATCTAATGGGGGAATCCATGTGAAAACTAATATGTTACAAAACAAATTATATACAAGATAAATAGGAAATAATTAACAGAGAGAAGGCACTAGTATGAAGTAGGGTTAAGAAAGACTTCCAGTAAAAGATGGGATTTTAGTTGGGGATTTTGGTTTGTGGATCAGCGAGATTGGTTTCACTGGAGGGAAGGACACCTGCTAGGGAATGAAGTGGTCCTTTGGTTGTTGTCCTTGGTTCACAGAGAGGACCAAAATGGCATCACTATGTCAGAGTCGGGTTACAGTATGTTCCGCTCTGACCGATCAGACCCATTTGAGTTCCGGGATGCTCTGCCACAGGTTGGACATTTAGTCCCGATGGACATTTGGGGTGACTTCATAGGAGGGGGCTGGTGTACAAAGGGGTTTGGATGCCAAATAGTACAATTTGTATTTGTTCCTGGAGGCATGAGGGAGCCAGAGTTTATTAAGTAGGGGGTGGAGTGACATGATTGGACTTGTACTTTAGGAAAATCCCTTTAGTGGCTAAATGTCCGAAGGATGGGAGTGGGGAAAGGCAGACTCCCAAGCGCACTGAGAGGACCTTTGCCAGAGTACTGGCCATGTCAGCGGATTGGATGGGCAGCATGTTTGAGAGATGTCCCAGAGGGTAAATCAGCAGGTCTTGGCAACAGCTTGGACATGGGCGTAAAAGATTGCAAAGGAAAGAGAGGAAATTTCTTCTTTGGGGTGAAGCTGAGTCTTTGTAATTTTGCAACATTAACTTTTACCAGTTTTGCAATAATTCTTTCCATCTTTCCATTGTTGCAGTCATTGTGTGTATCATTTTTTTTTTTTTTTTTTTTTGGCTCTGCATCAGTTCAGGTGAGTCTTTCATTTGTATTCATCAAATCCTCTTTTTTCCTTACAACATAATTCCGTTACATTCACAAACAACAATTTGTTTAGTTTTTGAGCTGTTTCCAAACAGGAAATTAGGGATTTTGTGAGATAAGGGTTGAGAGGAGAGCACCTTGATAACCAAGAAGCCAGTACAAAGGCGCAGGGATAGGGAGGTTCAATGTGACATATGAAGAGATCATTTTGGTGGATTGGAGAGTATGAGAGTAATGTGTAATGAGATTATAAAGAGAGGCTGAGGCCAGCTGGTCAAGAGTTTTGACTGTTTTACAGAAGGGTTTATATTGGGGCAGCTAGATGGCCTAGTGGGTAGAGCACCAGCCCTGAAGTCAGGAGGACCTGAGTTCAAATCTGATGTCAGACACTTAACACCTCCTAGCTGTGTGACACCTCCTAGCTGTGTGACCCTGGGCAAGTCACTTAACCTTAATTGCCTCAGAATAAAAAAAAAAAAGGGGTTTATATTTCTGTTTGATTCTAGAAACAATGGAAAATAACTGGAGTTTATTGAGTAGAAGAATGAGTCAAATTTAAGGAAAATAATTTTGGCAGTTGTATAGATGATGGACTAGAGTGGGGAAAAAGGCATTTAGGAGACTTTTATAACCATCCAGGAGAGAGGTGATGAGAGATGATGAATTTCTGAACTTAAATGAATGTGTGAAAAGACGGAGGAGTCAAATGGGGGAAGGAAGTCATGGAAGTAGAAGTAAAACCTGATTGTTTATTTTTATTTTTATTTTATTTTTGAAGGAGAAGTTGAATGAGTTATAGGAGGAAATGAATAATAAAACTATTAGTGGGGGACCTCAACTTTCCCCTTTCATTACTAGATAAATCAAACCAAAAAATAAATAAGAGGTTAAGAAAGTGAATAAAATTCTGGAAAAGTTAAGTATGAGATATCTGTAGAAAATTGAATGGGAATAGAAAGGAATGTACCTTTTATTCAGTAGTACATGGCATCACACAAAAATTGACCATGTATTAGGACATAAATAAACCCACTTAAATCATCAGCATTTTTTTTTTTTTGCAAAAGCTAGAGAAATTCCATTTAAAATAAATGTAGACAATATAAAATACTTGGGAATCTACCTGCTACAAACCCAGGAACTATATGAACATAACTATAAAATGCTTTTCATACAAATAAAGTCAGAGCTAAACAATTAGAAAAATATTAACTGCTCATGGGTAGACCATGCCAATATAATAAAAATTTCATTTGTACCTAAATTAATTTACTATCAAACTATCAAAAACTATTTTATAGAGGTAGAAAAAATAATAACAAAATTCATCTGAAAAAACAAAAGCTTAAGGATATCAAGGAAATCAATGTAAAAACAAGGTTTTTTAGATGAACCAGATCTTAAAATGCAATATAAGGTGATAATTATCAAAACAATCTGGTACTGCTAAGAAATAGAGGGGTGAATCAGTAGAATAGATTAGGTGCAAATTATCTTATAATAAATGACCATGGTAAACTCGTATATGATAAATTCTCAAATCCAAGGTTTTGGAACAAAAACTCATTATTTGACAAAACCTGCTGGGAAGACTGGAAAACAGTATGGCCGAAACTAAGTATAGAACAATATCTCATGCATAAAGCAAGGTACAGTCAAAATGGATACATGATTTACACATAAAGAGTGATATCATGAGCAAATTAAGAGAGCATGGAATCATTTATCTGTGAAATTTATGGATAACAGAAGGATTTGGACCAAAGAAGACACAGAGATAATTGCAAAATGTAAAACATTTTGATTATATACAATTTAAAACTTTTTGCATAAACAAAACCAATGCAACCAAAATTATAAGGAAAGCAAAAAACTGGGAGACTATGTTGCAACAAGTATCTCAGGAATAGCTAGATGTCACAATGGCTAGAACATTGGCCCTGGAGTCTGGGTGAGTTCAAATCTGGCCTCAGATACTTGACACTGATCATTTAATTGGGAAAAAATCACTTAACCCTAATTGACTCAAAAAAAACCCCAAACAAACAAAAATAGCTATCTCTGATAAAATACTCATTTCACAAATCTATAGGGAATTGAGTCAAATTTATAAAAAATACAAGTCATTTGCCAATTGATAAATGGTTAAAGGACATGAACAGGCAGTTTTCAGACAAATAAAAACTCTCTATAGTCATATGAAAAAATGTTATAAATCACTATTAATCAGAGAAATCTAAATTAAGATAACTATGAGGTACCATGTCACATCTATCAGAGTGGCTCACATGACAAAAAAGAAAAATATTGGATATTGGAGGGGATGTGGGAAAACAGAGACACTAATGCACTGTTGGTGAAGTTGTTAACTGATTCTACCATTCTGGAGAGCAATTTGGAACTATGCTCTAAAGGCTATAAAATATTGTATATCCTTGGATTCAGCAATATTACTACTAGGTCTATATCCCAAAGACATCCTAAAAAAAAGGTGGAAGGGTGGGGTGGGGAAAAGACTTATTTGTACAAAAATATTTAACCAGCTCTTTTTGTGGTGTTTAAGAATTGGAAATCAAAGGGATGTTTATCAGTTGAGGAATAGCTTAACAAGCTCTGGTATATGATTATAATGAATGTATTATTATAATTATAATGAAATATAAATGAAATTTATAAAAAATGATAAGCAGGATGATTTTTAGAAAAACCTGGGAAGACTTAAATGAAATTATACATATTGAAGTGAGTAGAACCAGAAGAAAATTATACTCAGCAACAGCAATATTATTTGATGAGAAGAACTGTGAACGACTTAGCTATTTCAACAATACAGTGATCCAAGACAATCCCAAAAAACTAATGATGAAGCATACTATTTATCTCCAGAGGAAGAACTGATATTGTTTGAATACAGAGTGAAGCATGCTATTTTTTATTTTCTTTCTTTCATTTTTTTCCTTTATTCAAGTCTTCTTGTAGAAAATAAACTAATATGGAACTGCTTTATATAACTGCACATGTATAACCTATATCTGATTGCTTATTATCTCAGGGAGAGAGAAGAGAAAAGAGAATAGAATTTGGAACTCAAATTTTGTACATATAGGTCATTTTTCCTTTTTTTTTTAATCTCTTTCAATATTCATGCCAAGTCATGGTATTGTTAGCTTAAAGGATATACATAAATTTTTAGCCCTTTGGGCACAGATCATATCTTTTGATCATTTATAAATTGGGGCATGGCTCTTTTTTTTTTTTTTAATAAATCTGACTCAATTTCCTCTATGTTTGAGAATTGAGGTCTTATCAGAGAAACTTGCTTTGAAATTCTTTTTACACTTATTGCTAATTGTATTTTCCCCATTTATTCTCTCTCTCCTTTTACCCTGTCCCTCCTCTTTCTCCTTTTACCCTGTCCCTCCTCTCTCTCCTTTTATCCTGTCCCTCCTCAAAGAGTTTTGGTATTGATTACTCTCTCTCCAAATATGCCCTCTCTTTTGTCACCCTCCCCCTTCCCATATCTCATTCCCATATTTCCATACCACTTTTGAGTATATATGCTATTTCCTCTTTGAGTCAATTCTGATGAGAATAAGGTTCACTCTCTCACCTTCTCTTCCTTCTCTTCCCCTCCAATGTAAAAGCTTTTTCCTCTCTTTTTTATAGCAGATAATTTATACCACTCCACTTCTCCCTTTCCCTTTCTCTCAATACATTCTCTCTTCCTCCTTAATTTCATCATTTTTTAGATGTTATCATTTATATTTAACTCAGACCTGTGCTGTCTGTCACATATATATGATTATGTGTGTATGTATATAGATAGATATATAGATATATATCCCTTCAAGCTACCATAATAATGAGAAAGTTCTAATAAGTTATGATTATCATCTTCCCACATAGGAAGGTAAACAGATAAACCTAGTTTATCTAGTAATACCTTATGATATCACTTTACTCATTACCTCCTTCTGTTTCTCCTGAATCTTGTGTTTGAAAATCAAATTTTCCATTCAGCTTGTTTTTTCATCTCAAATGTTTGAAAATCCTCTATTTTATTGGATGACCACCTTTTCCTCTGCAGGATTATACTCAGTTTTGCTGGGTAAGTGATTCTTGGTTGTAATCCTAGCTCCATTACTCTCCAGAATATCATATTCCAAGCTTTCTGGTTCTTTAATGTAGAAGCTGCTAAATCTTGTGTTATCCTGATTGTGGCTCCTGAAATGTTTGCAACAGTTTCTCTTTGACCTGGAACTCCCAGAATTGGCTATAATATTCCTGAGAGTTTTCATTTTGGGATATCTTTCAGCAGGTGATCAGTGGATTCTTTCAGTTTCTATTTTACCCTATGGTTCTAGAATATCAGGACAGTTTTCCTTGGTAATTTCTTGAAAGATGATGTCCACAACTGAATGGATGCCCATCAATTGGAGAATGGCTGAATAAATTATGGTATATGAATGTCATGGAATATTATTGTTCTGTAAGAAACAACCAGCAGGACAATTTCAGAGAGGCTTGGAGAGACTTGCATGAACTGATGCTGAGTGAAATGAGCAGGACCAAGAGATCATTATATATGGCAAAACAAGACTATATGATGATCAATTCTGAAGGCTCTCTTCAACAATGAAATGTTTCAAACCAGTTCCAATTGTTCAGTGATGAAGAAAGCCATATACACCCAGAGAGAGGGATATGAAATGTGGACCACAACATAACATTTTCATGCTCTCTATTGATGTTTGCTTGCATTATGTTTCCCTTCTCAGATTTTTTTTCTTGTAGATCTGATTTTTCTTGCACAGCAAGATAACTGTAAAAATATGTATACACATATTCGATTTATCAACATTTTAACATAATTAATATGTAGTAGACTTCCTGCCATCTAGGGGAGGAGGTGGGGGGTAGAGGGAAAAAAATTTGTAACAGAAAGTTTTGCAAGGGTCAAAGTTGAAAAATTACCCATACATATGTTTTGCAAATAAAAAGCTTTAATAAAATGAAAAAAAAAAAAAAAAGATGATGTCCACGCTCTTTTTTTGATCATGACTTTCAGGTAGACCAATAATTTTTAAATTATTTGTCCTGGATCTGTTTTCCAGGTCAGTTGGTTTTCTAATAAGATATTTCACTTTTTTCCCTATTTTTTTTTTATTTTTTTTTTTGGTTTTACTTTATTTTATGTATGCTTTCTCATAAAGTCATTAGTTTCCATTTACTCAATTCTAAAGTTCAAGGAATTATTTTCTGAAGCATAATTAATACTAAAGAGTTCTAAGAGTTCATAGGTTATTTCAGGATAGATCAAACATATGCATATTGTATTGTGCATACATACTTTCTGACATGTGTACATATAGATTATATATACACCTGTACATATATATATATATACATATATGTGTGTGGATGTTATTATTCCATATGAACAAAAGCCACAGGCAAGTTGCTGATCTACCTTAGTGGAGAGGGTTTGTATACTAGAGATTCTATGTGTCTAGCTCTATCCACACTCCATACTATATCTATAAATAATGATATCTATCAAGTCCTTCAAAGTTTATGCAGCACTTTACTAACATTATTGCCTTTGAGCTTTTCAATAATCCTAAGTATCTGTGGAATTAAAGAATGAATTACGATTGTTTGCATGAGGGGCTACTCGTTAGGATTTCTAGTGTTGATTTGAGAAATCTCAAATTATATTTTAGAATATCTTTTAAACCAAGATTTTGAAGACATTTTTAAAGCAGTGATTCTAATTTTGCCCATAAAGGGAACTGAAATTTAGAAAAAATTTGCTTGAGGTCATACAACAACTCAGTATGAAGCTCAGTTGGCTATTCTTAGTTTTCATGCTTGGTAGGAATCCTCTGGTATTGACACAGTTTATAAATATAAAGTCAGTTCCATCATTTTTTCCCTACCTCTGGTAGTGTAGTAATTAAGCCCATATGGTGTCTGTTGGAGTGCAAGCTGGAAGGTATGTTTATTTTCCTTGTCTTTTATGAATACATAATGAACAGTCCAATAAATGTCATTCTAAATGAACAACAGACCTCTGCATTATAAAAAACGGAGAAAAGAGCTTCAGAGGGTTAGTTCTCTCCTAAGGATTTTGGTAGAAATAAAGACAATTTACCATTGTTTTAGACCTGGTTAACAAGATAACAAGAGTTAACAATCATTAGAAAACCTGGAAGATATCAGATGATGGTGTAATTACTTCCTCCAACAGAGCATCACAAGCCAAGTTATCTATCAATGGTTCTGCCAACCCTTTCATTCCTGATTGTAAGGGATCGTTCATTGTTATGGTGACTATCTCAATCACCTCCTTTTGTTCCTTTCTTATTCTATCGGCCAGTCTTGGATCTCTTTTTCTTCCCTTCTTTTTTTCCTACTGGGGGAATAGTTCAGTAACCCCTTGCACTTAGACTGAAGCTATAACTGGTTTGGGAATAGGGGAGAATTCCTTATTCAGTCTCCATAGCTATAATGAGAGCTTGGCAATCAGAGATTTGTCTCAGTCAATACTTAAATCAATAATTTAAAGTTAATCCTGTTCAAAGTATTGGTACTTCAGAAGGTTAAATAGTGATGCTGAAGCTGAAAACTCTGACCACTGAATGAGAAGACAGGACTCATTGGAGAACATTGGGGAACACCACAATGCTCGCAACATCACTTTGTCCAGCATACAGTAGGCACTTATAAATGCTTGTTCCCTTCCCTTCTCCCTTTTAAAAAATAATTAATTTTTTATTAAAGCTTTTTATTTACAAAACATAATGAATGGGTAATTTTTCAACACTGACCCTTGCAAAACCTTGTGTTTCAAAATTCCCTTCCTTTCCCCCACTCCCCTCCCCTAGATGGCAGGTAATCCAATACTTGTTAAATGTTAAAAATATATGTTAAATCCAATATATGTATGCATATTTATACAAGTATTTTGCTGCACAAGAAAAATCGCATCAAGAAAAAATAAACTGAGAAAGAAAACAAAATACAAGTGAACAACAACAGAAAGAGTGAAAATGCTCTGCTGGGGTCCACATTCAGTTCCCACATGGATGGCTTTCTTCACAAGATTATTCCATTCCCCTTTCTGAAGTGGAATCCCAAGTCCTTCCCCCATCCCTAGGGAGCTGCTCTCTTTGTTCTGGGGTTAGAATTCTTCTATCTCTGCTAATCTGGAATGGAATAGGAAATAAGGTGGCCAGGATTCTGAGTGGAGGAATTAAGAACTCAAGGTGGGATACTGAGAGGAACCTTCTTCCTTAGTGCCTTAGAAATCATTTACTCCAGTCCTTTCATTTCACAGACAATAGAAAATCATCCATTCCTTTGAAGCCACATTGAACCCAAGTCTCTTCTGTACTTCTGCTCTATTTCTGGTTGAAAAAAATATGTTACCACAAATCTGGCATGGATGGGGGATTCAGGAAAAGAGAGGAGGGTTCTTAGTTTACATTAGAAAATAATGAAATGAGTATTATTTCTCTTTTCAGTTTCTCAGTTCCATACTAGAATTGATTTACCATATGTGTCAGAGCATACTGCCCTACTGCTTTAAAAGCAAAAATAACCTGAGGTTGAAAGTGCAAAATTCAAATTTCTCTCAAACATTTTTTCAGGTTTACTCTAATATTGTTTTGAATTTCTCTGTTGCATATCATAATTTCTCAGAAAGCATAAGTATTACCATCTCTCAAGAGGGAGCTTAAATTCTGCTAACAAAACTATCTCAAAATTTAAATGGTAATATTATAGATTCTGAAATCCCCTTCATAACACTATTCTTTATATTCATATGTGTGTTTATATTTGTATTTATGTACATGTATATGTACATATTAATATATGTCAATGTATATATGTATGTGAACATCTCCAAGTTAAAATATAGGCCAGTTGCCAATTTGCAGAAGATACAGAAGTCATTAAAACTTTGCATGCTGTGAGATATTGGAGCCCTAGTGATTTGAGTTTTAAAACATTCAAAAACAGCAATTGGGTTTCCTGCTCTATGGGCTATTTAATACATTGCCCTGACTAAGAGGCTTATCTGTTTCTGTGGTAAGGGCCTCCTCTCAGTTTTCAAACCTGATAAAGACCTACTGCTCCTCCTATGAGTTTTTCCTCATAACTGTGATGTTTGGCAAAAATTCTGCCCTTAATGTTGGAGAAAGCTTCATCTCATTTGATAGGAAATGTAAATTTAAAACATTACTATATATTTTAATATAATTAACATGTAGTGGACTTCCTGCCATCTAGGAGAGGAGAGGGGACTAGGGGGAAAATTTGTAAAGGAAAGTTTTGTAAGAATCAATGTTGAAGAACTACATATGTTATACAAATAAAAAGCTTTAAAAATAAAAAAATAATAAAAAAAAACATTACTATAGAGAACAATGAAAAAATCTAAAGTCAAATCTGAAAGAGACAAAAGGCAAGATGTTGGTTTTTTTTTAAATCAATTCAAACTTTTCACAGATTTGTTTACTTCAAAATTCACTGCATTTTCTTCACCACATTATCTGTCTTGTACATAGATATGAATCACATCTATCCAGAACTTCAGTTTAATATAATGTTTATAAATTAATATTACCGTTAGAATCATAACTATTGAATCTCCTTGTTTATTCATTTAGAATTTTTAGTTCTGTTGGTGCTAAAATTTTTAAAAATTCGATGCATTCAATTTCTTCCATTCTTAAAGGGAAAAAAAAAGATGTTCAAAATTTCATTCATTTTCCTATTATGTTTTACTCAGTCTATACTTCCCAAAATCTTAAATGAATTGTGTTTGTCTGGAAGGATAATGAATCCTACAGAAAAACATATGCTCTGAGTTCTCTCCAGTAGCAATCAATGGAAAATAAATACAGCTTTGTAAGTAGTAAAATTCATTTAAACAACCAAATGTTTGAAAGAGTTATTCCCAAATCCAGATCCAAATATTGAAGTTTCTTAAGGTAATAGTAAAACAAACTCAAGATGAGTCTCAAGTTTTTTGTTTGTTTGTTTGTTTTTTTGACAAGTCTAGGATTCACTAAAGTAAGTTGCATAATGTCATGAGAGGTTTTTTTTTCAAATAAATAAAGCAGTTACATATATGCATACATATATCCATATATGTATACATATAACATGAACAATTTAAAAACTAATATAGTTGTCAAAGTAATAAAAAGTAATTAGGATCCATGGGAATATGTGCTATAGCTTATTATTATTATTTTTAATCTTCTACAGCTATAGCCCTAGTACAGGGCCTAGTAAGGTGTTCAGTCTTTGTGGGATTTAATTCATTTAATTCAGTGACTATATATACAGTAGCCTTTTTGGTGAGTGTGGGTATTTGGCATTATATATATGTATATATCATACAGGGACCATCTTGTTGGAGGGGGAGAATCCAGAGAAACGTGGGTTCAAGTCCTGCCTCTGACATATTGACTTTATCATCCTGGAGAGATTATTTAATCTCTCAGTGCTCCTGGGTATCTTTAAAACCATGAATTCCAAAGATGTTGTCTCTGTTGTTGCATTAGAAGGGGAAATTCTTACTACAATTAGATAGCTGGTTCAATCTATCCCCTCACAGATACATTCACAACCACACAAAGGTAGGGTGGGGGATGAATAGGATTATTCAGCTAATTGTATCTGCTTTTCCTTCATTGGCCTGAATGGATTTCCCAGTATACTGTTTTCTTGGCTGCTTTCTATCAAAGAGTATCATTTTTTTTAGCTCGGAGCCCCCATCCAGAGATAGCATTTCTGGTCAGACACTTTAGAATGCTTTGCTCTGAGGATACTTCTCCCTTAATTGTCTTTTTCAAATGCATTCTCAGGAAGTATACCCAGACTTGCAAAAGCCAAATACACAAATACCAGTGGTTAACATTATTTATAAAGTTAAAGTAAACTTTTTTTAAAAGAAAGGTGAAATAAAAGAAAGAGAAAGGTGAATAGAATTTCTCTATATCAAAAAGAGGAGAGTTTCAGGTTCCCAAAAGGGAGCCCAAGAAAAGATAAGAGATATCAGATTTCAGCTTGAGGGTGGACCAGCAACATGGTATTTGTCCTAACACTCCTGCCTGAAGGGCTCAAATAGCCTCAGTCCTACAGTCTGGCCTTTCCCAGTGGTGGTTCCCCCTGGCTAAGTTTACCATTTTCCAAATCTACATGTCTGCTTACAGCTCCTCAATAATCAAGCTTTACTCAACTTCTCTGTTTTGTAAAGATCTTAGTACTTCTTTTCCTTTTCTGTGATTAAGTCTTGGGTTTTCAAGGACCAAACACATACATATATTTTAACATATCGATCTCAATATATACATATATATATGTGTGTGTGTGTGTGTGTGTGTGTAAATATATATATATATATGTGTGTGTGTGTATATATACACATATACATACATATACATCACACACACATACATATATATGGGGAGAGAAATAAAAATCAGATGTAAACTCTGGGAATTCTTGTCCCAAATTTTAATGACACTCAGAGAGCCCCTAAATCTCCCCCTCCATATTCTAGAGGCACCCCTGAGGTATTGAGGTATCATTTTGGGTCCTAATTACCAATATCAGTTACTGGTACCAGCTAGCATGTTTTCTATGTTTGATATTAATTAGCACCCCACTATCAACTTAACTAGTCACCATCAATTATTTAATGTTTCTATATGCATATGTGTGTATGTATGTAACACATACATACATATATATAAATATATACACTGAAAAGTTTTAACAAGAATCAGAGTACAAAAATAGCCCTCCATTCTCAGTGAGAAATCTAAGTGATATAAAAACAAGATAACAATACAATAACAAAACAAAATGTTTTTAGAAATAATGTCTTTAACTGCCTGGAAGATAAAATGCAGGGTGCTCACTACTGAAGTCGTTTAGCTGTCAGATCTGTTCTAACTGCCTCCAGAGCAGTCAGAATTTAGGGACAGGCTGTCCTTCCAGAGCTTGATGCTCCAGTGTTTTCCAGCTTGAGAGGAATTGGTTCATTCACTTTGAGAAGCCATCCTCAATAGTTTATTCAGCCTCCTAGTTTCTTGAGCTTGTTCTCAAAGGCTAAGTGCTTCCCAGTGGAGAGAGCACTGGGCTTTCAATCAAGATCCAAGCTCAAAATCCAGCCTCAGACATTCACTAACTCTAATTAGTAGCCAGTACAATGCTGAGCAAATCATTTAGCTTCCTTTTTTTTTTGTCCACAGTTTGCAAGGTAATACAAATGGATAAAGTACTAGCCCCTGGAGTCAGGAAATCTCATCTTCATGAGCTTAAAATTAGCCTCAAACACTTACTAGCTGTGTAATCCTGGGCAAGTCATTTAACCATATTTGTTTCTTCATCTACAAAGCAGAAAAATAGCCAATCATTCCAGTATTTTTTGCCAAAAACAAAACAAAACAAAAGAAAAACAACCAAAAAACTCAAATCCAAATGGGGTCATGAAGAATTGAATAGGACTAAAAATCGACTAAACAATAACTTCTTCAACAAAAAAGTGAGGATAATATTGCCCATCCATAGATGGATATTTGGAAAAATTAAAATGTAGGTCTGAATGTGTCACCTTCCTCTCATCCCCCTCAGTTCCTGATCGGGAAACTCTAGAATCTTATGATGACCTTCAGGATCAATTCTATTTTTACAGCCCATCTAATCTGCCCCTTCCTATTATTTCAGTGTGGTAAGTCACTGTTCTCTGTGCTCTTTGGGGAAGCCACAATCTATTCCTTCAGTCTCTGGCCCAGAGTATCTTCTGTGTCCATCTGTCGGCATGGGCTGCCCCTCGTGCCAGTCTGTCTGCTCCTCTATGTTGGCTTCTTAGTTCCTTCCATTCCTTAAAGACTCCACTCTCTCCTATAAGAACTTGAGCCCTTTGCAGGTAGAGACTTTGTTTTTGTTTTTCTCTGCATCTCTAGCACTTATTGCAGTGCCTACCATAGAGAATACATTAAATGAATGTTTTGGACTGACTGACCAAGCTGAATGTTAATCCTACTACATCTAGTCTTCAAAAGACTTGGATCCACTATTTCCTCTGCATGGGCCTTAAGTTCCTCATTTCTAAAATGATCAAGTAAATGAACTATAAAGTTATTTTCAGGACAAAATCTATGATCCTAGGATTCTCTGAATCAATAGCACTGCTACTGTGACAATAATATTCCCTTCTTGACCTATTTCAGTATATATAAATTTAAGGTAGCTTCATGGTTCAATGAACAACATTGCTCATGCACAAAGATGGAAGATAGAATTTAAGATTATTGATTTCAACAAATAAATTCAAATGGATCCACAACTGTTGAATATAGATCTTGAAATCCATTAATGTCCTATTTTCCAAATGCCTCATTATGGTATGGAGAGGATCCTGCATTTCCAAAGATGATTTTAGTGGTACATAATCTCTGATTGGTCCTGAAGCACTTCAGGATTTCAGGCCAGGGTCACAAGGTGTGTCAAAAAAATCTGTAGGCTTAGACTATTTCCAAACCAAGAGGCAAAGATTTTAGTATGCTGTTGAAGATGGGCTAAGTTTCCAAAGAGGAGGGGGGGTTAATGATTAACAAAGGGAAAGATGCCATAAAATGGAGTAAGATGCCATTAAGGCAGTCTGAGTTCCTAATGAACTAGTTATTATGATGCCTAGAAAGTGGGTTAGTTCCTCTATGCCCAAAGGGCTATCAAACTGTGTACATCCTTTGATCCAGTAGTGTCTCTACTGGGTCAATATCCCAAAGAAATCTTAAAGAAAGGAAAGGAACCCATATGTGCAAAAATGTTTGTGGCAGCCCTTTTTGTAGTGGCAAGAAACTGGAAAGTGAATGGATGTCCATCAATTGGAGAGTGGCTGAATAAATTATGGCATATGAATGTTATAGAATATTATTGTTCTGTATGAAATGACCAGCAGGATGATTTCAGAGAGGCCTGGAGAGACTTAAATGAACTGATGCTAAGTGAAATGAATAGAACCAGGAGATCAATATACACAGCAACAAAAAGACTATATTATGATCAATTCTGATGGATGTGGCTCTCTTCAACAATGAGATGATCTAGGCCGTCTACACTCAGATGTGATGGAGAGAGCCATCTACACCCAGAAAGAGGACTGTGGGAACTGAGTGTATAGATCACAACATGGTGTTTTCACCTTTTTATTGTTTTTTTCTCTCATTTTTTATTTGATTTTTCATGTGCAGCATGATAAATGTGGAAATATGTTTAAAAGAATTGTACATGTTTAACCTATATTGGAATGCTTGATATCTAGGGGAGGAGGAAGGGGGAAGGGAGGGAGAAAAATATAGAACACAAGATTTTGCAAGGATGAATTTGAAAACTATCTTTGCATGTATTTTGAAAAATAAAAAGCTATATAAAAATAAAGTAATAAACAAGCCAAGAAAAAAAGTGGGTGGTTCCTAAAAGGAGTTAACATGAGTTGACTGACTGGTGAGCTAAATTCCCCAAAAGGAGTTAGCCTTAGTAAGTAGACTAATCCTAAAAGCAGTTAGCCATTGTGATTCACACTTAGTAAGCAGGCTAACCCCATAGAGAGTTAGCTATACAAGATAATTGTATAAATATGTATGCATATATTAGATTTAACATATATTTTTACCATGTTTAACATATATTGGATTACTTGCCATCTAGGGGAGGAGGTGCAGGGAAAGAATGGGAAATTGAAACACAAGGTTTTGCAAGGGTCAACGTTGAAAAATTATCCATGCACATGTTTTGAAAATAAAAAGCTTTAATAAAAAAATGGACTACGACAAGAAGAAAGATGCCATAAAGCAGGCAAAGTTCCTAGAGAACTTGCTGTCATATGGTGGGCTATTCCTAATGAACCTGCAAAGAAATGGGATAGAAGTAGGCTCTTTTGTAGGAGACAAATAATCTGAGGATTGACATCATAATATGGCCTTCTAATTGTATAGTAACTGTGGGATCATGATGATTTTTCAATGCAAGGAATTTGATGAGGAATTCAACAAGGGCCTACTTCAATAAAGGTCCACTTAAGAAGATAACCCTATCCATGCTCCTCCCTTCTTGTCTCAGGGAGTAGCTTGGATGGTAATTCAGTTTTTCTCCTGTTAATGATCTTCCCTATAACCTACTTAGTTATCAAAGAAAGATCTAATCCTTGTTGGAGTTTTATTCACTTTATCAGTCTTAATTTGACTGAGTAACTACCTATTCAGTGATTAAGGCTAGGTAGTAAGAAAGAAATGAAGCAAAGAATGGCCTTTCTTACCCAGTCAAAAACAACAACAAAAAGGAATCAATCTGGGTGGGAAGACCTTAAGTATTTCTGACCCAAACAGCAACAATTGCTGTTGTGTGATAGTGACCCAAGGTAAGGAAAAAAATAAAAAAAAGTACAAAGGGATTTATTATAATCACACTAGAAAGGGCAACTCCTAACAGACAAGGTATCATCAGTAAAAGAGTGCAAAGCACAAACTGCAAAACACAAGATTAAATAGACTCTAAATGAAGAAGCCTTCAACTCCCCTTTTCTCCTATGATCTGGGGGAATCTGAGCTTACTTTCTAAATGGGGAAATCTATCTCAGAAACAAAAGAATATTAGCAAATAATAAACTCTTAATTTAAATTTCCCTAGAGAACAGTTATATAAAGCAAATATTCGTGGATGAGAGAATTGTTATCTGAATTCCCAAAGCCTGATCATCACCTTTAAAAGAAACACTTAATGTTAATTAAGAGGTGAAGGGAGAGGGAACAGGAGGAGAAATGTTAATTCAAGACAATTGAACACCTGCAGCTTTTTATCTGTAGCTCAATTTATTATTGTAAAGTCTCAAGTCACAATTAGGACATAGCTCAAGCTCACATTCCCATGAAAGGTCTTCACTCAGTTTATCTTATTCACTGTATTAATTCTGAGACAATCTGGGTCAAAGCAAAGACCAAGTTTTTCTTACCTAGCCTTAATTACTGAATAGTTGTTGCCTTAGTTAAACTGAAACCAGTTCCCAAAGAAATATAAATTGTGATCCCTGAAGCCTGACAAGATATATTGAGATTTACTTGCTGGATTTCTTTCTTAAAGATCATACCTTAAACCTAACATTGATTAAAAAGCAATAGGTCCCAGATCAAGGCCCCATTTGGCTCAGAGAATATAAATAGCAAAGGTTGCTGTTTTGGCCACAAACCCTGAGGTCTTCCCCTCCTAGTTCGAAATCTTTTTTTTTTTTTAAATCTGGGTAAAAGAGGTCATTCTTTGCCTCATTTCTTATTTATCCTTAATCACTGAATGGATGTTACTTCAGTCAAACAGACCTAGCAAAGACCTCAGCTTAAAAAGGCTGAGGTCTCCCCCAGCATCCAGGGATCTCCAGAGGGCTTTAGAGGGTAAACTGAGGCTGACAAGCTCACTTAAACCTGGCGCACCTGGATCTCAGGGAATTGCCTTCCTGAATCCATGGTCCTCTTCAAGAATGAGATACCAACAACCAGGTGACTGGGCTTCCACCCAGGCCCAGGGCATTTTGTTCTTACTGGTTTTGGTGGAAAAGCTGCCAGACTTCAGACCCCTGTCAGGCGGGTCAGAGCTATTTCCTTGACAGAAGGAGAGAACCAAAAAAGACTTTGGAAGCTACAGACATTGCCATCTCCAGCTTACTTCCCCAGAGACTAGAGAGAGAACCTCCCTGGAGTAAGACTGCTGCCTTTCTCAGGTTTGAGATGAGATCTGGTCTGTAAGAGATAAGCTTCTTACCAAGGACTCCACTGACTCAATGACGAATCCAGGAAAAGATTTTATTTTATGTTCTTACAAGAGCAGGCATCTAAACTAGCAGGCACACCCTTGAAGCAGCTTTTTTCCTCAGTCCTGGAATGAAAGTCCCTCCCGTTTCCCCCACGGGCTGGACACTCCTAAGGTGACAGTCTCTCCTAAGTGAGAGAGGCTCTCCATTCCCTTACATGAGCCATCCCTCCATCCCGGGTGACATCTCTCATTGGCATTCACCTTACTTGGTCACAGTTTCCCATGAGTGACTATACTGGCAATTCTCCCATAAGTTTCACTTTCTTTGCTCCATGTCAACTTAGATTCTAAGTTTCCTTTCTTAGATTTTAATTTCATTTCTCTGATTTTTTTTTTTTACACAACTCTGTGGAAACTAAATCTTTATTCAATTCTCAAGTTATTTCATTCATAGCAGACTTGGGATGGCCATTCTTATAACCAGAATTTGGTGGGAAGAGCTGGCAGGTGTAAATGATGGAAGGGACCGAGGAAGTGACTTTTGTTTTAAACCAGATTTATTCCTCTAGACTCTTCTTTTTTTAATTTTACATAGTCTAAAATAATATTTATTATTACAGCTTTTTATTTTCAAAACATATGCACGGATAATTTTTCAACATTGATCCTTGTAAAACCTTGTGTTCCAATTTTTTTCCTC
>JAJPUD010000390.1:73036-113621 GCA_023553655.1 Myrmecobius fasciatus | reverse complement strand
GAGAGAGAGAGAGAGAGAGAGAGAGAGAGAGAGAGAGAGAGAGAGAGGGAGAGAGAGAGAGAGAGAACTGTGGAGACTGAATGTAGATTGCATAGTATTTTCACCTTTTTTTGTTTGTTTTTCTTTCTCATGGCTTTTTCTCTTTTGGTCTGATTTTTCTTTTTCCTTTTTAGTTTTTTCTTTTTTCAAAATACATGTAAAGATAGTTTTAAACATTCATTTTTGTAAGACTTTGTATTCTAAATTTTACTCCCTCCTTTCCTTACCTCCCCCCCCCAAGACAGTAAGAAATCTGATATAGGTTAAATATGTTCAATTCTTTTAAACATATTTCCATATCTGTCATATTATGTAAGAAATTGGTCTGATTCTTCTTGCACAACATGATAAATATGGAAATGTATTTATATTTTAGACGGATTGTACATGTTGAACCTATATCAGAAATAGAGAAATGAATGTTGAAAACTATCTTTACATGTATTTGGCAATATACTAATGAGAGAAAAAAAAGAAATGATGAGTAAGATGCTCTTGGAAAAAACAAGGAAGACTTAAATGAGCTGATACAAAATGAAATGAGCAGAACATTGTACACAGTAACAGCAATATTGTATAATGATCTACTATGAATAACTTAGCTATTCTCAGCAATACAATGATCCAAGACAATTCTGGAGGATATATGATGAAAGATTCTGTCCATCTCTAGAGAAAGAACTGGTGAAGCCTGAATCTAGATCAAGATACTTTTTCTTTACTTTCTTTATTTTCCTTGTTTGTTTGTTTTGTGTATACTTTCACAGAATGACTTACATAGCAATGTGTATTAAACATGTGTAATCCATGTCAAATTACTTGCCTTCTCAATGTGGGGGGAGGGAAGAGAGAATTTTGAACTTAAAATTTGAAAAAAATAAGTGTGTTAAAATTGTTTTCCCATGTAATTGATAGAAATAAAATAAAAATTTTTTAAATTTATTTTTAAAAATATTTTATTTTCCCAAATACATGTAAAGATAGTTTTCAACATTAACTTCCGCCAAATCTTGTACTTCAGATTTTTCTTCCTCTCCTCCCCCTTCCTTTTCTCCAAGACAGCAAGCAATCTGATATAGATTAAATATGTGCAATTTGTCATGCTACACCCCCAAAAGAAATCAGGTCAAAAGAGAAAAAAACCACAAGGAAAAAAAAAAACCCAAGTAAACAAATAATAACAAAAAGGTGAAAATACTACGCTTTGATTCACATTCAGTCTCCATAGTTCTCTCTGGATGAGGATGGCTCTCACTATCACAAGTCCATTGAAATTGCCTTGAATCACTTCCTTGTTGAAAAGAGCCAAATCCATCACAATAGATTGTTGTTGCTGTGCCCAAAGTTCTCTTAGTTCTGCTCCACTTAGCATCAGATAAAATTTTTTGTTATTTATTTTTTTGGATGAGACAATTGGGGTTATGTGATCTGCCCAGGCTCGAACAGTAAGTGTTAATGTCTAAAGTTGGATTTGAACTCAGGTCTTCCTGACTTGAGGGCCACACTCTATCCACTGTGCCATCTAGATGTCCCAAGATTTTTTTTTAAAGAGAAAGTCATTGTTTATCATCACTTTTTTGATCATTTATCTAAAATTTGTTTTAGAAAAACTTCATTTTAAGCCAAGAAATACAAACATTTTTACAATGGCAGCCTATACAATGCAGTTCTGGAAATTCTTATTCGGAAAAGCTCTGTAAGCAGCATTTTAGTAGATAATGAATGAAATCAACTTTACAAAAATACAATTTACCCATCTGCAAAATGCTAAAGAACTCATGCTATTTAGACTTAAGACTTCCTAGTAAGACACTCATTACTTTCTTGTTCTTTAAAAATATATATATACAAACACAGCAATTATAAATATATGTATATATTTATCAAAAGCACTAATATTATAACTCCACATAACAATAGCTAGCATTAACATTAACATAATATGTATTATCTATGCACAAAGAGATAATGTGGTGAAGAAAATGCAGTGAATTTTGAAGTAGACAAATCTGTGAAAAGTTTGGATTTTAAAAAAACCCAACATCTTGCCTTTTGTCTCTTTTTTTCAGATTTGACTTTAGATTTTTGCATTGGACTCTATAGTAATGTTTTTATTATTTTTTTTATTTTTAAAGCTTTTTATTTATATAACATATGTATGGGTAGTTCTTCAACATTGATTCTTACAGACTTTTGTAGTTTTAATTTCATTTAACCTCTCTGTCCAATTACCTCATCTGTAAAATGGAAATAATAATAGCATCTAACTCCCAAGTTTATTGTGAGGATAATGAGATAAAAATTGTAGTCATAATTCTAAATTAGCACAGTGCCTGGTACATAGTAGGTGCTATATAAAATGTTAACTATTATTATTATTATTAACCTCTAAGTCTCAATTTTCTCCTCTGCAAAATGGAGATAATAAAACTACCCAACTCACAGAGTTGCATGAGGATCACATGAAACAATATATATGTGCTTTGCAAACTTGAAAGTGCTATATAAATGTTAAGCTTTTGTTGTTGGTGAAGATGTTGGTTATTATAATGATCAACTGGTCAGTTAGCAACTATTTATTAATTTAATGAGCCTAAGCTCTACCGTACAAAGAAAGGCAAAGGACAGCTCCATAGTTTATGAAAGACAAAAAATGAGCTAATTGTCACTTGGAGACTTTATGACTTCATGAAAGACTGATCAACAAGAGATGCTATATTGTTTAACAAGCATTTCAAGAAAGATGCAATCTGACCAATCCACATTCATCTTTTCTTTGTAACTACCACCAAGGGCTCAGTCAATAAATTTCCTCCAGTATTTGTCCACAATATCTGCCAAGGGAGGAGGGCAAAGATATCAGAAGAACTTCACTGGTTTCTAACAAGCATAGCACACCTGGCTCTCAATGTTCCATCTTAAATAAGTCAGAACATAATTTCTGAAAAACAAACAAACCTAAAACCCCATTGTCCAACTTGCAAAGTAAAAGAGAAAGTGAAAATCATGTCCTTAAGAGACTTTTTAATGTCAAAGCTAAGCTTCCCTGTATGATGATACCAGGACTGTTTTATTTTCATGCCTTTTGATAAAATGCCTGCTCTACCTATCTATTCACAAGGAGATGAAGTACTGGGGCCGCTAAAGTTTAGCACAAATCTTTCCCTCAGTAACATGGACATCCTAAGGAGTTAACTTTATTTTTTCCTTAAGATACTCTTTTTTTTTTCCAGTTTAAAATACTATGAGTTTTTTAATGTTTGCATTGAGAATATAAGAATGGTCCTGCACCAGCTCCCAAATATGAAACTTTCTAGACTCTGTCAGAGTCTAACTGTGTCTTAATCATAAAATATATGAAAAAATCATCTATAATTTCAAAATGAATTTTTGCTTTGTAATAGCAGTTTATAGCAAGCTAACAAATCATGTATAAACTTTTTTTTTACTATTTTTATTTTTTTTTTGATGCTTAATTATTTTTTTATTAAAGCTTTTTATTTGCATAACATACGTATGGGTAGTTCCTTAGCATTTATCTTTATAAAGCTTTCCATTACAAATTTCCCCCCCAGTCCCCTCCCCTCCCCTAGATGGCAGGAAGTCCACTACATGTTAATTATGTTAAAATACTTGACAAGTCAAATATATGTATACATATTTCCACACTTATTGTTGTGCAAGAAAAATCATATTTACAAGAAAAAAAAATCAGAGAAAGGAAATACAGTGCAAGCAAACATCAATAGAGAGCATGAAAATGTTATGTTGTGGTCCACATTTCGTATCCCTCTCTCTGGGTGTATATGGCTTTCTTCAGTGAACAATTGGAACTGGTTTGAAACATTTCATTGTTTAAGAGAGCCATGTCCATCAGAATTGATCATCATGTAATATTGTTGTTGCCGCGTATAATGATCTCCTGGTTCTGCTCATTTCACTCAGCATCAGCTCATGCAAGTCTCTCTAGGCCTCTCTGAAATCATCCTGCTGGTCGTTTCTTACAGAACAATAATATTCCATAATATTTATATACCATAATTTATTCAGCCATTCTCCAATTGATGGGCATCCATTTCAGTTTCCAGTTTCTAGCCACTACAAAAAGGTCTGCCACAAACATTCTTGCACATGTGGGTCCCTTTCCCTCCTCTAAGATCTCCTTGGGATATAAGCCCAATAGAAATGTTGCTGGATCAAAGGGTATGCACAGTTTGATAACTTTTTGAGCATAGTTCCAAATTGCTCTCCAGAATGGTTCACAGTTCCACCAACAATGTATTAGTGTCCCAGTTTTCCCACATCCTCTCCAGCATTCATTGTTATCTTTTCCTGTCATTTTAGCCAATCTGACAGGTGTGTAATGGTATCTCAGTATTGTCTTAATTTGCATTTCTCTGATCAATAGTGATTTGGAGCAACTTTTCATATGACTAGAAATGGTTTTAATTTCATCATCTGAAAATTGTCTGTTCATATCTCTTGACCATTTATCTATTGAAGAGTGGCTTGAATTTTAAGATACTCTTTTCAAGAGACTCTGGTTATTCAAAGAGACTATAACCTTAGTAGAGGAGTTTATTTTTAAAATGAGCTGATACTAAGTTTTAATAAGAATGCTCAGTTCCTATGAAGCACCTGTCCATCTAAAGCATTTTAGAAATTCAGTGAGATCCTAGACAAAAATTTATCCTTCTCTTTTTGTAGACACATTTGAACTACAGTGATTGAACAGAGCAATTGTAAGGCTTCTGTTAGGGCAAGATAAGCTCAAGAGAAGCTTAAGGACAAAGAGAAGCACTACATCATTTGTTAGAAAACAAAACAAATCAGCCAATGATGGAGAAGGGAAAGGGACTCAGACTTTAACTGATAAGTTCTCTTGCTTTAGGTTTTTAAACTACCATGTCCTCTTCTTCTCCTATTTGCTATGCATTGTGTGACTTAAAAACCCTGAGGGGAAGGTCACAGCAGTGTGATCTAGAATATTTACTGCATTTGTGCAGCTGTCTACAATTGTGTGTTTTAGATCACATACTCTTTTGTTTGACAGCTATTATTACAAGTCCATTACCTCTAATATAGACTTGTTTAGCATCCCCTTTGCTCCCTGGAATCATAGAAAGAAATGGAAATTATCCTTATTATAGGGACTGATTTAGCATCCATTTGTTCTTTGGAATCATATAAGGAAATTGAAATCCAGAGCATAGAGTGCCATTTATAATTTGTATTTCTAGAGGCAGTGTGAAGAGTCCTAGACATAGTATCAGTTGAGAACTGAGTCATATCCCATTTCTGATACTTAGTAGCTCTGTGACCGTGGATGCCTCCTTTAAGCAGATATTTTAAAAAATCTATTTGCTGGATGTGGAGCTTACATTTTACTGAAGAAATCCAACCCGTGCACAGATAGTTAACTATTAAGTAATTTGGAGGAAGGAGTCTTGCATCAAACCAATCTGTCATTTTCAGTCCACTAATTTGTCCTATGGGAAGAAAAAAAAATTGAAGAAATGATTTTTTTTCTAACTAACTTGAAATTGAAGATTTACAGTCGCAATGAGTCTCACTTTCACTTGCATTCGGTGATCCACTTGATTTTGGGGAGCTCCTATTTCAAGGGGCTCATTAGATACACTGGGTCCACCTGTTTCTGCGTCTTCATGTATACACTTAAAACAATCCATTGCTGGCTGGACATCTCTTGTGTGGCTGTAGTGGAGAGAGACAAGCACAGATGGCTCTGGAGACAGAAGAAAGCCCATATGGCACATTTGCGACACATGAAAGGCTTCCCTGAGAAGCCTCCCGGTGCCGGGACTCTGCAGGCAGCTGTTGTGGGGACAGCTGATCCATCCGCCCTGCTTCCTGAGACTCCTGGAGCCAGATATTTAAGGGAACAAGCCCGGCTAATGCTCCGATCTTCAGAAGGTAGGCTTGATTTCTGCAGGCTCAGCGACCACTAGAATTCAGGGATCCTGGGGTTTGTCCTTATGTTCACTCTCCCTCTATGTTTCTTTTGAGAAGTGCGTCCTTGACAGGTCGTGGGGGGTTTCTATGGACCCTGCCCCTGAGAAGATGAGGTGATGTATCCAGAAGCAAATGCTGCCTTCAGAAACGATGCTGAGGGTGCCCCGGGGCTAGAGTCGGGGGAACAAGCCAAAGGAACCGGGATAATCAGTGGGATGAAGGCTTCTACCCTCCTACTCCTTAGCCAAGCAAATCTAGTGGGGATAATGGAAGGGATAGGGAACAACTGCCAGGGCTAGTTGGTTTGTGGCCACATGGGATCCTCACCCACTTTTCAAGGACCCCAGGAACAAATAAGACTATTAACGGGACTTGGTCTTTAAGAACCAGTTTTGTCGGGGCTGGGTATGTGTATAGTCAATACCTGTATCCCAGGTTTGAATCTAGATCAAGATTTTAACATTCTGCCGTGCCAGAAATGACTGCCTGCTAATTGGGCAAACTTCCCAGAACTACTTGGGATCAACCTGATACAGATCACCCAGATTTTCCAGGTACCTGTGAAGTTGAACTTAAGGGTATCAATGTGGTCATGGGGACACCAAGAAGCCATCACACATGACAGCTGTATTTGAGAAGCAGAGGGGATGATCAAGAGAAGGGGATGCTGAAAACTTTCAGACAGAATCCAGGGCTAGAATTTCTTTGCTGACAGCCACCAGGAATGGTAGGGATTTCTCCCCAGTTAATAACTCCCTTCTGTCCCTTTTCTGTCCCTTGTGTGGGAGTCTGCCAGTAAAGAATCCCTCAATTTTTTTGTCCCTCTACTTTTACTTCTGTAAAGTCTAGACAAGTTCCTGGGTAGTCAGAAGTAGAAATTATCTATTTTTAAAATTGGTTTTACTTTCATTATGCTATCTAAAATGTGTGATAATTTTAAAAGGCTATTAACACTGGGTTTGCTTTGTATGTATATGTATATGGAGGGAGAGAATTTCTCCTTTCAAGAAGAAAGATTTCTTTTTACTCTGTAAAATGGGCTGGAGGCAGAGCCAAACTGGGGCTTTCTTCCACGTGAGCCTTGCAAAAGAATCTATGACCCATGAAAATGCCCCTAGGAACCATGGGCTAACAAAGCCATACCCTGGTCCCCTCCTGCTTTCCCACTACAGTGGAGCCTCCCTGGCTTTGAGATTTCCAAAAGTCTAGAGGGACCTTCAGTGTCCCTATTACAGACCAGGTTTTGCAGCTGGCCCAGCTCCAACACCCCCAGGATCAGTGACCATTGGGATGACACAGCCCAGCGTGGCTGAGACAAGGACTTCCTGGGCAGCAGTGCTGTATCTCAACATCAACATGGTGGGATTAATGCTGGGTTGGACTTGAGCTAAGTTTTGAGCTTATTTCTCCCTGTAGTCTGAGATGTTATAGGGAAAACATGACCCAAAGTATTTGTTGGAAGGGAGGTAGAAAATGTCTGTTCTCCATTTCTTAGAAGTATCAAAAGCTAATTGATGGGGGCAGCTAGGTGGTGCAGTGTTTAGAGCACCATTCCTGAAGTCAGGAGGACCTGAGTTCAAATATGGCCTCAGACATTTAACATGTTCTAGCTGTGTGACCTTGGGCAAATCACTTAACCCCAATTGCTTCATTAAAAAAAAAAAAAAAAAAAAGGATGTTAAGTGGTTGAATGAAATAGTGACTGACCCCTGACTCTGGGGAGGAGTTGGTTTGTAGGATGGAGAAGAATAGATAGCTCAACATCTCAGAGTTATCTCCTAGAGCTCTGAGGAGCAAATGTAGCAACCCTCCTACATGTGGGTGCTTGTCTGGAATGAAAATGACCCTTTTAAACTTGCAGGGACCCCTTGAGATTCATTTTAAGAAACTAGTAATTGCTTTAGGAAATTTCATTTTCTTTTTTCTTCTTACTCAAGTAATTAAATCCACACATTGAGTGTTGATCCAAAGCAAGAGTAAGGGATCACTAACAAAAAAAAGGAAAGCCCTAGCCCCTGGGACACAGAGGTACTTGGTAGGCATCATGCCATGTTAGTTTAATTTCTCATTTGATGGGGAGTGGGGGGAAGAGGAGGAGGAGAAATGATTGCTACTTGATTTCAGGTCCTAAACCCTTTTAGGGAGAGATCCACATGGTCAGAACCAATTACCCTTTTGAGATAAGGCTTCTTGTCTGTTTTCCTTTTGTTTTTTGACTATGAGTTGAGGAGGGTCATTTGAGCACTCATAAGCACTTGTTGAATACTAAAAAAAAAAAAAAAAAAAAAGAACAATATTTGGTAAATTTTGTGAAAATGTTCTTCTGAACATTTGAATCTACTTAATTCCCTATTTGGAGACAATTACAATTTTTCAATGTACCTGTGGCCCTGTTTGTTAAGTTCTTGCCACATTGCCTCTTTTGAGACATTTTTTTCCTGTGGCCATTGGGGAATCGAGTGATAGAATAAGGTTCTGTCTCCCCAAAGACCCCAGAAGATTGCTTTGGAGTTGGGGACATGGAAAAGGTAGTCATTGTGCCTCCAGCCTGTTTGTTGAAGATAGCAAAATTGTGAAGGGGATAGCGATAGAGAGCGGGGGAAAAAAAGGTCTCAGAAAAATGCAGAACACCAGGAATGACTTCTCTCTACAGGGAGAGGCTAGGGAGCTTGCTCCTGGTGGAATTGTGATGATGGGCAAGGGCAGTGCCTTGGAATGACTGTGGATCCTGTACAGATGTTCTATCACTGGTTCCCACAGGTTGACTAGTGTTGAAGAGGAGGCCTTTCAGCATCAGCTACTTTTTCTTCTTCTTTCATTCTTGGTTTTATTCAGGGGAATCTCCTGGGACCTTTTTCACGGGTCCTATGAATGGGCCTCTCAAGTTCTTTTTCAGTTTAGGTGAAGAGAGTCGAGCCTTTATAACTTGAGTTTCAAAAGGCGCAGAGGGTGCTTCAGCAGCTCAGTTCTAGGCCATGTTTCTAGCCAGCCTGACTTCAATACCCCAGGGACAAGAAGTGCTCTTTGGAAGGATCCAGCCCAGTGGTGGCTAAGGTTCACCTCCAAACATGAACTTGGCAGGACGAGTGCCATGTAGGGATTGAGCTAAAGTTTTGAACCTACTTCCTTCCATAACTGGGGTGTAATAGGAGTAAGTATGCCCTTGAGGTTGGGGGAAAATGTCTGTATTTTGTCCTTGCTATAGCTTTGAAGTATTTATTTCACAAAAGCTCACCGATGTTAATGGATAAATGGAATTGGGGTGCTAGTGACTGGCCCCTAATAATGGGGTGGAATGCTGCCAGTGGAAGCTCAAACTGTTTCAATCTTTCAGGCTATCCTAGCATTAACCTGCCTGGTTCTGTGAGTTCCGTCCAGATCACAACTCCCCATAACAGCATGTTGAAAAGTGTAGATAAGCTGGAAGGAGGGGAATTACCTCCTCTAGATGCAGTTTGAACAGAAGGGATTCACTTTAAAGGCATATACCAGGTTTGGGGGGGGGAGGTGGTCCTTCCCTCCTTCAAAGATCTACTCAGTGGTTGGAATAATAATAAGGGACATTTACACCCTGCTTTCAGGTATACAAAGAGCACAGTTACTTAGTTTGATCCTCCTTGTTAACTCTGGAAGGGTGATTATTACCACATGTATTATGATCATCTTTTCAGATAAGCAAAGTGAATCTCTGAGAGATCCAATGCCTTGCTAATCGATACAAAACAACTATCAGAGGCTATGTTAAAGCCTAAGTCCTTTCAAACTCTTTAAGTCCAGAGTAGTTTTCACTACAGCACATGGTCTCTTATAAAGGTATAATGATATGTTGATGAAGGGTGGTTTGTGTAAGATATAAAGAGATTCTTTTGTGCTAAAGTAGAGAAAAAGGACTAGACTTCCTGCTCCCTTCCTTTGACTCCCACTTTTGGAGTTTAACCATCAGCAGTCTTTTTCAGGCACTATTCTTTTACTGGACCTGACTTATTCTCTTTTAAACTATCTCTTGGCTCAAAGCTAAAAAAGGGTTCAATTTGTGCCTTTATGGAATAGAATAAAATTGTAGGACCCAAATTGTCACACCCCCTATTCCTCACCAGATAGAAATCCCTGACCTGTTCACTTCTTCTTTAAGGGAAAATTATGTATTCACACTTTGAAGTTGCTTTGGGAAATTATTGAACATAAGAGAATAAGATTCTTCTTTCTTTAGCTTTAGAGTCCTTAGCTATGACAGATCCCAGTGACTTCTTACAGGGAGTCTATTTTTTAATGTCTCCTTTTTTAATATCACATATTCTAATATGTACATGCTGGTCACTGCCCCCCTTAAACTTTCTTTTATTAATGATGAAACATTAAAATCCAAAATTGCTCTAGTCAACTACACTTCTATTCCCACGATACAACAAATGCAAACAAAGTATAAAGAATGGACAAGCTTTGTTCTTAGAATAAAGTCTCCATGACAATCAAGTGGGGAGGCAGGACAGAAATGAATCGCTATATCATATCAGTTCCCTTGGACAGACTGTACAGAAATGCCTCTTCTTGCTGGCTTTAGGCTATTCAAGCAGCTGTGCAGGTGGAAATGTGACTCAAGCTGCTGGGCCATTGTGGCTGCTCCCTGACTCTCAGTCCTCCTCTGGGTGCTCTCTCACCATTAGTTTATGCTTGGAACACGTGGACTAAGCAGCCAAGCTCACCCCCACTCCTGTTTCATAGGAGACTTAGCCTCTGAGGCAAGGGAAAGGTAGCCTTGGCCTTTAAAGCACAATAGTGAAATAAAACAAACTAAAGGTTTCTGCTCCAACCAGCACAAGGAGTATAGCTCCTCGGCATCCGGGATATGAAGAATGCATAAGTAATGGAGGGGAGGCTGTATTCTTAGAAAATGCAAGTGGGGGAATAGAAGCTCCTTCCTGGAGATTACTAACATTTTATAGTTGAATACTTGGCCAAGTGTTAGCTTTTTCATTGAAATTAAAATTTGATAGTTCAATGTCAGAAATATGGGAAAGGAAATAAACATTTATCTAGTGCCTACTATGTGCTAGTCACAAAAATCTCCTCTGATCCTGACAACCTCCCAAGGGAGGTGCTGTTATTATCCCCATGGCTAAGTGACTTTAAGTGTCTGAGGCCAGATTTGAACTCAGGCTGAGGTCCAGTGCTCTGTGCACTGGGGCTGCCTAGGAAGGGATGAGCACAGAGCTGAGGGTTCTCTCTTATCTTCAGTTACTGAATTAGGATGCGTGAGGCAGACAGACCTTGCCCCTGCTGTTTGGGGCCAGCTGATCTACTGGACTTGCTCACCTGGGCTCCTGCCCTGACCTCCACTTCCTGGGATTTTCCTCTGATAAGGAGAGTTTTGGGAGGTTTCATGCTTCCCTGGCTCTCTGGGGTTCAACACGTGGGATCTTCAGGACCTTCTGTGGTGTCTCAGGGCTCCTAGGTCTAGGATCTCCTAGTCTGACTGCTTCCAAGTCTGGCTGGCCACTGCCTCTCCCAGGTGCTTGCAAGATCCACAATGTAGCTTTCTACTGGATACTTGCAAACATTTCTGCTCATTGTGACTAGTTTCTAACCTTGTTTCCTGCTCTGGAACTTTCCCCCAAGTTTCTCTTTTCTGGTAGACCCCCATTCTTCTTTCTTTCTTTTTTTTGCTGAGGCAATTGGGGTTAAGTGACTTGCCCAGGATCACAGAGCTAGGGAATATTAAGTGTCTAAGACCAGATTTGAACTCAGGTCCTCCTGACTTCCCCATTCTTTTCTATGACATGCTGGAAGACTTCCACTACAATGCTAGTGTGATTGAAATCACTTACTGTAGTATCTTATTGGATTTATTCATCATTATTCAGGCTGGTGCTGTGTTAGGGTTTGTTGAAGCAGGTATGTGGAAATAAAGAAGCCTGCTTTTATTCAAGCAGCTACTTTAGCCAGGAGTCCTAAAGGCCCTAAGAAGAACTAAAAGGAGGATTTATAGAGCTAGGGATTGAGTGACCTTGGCAGACAGAACAAGGCAACCAAATGACCTGAAAGGCAAGAGGAATGTGAAGGCTTGGGGCCAGAAATAAAAATGCGGCAGGCCATCGGGAGGATGGGAGGAGAGCACACACCTTGCCAGCCAGGGTTTATGGGGCTCTACAAAGCAGCAGTGTGTGCTTTGGCTTGGACTTCTGATTTAGGTCCCCTGCTAAGACAGTCCAGTCGAGCGGCCATAGGAGGGAAGAGAAGCTGCAGGAATGGGAACCCCACAATCTCTGGGGCAGAGGCATGTAGACAAAGAATTGGTCTGGTGAGCCCTAAATCCCCCAAGTGAGGCTCATGGGGCCAGTGTTTCCAAAATGAAAATTCCTGATCTTTTGGTCTAGTTATACAATAAGCAGCCAAGTGGAGAAACCCAACTCAGACAGAGAATTAGATTCTCAGAAATATGGTAAAAGCTCCTTCCCACTTCACACATTTCAGGAATATGGCAGTTAAAAGGCTTTGAGAACCAGAAACATTCATCAGTTTTCCTGAGGCTACATGAAAAAAATCCAAGCTGAGACTCTAGAAAGGGGTTAGAGAATAGCTCTGGACAGATTACATTACATACCCAAGAAGTCCTGAAAATGGCAAATAACAGCAGTGGGCAGTAGCTGAGATGGTTATATCAGCTTCTCTTCGACTCTGAGGCTGTCTTTAAGCAAGACCAAATATATATGTGTGTGTGTGTGTGTGTGTGTGTGTATACACACACACACACACACACACACTACCCAAGCTCCTGAGATGTTGTTTGTAAAATTGACCCAGCTTCTGTCAACTGATCTTTTGGAGGGCGAGTTAGACTCTATTGGGGAGGGTCACAGCACTGGGAGGCAATGGGGGATGGGGGAGGATTGCTATCTCTGTGTGTGTACCTGGGGAAGTCTTATGTGCAAGGCTATGCTGAGAGCTTCCTGAAGTTGCAGAGATGAGGAAGGGTTTCCTGGGAATAACAATAGTAACTCCCACTTATAGAGTGCTTTAGGGTTTGCAAAGTGCTTCCTTCAAGAACTTCATGCAAATATAGAGACACAGGCAGATGAAGTGATTGGATGATAAACAAACAACTAGCAAAGAGATCTAGGTTGGTTTTTGACTCCATGTCTCTCCTGAGTCCAGAGCTCTTTGCTCTTATTAGATTTCCCTGAGGAGCTGAATGAGCTTACAGGGAGGTAAGTCTTAGACATTTATCACAACTCCCTCTGGAGTGTATGGATAGGCTCAGTGGTACTAATGGATACAGTCATACCTCCCTCTTTGAGAAAGGGTCTCTGAGTCTTGTTAATTAGGTTGGTACAGATTGTTGTGGGAAAGGTTTGTGGATTAGGAGGGCTCTTCTGTGCTAGGAAAGTCTTTTGTGAAAGGAAATCTTTACCTTTTAGCTACAGTTCAGAGATTAGCACCATAATTATAAATTCTGATCTGTAGGGTGTATTGTCAGTTGAGTAGCTCCCCAGAAACGGTGGTCTTTTAACCTAAAAGAGGGGCAGCCATCAAGTGGTGAGATATCAAAGTTCTTGGACTCTTGAGACGCCAGAGTCTGCAGCAAAGGCAAGTGCTAGGTTAACACATAAGTATGGAGTAAGAGTTGCCCAGGGGAAGAAGGGGGAGTTTTTAGGCAGTACCATGCATGGAATTACCTCTCTAGCATGTGTGAGTTTGATACCAAGATTTTTAGAGAGCAGGGAAATTTAGGCACAGTGTCAGACTCTTGGGAAGAGAGCTGGGTCCATGGCCCCACAGCAGGAGAATCGGTATGGGACCAAAGCATGGAAAAGCAAAAGATTTGGATGTTGCTGCAGAAGTGGCCCAGGTCTCTGTATGGCATCTGGTATGAAAGTGGGACTCTGAAATGCCAAGGAGCTGCCTCTTTGGAAAGCTCAAGTAAGTTTCCTCTTTGGGTGAGTCTAGGAAGGAGGGTGGTATTCAGAGATCATATGAGAGCTTTAGGAAAAGGTGAGAGTCCCTGAGAGAAAAGAAGCACCAAGGGGGAGCAGAACGGGTGCCGTGCTGGGAATCAGAGGAACCAATTTCAGTCCTGGCTCTGCCACTTATTGGGGACTGGGCCAAAGCTCCTCTCCTTTCTGGGCATCAGTGATCTCTGTAAAATGAGGTGCTGGAGTAAATGACCTCTAAGCTTTCTCTCAGTTCTCTATCAATACCCTATGAGGATTATATTGTCTGTGGCTTAAGTCCTTTATGTTCTGTTTGTTTGTTTGTGGGAAGAAATAAAGGCAGCCCTGTATCTTATATACTTCATTGCCCTTTGTTTATGTGGCACTGGGAACCCTTTTACCTACATCTTCGGGGACCTAAATATGAACTGCATTTGGAGATTTCTCTGAAAGAACTCTGGGGAGGGTTAAAATGAACCAAGGAGATTTTTGAAGCTGTCTCCAAAGTTGGTCCTTGTATCAGAACTTGGAATGCTGGATGACACATGTATAGCACAACGTCAATTAAAACTATTCTCTCGATGGCTTCCAAAGATCAACCTTTTCTTATTCTCATGGATATTCTTGTATTACAGTTCATGGAAACTGCTTGCCAGAGCTCACAGGACCTTGAAATATATTTCAGGTAATCCTCTGGGGAATATTGTTTTATTTTATGTGGGTAAAATGCACTCCTGATACATAGATTTCATTGTGGAAACTTATCTGCCTACTTCCCCTTCCTCCCCTTAAAGGGATAGATAATGTAGTAATCACATGAGAAATGGGTTATCCATTGGGCTAATTCTAAGGACAATGTGTTGCCAGTATCTATCACTTAATTAAGGCTAGAATAGGAGTTGTAAAGGAACTGCTGGTCTTGAAGAGAAACAGGAAGAAATGATTAAGTGATTCCTGAGACAATTGAAACTAAAGATTTCAGAATGAAAGTATGAGATCTAAAGAAGCTAATTGTATTAGGACTTTGGAGATTTATCTGATTCAACCCTCTAATTTTACCAATGGAAAAACTCCTGGTCAGCTTGGTTACATGACTTTTTGAAGGTTACTCAACTTAAAAAGAGTAGTGAAGCAGGACAAGAACCCAAGATCTCATTCCCTAGCCAAGCACTCTTTACTAGGTCAAGAAGTATTAACCTGAGGTCCATGAATTTGTTTTAAAAAATATTTTGAAGGTTGTATTTCAATATAATAAATTTCATCTGTAATCCTCTGTATTTTCTTTTTAAAAAGTACTCTTCTAAGGAAGGATTCATATGCTTTACCGCACTGCCAAAGGGGTTCAGAAAACAGAAAACTTTAGGAACCCCTGCTCTAGGTGGGGGCAGATAGCAAGGTAATCAAAATACTGCTTATATAACTACTCAAAATTATAGGTTCCAGAAACCAAACCTCATTCCAACCTAAATATTATCAGCTAGTATTTTCTCTCATGATCAAGAATGAAGCTCAAACCCTTTGTATGCTATAAATGGGAGATAATAGCCATGTTGTTTTCTCCATTTTCCTTTTTTTTTTTCTATCCACTTTGTTTTGGCGGTTTTATACTTTATTCACCTTTCTTCCTCATTCTCATGGCAGCATTCTTTATTCATGTTTCCTGCTCTTCTCTTCCCTTTAAATGAATGAGCTGCTTCTTTAACCACCTTATTCCGACTATCATGCTTAATAGACAAGGGAGCTTTCTTATATTGACATTCCGTGGCTTCTTCTATCAAAGGCCCGTGGCCCACTCAGACTGTCCCACTTACTGCACGATTGGCAGGAGAGAAGAAAAGATTCTGAACTCACTTTCAGACCCTCATTCTATCCATTCTTGTTCTGTGGACACAGGGGGTCAAGTGCATTCTGTGCAAGGCTTATGCTGACTGGCAGTAGTGGCTCATTATTATTTAGAACTCAAAAGTGAAAACTTCAAATCAACTGAGGAACGAAGAAAAAAAAAAAAAAGGTTCTACCCCGATGGCACATCAATTAGTGGATCTATCATGTGTCCACATACTTTCCTTTAAAGGCTTAGTTTTAAGTAACTGAACCTCCAGACACTTCTAGAAGGATTATAATAGTCGAGTAGTATTTGGGGCTTTTACAAAGCACTTTCAAATATGTTATTACATTTAAGCTTCAGGCCAATCCTGTAAGGGAGAAAGAGGAGTTTTTGCAGTTCCATTTTAAGTAAAAAAAGGCAAGTGAGATTCAGAATGGCTGTGTGATTTGTTCAAAGACACACCACGAGCAGGGGCCTGCTTACACTCCCACTCCAAGGCCAGCCGTGGGCGAAAGACATCAGGATGCTTCTCAGGTGAGAAGAGATGCCAGTTTTCCTTGGTTGCAGATCTGGAGCTAGGAGAACCTTACCGTCCCACCTCCCTCCTCCGAGGAATGGGGGCTTGGGATGGTTTTGGTTTGATTTGTCTCTTTAATGCTCCCGTCCAACCTGCGGTTGAGGCACAAGCATTCTCTAAGTGTCCGTTCTGCTTAAGAAACTGTGTGAAGCACTGGAGAGGCAAAGATAGAAAGAAGACGGCCTGGAGACGAGCCCTTTTCCCATCTCTCTGAAGGGAGCATTAAAGGCGTGAGCTTCTTCCAAGCCTGACCAAACTAGAGCCAAGCTGGACGCTTGCTGGTTAAGGACCGGCCAGACCCCGACAGCAGGATGCTCTCTGCAGGGGCAGCTGAAACAAGGACCTCTCACAAGGATCCCAGAAGCAGAGAAGAGAGCCAACTTTGGAATAAGAACCGGATGCTTTAGGAAGAATAGTTCCCACTGTCAGGGAGAAGGAAAGAGATTTATTTACCCTCCGCCTCCCACCTCCCACTCCGGCATCTTCCAGGAAAGCCATCTGTCTTATAGGAGACCCTCAGCATGTCAGGAACCAGGTCTGAGAAATGTAACTTCTGTGAGTGGAAAAAAAAAGAATGCCTTGGAGATGCAGAATTGAGTAACAGAAAGGGACCGGGTAAGGAAGCCTGCTTGAGTGGTTTACCCGGCAGAGCTGCTATATTCAGGGGGTCTAGCATAAGGAATCACGGAAAGGGAGAATCCCGGTGGCCCTACTGTGCTGGGGTGGGAGGCAGCGCACAGGGTTTACTTCCATGTGCACTTTTCTACCTATTTCCTTTATTTGTGCGCACTCTTCCCCCTTGGCAATGGAAAAGAGTCTACCTCTAGTTTTTGGGGAGAAGGATATGTTGCTGTTGTTTTTGTAATGTCACCTTGAGTTACTTGTGTCTGTTGGTTTCTATTTTAGGGTTGAATGCTTTAAACACGCAGTAGCAGATGTCCTCTGGAGATTCAACCTGCAACCAGCAAGTATACCTAGTTGAGGGGAGGAGATGAAAACAAGAAGACCTGCCAGTTTTGGGGGAAAAAAAACCCTATAAAACAGATAAAACCATTAGCTAATTTTACCAAAGAGGAAAGAGGGAAACAAAATTACTAGTAAAAAAAACAAGAAAAGAAAATTCATAAACTGAAAATATAAGATGTCATTACAGATTATTCTGCCCAATTGTATGACAACAAAACCAACCACTGAGATAAAATAAGTACAGATTTACAAAAAAGTATAAAATATCAAAATTAACATAACTAGAAATAGAAAATTTAAACAGGAATTGAACAAGACATAAATGAATGTCCAAAGGAATACATTCAAGGATCTTATGGATTCACGAGTATATTCTGTTAAATATTCAAAGAATAATTCTAATATTTATATAAACTGTCTATAAAAATGATAAAAGGAATCCAAATTCCTTCAGTGACAGATATGGCCTTGAAATGTAAACCAAGCAAAATCAATCAGAAAAAGAAAACTCTACAGGGCCAACATCCCTATGAACACTGATGCAAAAATTTTAAAATAAAATATTATCAAAAAGTTTTTAAAAATCACAAAGAAGAAGTTGAATTTTTAACAGGGCTACATTTGCTTTAAGTAAGAAAATTATAACTTAATATATTAAAATCAGCAAAAACCATGTGGTATCAAAAGATGAAGAAAAATATTTGGATAAAATGCAATATTTATTTTTGTTAAAAATTTGGATAAGAACAATCCTTAAAATGATAAATGTATATGGAGACGAGCCCTTTTCCCATCTCTCTGAAAGAAGCACTAAAGGTGTGAGCTTCTTCCAAGTCTGACCAAACTAGAGCCATATATATATATATTTATATGTGTATAAATATATATATATAAAATCAAAGCTGTCATTATATGAAATAGATATAAACTAGAATCCCTTGCAATTTTCTTTCATAGTGGTGAAAGAAAACCATTGTCATTAATTACTTCTATTTGACATATGAATAGAATTACTGTCTATGTGAAATGGACAAGAAAAAGAAATTTAAGGGAATTAGCATATGGAAAAAAGAAACAATATGATCACTTCCTGAAGATATGATGACATACTTAGGAAATCAACAACAAATTATTTGAAACAATAACCTCAAGCAACCTTAGCGGATATGAAATCCATGCAAATTGTCACCATTTCAACATAATACAAATAAAGCATAGCAGGTAGACAAAGAAAGAGAAATTCCATTCAAAGTAATTGCAGAATGTATACAATAGTTAGGGGTCTAGCTACCAAAACACCTACAAGAATTATATAAATAACACATGTAAACTACTGTTTACAGAAACAGAATAGTAAATAATTGGAAAAATATTAATTGCTCATGGAAAGAATGAATCAATATGATGAAAATGACAAAACTACCTAAATTTATTTATTCAATACCTTACTAATCAAACAACCCAAATTTACTTTATAAATCTAGAAAGAATTCTTATGGAATCAAAAAAATTGAGTCTCATGGGAAATAATGAAAAGAAATGTGAATGAAAAGCATCTAGCAATATTAGTTCTTTACAACAAAGCAGTGATTTTAAAAATAATTTGGTACTAGTTAAAAAAATAGATCAAACTAGTGAAAAGATTAGGTACACAAATGCAGAAGCAAATGAATATAGGATCCCCATTTTTGACAAACACAGACTCCAACTACTGAGATAAGGACTCAATATTTGACAAAAACTTCTGGGAAAATTGGACAGTAGTATGGGAGAAATTAGATTTTAAGCAAAAGCTTAAAGGTTAAATCACAAACAAATTAGAGAAACATGGAAAAAATTACCTATCACATCTTATGGATAAAAGTCTATAACCAAATAAGGTATAGAGGGACCACAGAAAATAAAAGGGATTAATTACAAAAACTTTCTACACAAACAAATTAAGCTACAATTAAAAGGGAAGCAATTATCTCAGAAAAGATCATTGCATCAAGTTTCTCTGATAAAAGTATCAGTTTCAAAATATATAAACATAAGCTTATATTTATAAGCGTAAGATCAACTATTCCCTATCATAATCAAAAGACATGAATAGACAGTTGGCATGGGAAGAGATCAAGGCAATCTAGCCATATGAGTAAATATGCCAAAACATTACTAATTAGGGAAATGCAATTAGAGAAAAACAATTCTGAGATTCAACCTCACAACTATCAGATTGACAAAGATGATTAAAAAAAGGAAAATTATAAATGTTGGAGGGACTATAAGAAAATAGATACATTGGTGTACTTGTGAATGGGTACAACTTATACACAAAAAGTCACTAAACAGTACATGCTCCTGACCTAGTTCTAACTCTGCTAGGGATCAAGAAAGAGGAGGAAGTCTTATACATACAAAAACTTTTATAGCAACTCTTTTTGTGGTGGCAAAAAGTGGGAAGCTAAAGGGAGGTCCATTGAGGGACAAATGGCTGAGTGTTATGGCATATTAATATAATGGAATATGATTTTTATATAAGAAATGAGGAAATAGATTATTTCTAAGACACATACAACAGAGAGAGCAAGTGAAAGTGAATCATGTTGAACCAGGAGAACAATTTATGCTGTAATAAAAATATTATAAAAAATTAAGAGTTAAGACTTTTATAAGCTGATAAATGAAATAAACAGAACCAGAACAATTTACATAATCAAAATGCTCCAAGGACAAAACTTTGAAAGCTGTACAAACGATGATCATCATGTCAATACCACCAATACCATCCATGAATCCAAAGGATTAAAGATAAAAATATTCTAACTACTTATCTACCTTCTGACAGAGATAGATTAGGGATATTAATTCAGGGTATTAAATAAAAAACATATAAACATAATATAAAACAATGTAACAGAATGTATGATTATATGATATTATATATAACATATATATGCACATATATATTCTATGTATAATTTATGAGAGTACATCTTGCTCAGCTGTACATATTTATTACAAGGAATATTTCTTTGTATTCTTATTTTCTCAGTGATTTAGGGAGATTGGAAACAGAGAAAAGAGATTCATTAAAAAAAAGAAATGGAGGTGGCTATTTTAAGTATGAGATTTTAGATGATGTCTTATAGTTAATTTTGCTCAATTGCTTTTCTCCATTATGAGACCTCTTAAGGAGTGGAGGAATATTTTGAAAATATTTCAATTTTTAAAAATTACAAAGTGTTAGTTCCCACAATGGCTTCAATATCTTTCAATTTCACCTTCAAACCTAGTCCCACAGATATGAGCCTGCAAATACCCCCAAAAGAAGGTGGAAATGAAAAGTTCCTCTTCCTTTTTACTTTTAAGTTCTTAGGCTGTGCCAACAAAGCATGGGTTCCCAAGGGGTGGTGGAGGGCATCACTGCTCCCAGGAAAATTTTGGAAGCCCCAAACTAAAAAGTTTAGTTTTTTTTTTTTTTAACTGCCCCCTGCAGCCCTTTTGACAAAAATAGGCATGTGTCCCATGGAGGGAGGGAGTTTCCAGGCCCTGGTTGCCATAGTATGTGTACCCTGAGATAAGGCTGCAACTTTTAACTGCAGCAGCTCTCAGCAGGTGGAGAGGGCCACCCAGACAACAAGGTGGATGGAGGGGTTTGTTCTGTTTGTCTGCCATGACACTTTTTTTTTTTTCCCCTCCAAAGGAGCTCCTTGGATTGTTTCCCAGAACTGCAGAAATCGGGAAATATACTTTGAGAAAGTGTTTCAGAACTGGAGCTCTATAACGGTGGACAGACGATTTTTTTTTCTAACAGGTTTAAAAATAAATATTAAACATGGGTTATATGTAGAATTTCTATATATTCACATTTTATTCAATTGTATTTATGCAGACCTAATAACAACAAAGTAATTTTTTTATATTTTGATATATATATATATTAACTGTCATTTGTAAAGGGTTTTTAAGGTATAGAGCATTTTACTTATATCACCTCAGTCAAACTAACTACCAGTGAATAAGGTTGGAATTATAGGTATTATTACCCCCATCTTACAAATGAGTCAGAGGCTCAGGGAGGCTAAAAAATTTTGCCATTAATCTTCTAGCTAATAAATGTCAGAGGAAAATCTAGGTCTTTTTGACTCCATGTGCAGGCAGACCTCTCACCAATGCCCCATGCTACATAGATGTCTATAACATGTAGCATCATATATATATATACATATATATATTTCTGATTATATATGTGCATTCATTTTTTAAAAAAAACACATTTCCTTATGAATCATGTTGGGAGGGAAAAATCAGAACAAAGCCACAAGAGAAAAAAAAAAAAAGAAGAAAAAAAAATGGACATAGCATTTACTGATTTACTTTTCCTCTCCATAGTTCTCTCTGGATGCAGATATAGTTTTTCCTATACAAAATTTATTGGGAAAGATGTAGCATTTTTAAAGAATAGTAACCTAAATAGGACTTCATCTCCAGCAATGAACTAAAGATCATAAAGGAAACAGAAAAGGAATAATTAAAAAAAAACTGCCATAAAGCTGAAAATTTGGCTTTTATCTGTATCTCTTCTACCTGTACCTGAGGAATTCAGTTTGTACTAACTGCCTGGCCAAGTGATGAGAGTAAACAGTTTTTAATTCATTGGCTCAGTACAAAATGAAGCTGTCACTGCCTTGTGCAATCTAAGAACAAAGCTCTTGCTTTGTCAGTGTTGTTTGGAATATTTAGAAGTAGCTGACACTAGACATGGAAAACAGAATGTGAGGTGATGGGGGTCTACTGTATTGTTTTCCTCAATAAACTTTTCCTAACATTTGGAAGTTTTTAAAATTAACAAATTCTTAGCCCTTTAATTGCACTGCACGTTTGAACCATTCATCATATCTTTTCTCCAAAGTTTTTGAAGTTTTTCCATTGTACACAGAATATAATAATATTTGTTGAAGAACCACCCCCATCTAAGGACTAATATAGCTATTTCATCCAGTCTTTAGATGGATAACTATAGAAAATATTTGAATTCATTTTTATTGAATTCAATTATTCCTTATTAACCGCCTACTGTGTGCAGTTAAAGAATTTGACAGGAGTTATGTTGGAGTTCAAATTATCTTGAGAGAGCTTGTAGTTATATTTTCAGATATTGACAACTATAAATTAGGGCTTGGTTGTATTGCTAATTGTCTAGACTTAAGAAAATGATGGAGAAAATATAGACTAAACTTAAAAGTGTGTCTTGGGTATATTCCTCCCATCCCCCCCTCGTTGAGCTGGTTGTTAAGTAGTTACCAGCATAATCCTGGCTATAAGGAATAACAAGAGAAGACAGTCACTTTTCTCAAGGAATTTACCTTTGAAGTATATAACTCAGAGCATACCATTTGCTTATGCTCCTCCTCTCGTTCATATTTTCCTATAAATTCTTCCCAGGGGGACCACCTCCCAAGCTAGGGACCTTCCTTCCTTCCTTTTGATGTTGTTAATATCCTACTGGAGGTCACAGATTGTTCATCAATTATGTCTTCTCAACAAATAATCAACCCATCTTTTTCAACCAAATATTTTTGATGACATGCTTTACTCCAGTTATAATTTATTATTTGTCCTGATAGTTCATTTTTTTGTTGCAATTTGCCTTCCTCCATTGTATGTTTCTCCATTGCCCTTTTGATTAATAATGATTTTTTCTTACTTCTTCAGAAATTAATATTACATGTCTTGCAGCCATCCAACACTGGTAGATGATTACAATTAAAAAGATAAATCATTGTTTCAGGGAAGTTATTTTCTTCTTAAATTTGTTTTTTCCCCAATTACATGTAAAAACAATTTTAACATTTTTTTAAAAAACTGAATTTCAAATTCTCTTCTATCCCTCCTAATTCTCTTCTTGAGAAAGTAATTTGAGATTATACAAGTGTAGTCACGTAAAACATTTTTGTGTTAGTCATGTTGCAAAAGAAAATACAAACCAAAAAAGAAAAAAAAATTAAAAAGTATATTTTGATCTATATTCAGGCTCCATCAGTTCTTTCTCTTGAAGTGGATAGCATTTTCCCCCTAAGATTTTTGGAATCATCTGGGATCATGGTATTGCTAAGAACACCTAAGCCATTCATAGTTGATCATTATATAATATTACTGTTACTGTATACAATGTTCTGTATATTTCTTTTTTTAAATTTCTCTGGGGTACAGCCCTAGTGGTGTTATTGCTGGGTTAAAGGGAAAGCAGTTTTATAGAACTGTGAGTATAATTCCAAATTCCTTTCCAGAATGGCTGAATTGGTTCACAAATCTATCAATAGCGCTTAGTATCCCATTTTTTCATATCAAGAACATTTGTCATATTTTTTCTGTCATATTAGACAATCTGATAAGAGGTGGTACCTCAGAGTTATAATCAATAGTGATTTAGAACATTTTTTCACATAACTACAATTGCTTTGATTTCTTCTCCTGAAAACTGCTTGTCTCCATCCTTTTTATCAACTGAAGAATCCTTTTATCAACTCATTCTTATAAATGTGACTCAATTCTCTGTATATTGAGAAATGAGGCTGTTATCAGAGAAACTTGATGAAAAATTTCCCTCTCTCCCACTTTTCTGCTTTCCTTGTAGTCTTGGCTGCACTGGATTTGGGTAAAACCTTTTATTTAAAGTAATCAAAATTATCCATTTTACTTCCTGTAATGCTGTCTCATTTTGTCATAAATGCTTCTCTTTTCTATAAATGTGTTAGGTAAGATATTTCATGCTTCCCTAATTTGCTTATGGCACTGCCATTTATGTACTCATATTGACCTTATCTTGGTATATGTTTTAAGATATTTGTCTATACCTTGTTTCTACCAAATTTCTTTTCTAATTTTCCCAGAAATTTTTGTCAAAGTGAGGTTTGTCTGAAAAGCTTGGACCTTTGCATTTATGAATACCAGATTACCACATTCACTACTATGAACTGAGAAATTATTTTGTTAAATAATTTATCTTTTCCCAGTTACATATAAAGAATTTTTAGCATTCATTTTTGAGTTACACATTTTTTCCCAGTCTTCCTCCCCTCACCTGAGAAAGTAAGCAATTTGATATGGGTTATATATATCCATTCATAAAAAAATATTACCTTATTAGTCATGTTGAAGACACAGATCCAAAGGGAAAAAAAGTACAAAAAAATACAGAAAGTGAAAAATATGCTTTGATCTGCTCCATCAGTTCTTTCTCTAGAGGTGGATAGGACTTTTCATCATGAACCTTTTGAAACCGTCTTGGATCATATTACTGAGAATAGCTAAGTGTCTCAAAGTTGATCATATAGTGTTGCTGTTCCTGTGTACGATATTGTCCTGGTTCTGCTCATTTCACTTTGCATCAGAAATTTTTTTTTTTAAATATTTTGTTTGTTCTAATTAGCCAAGATCTATCTTCTAATATTCCTCCCTCTCCAATTAAGAACAGGAGAAAAACAAAGCCCATTACAAACATGCATAGTGAATCAAAACAATTACATTAGCCATGTCCAAAAAAACAATTTCTCATTTTGCCATCTGAGATTTTCACTTCTGTCAGGAATATCATGTTTCATCATTAGTTCTCTGGGTTAGTCTTTATGCTGTTAAGAGTACATCACAATAGAAATCTATTACATTTATATGCCATAAGTTGTTCAACTGTTCCCCAATTTATGAGTACCCCTACCTATTTTTGTCTCATCACCTCAAAAGACCTATAAATGTTTTTGTATGTTATTAGTTTTTCTAAGGATTCACTCCATTTCCTTAATTACCTTCCTTTTAATTCTTCCTTTTCCCCCCTTTCCCTCCTATCTTCCTGATGAGTAAAATGAATTTTTGCACTGAACTGTGTGTATATTTTTGTATATTCTTCCTTCTTTTGACCAGTTCTGATGAGTTAAGGATCAGGGTAAAAAAAAAAAAAAAAGATTTTTAATGAAATAGAGGATGTCCAAGCATTTCTGTTGAATAGACTAGAGCTACAGAGAAATTCTGAAGTTCAAATGCACGTGTGAAGTTTTAAAAAGTAAACATGTAGAGGTTCATAAAGGGAGTCCAATTAGATATGGTCTTGGAGTGGTTATGTTATGTCTTAATGACCTTAAGAAAAGAATGGAAAGAGAAGGGGAAAAGAATAGACTGGTGGGGAAACAAAAGGAAAATTAGGGACAAGTATCATACATAGTCAACGTCCATAAGCAGACATCTATACAAACATGGAAAAGTTGGAGGAAAGCAACTGATACTTAATCTTCACATCTAAACTGGTCAAAAGAAGCAAGGATACACAAAAACACACATACACAGTTGCATATTTGAATTTTCTCTTTCCTTGCAGTATTTTTTCTTGATTTTGGCTATGATTTTCCTGGGAGCTTTTATTTTGAGACTTCTGTCAGGAGGTAACTGGTGGATTCCCCCCCACCCCCCATTTCTGCTTTGCCTCCTGTTCTAAGATCGGAGCAGTTTTCTTTCAACTTGAAATAGGATGTTGAGGCTCTTTTTTGGGTTATGGTATCCAAACTCTTTTTTCTCTTTGATCTGTTTTCCAGGTCAGTTACTGTTGTTAGGAAGTATCTTACATTTTCTCCCATTTTTCAATCTTTGGACTTTTAAAAAATATTTTTTACTGTCCAAAGTCACTGGTTTTTATTTGATCCATTTACATTTTCAGAAAGTTTGTTGCCTGGGCAAGGTTTTGTATCTCTGGCGCCATTCTATTAATTTTCATTCCCCCCCCCCCCCAACCCTTTCATTCCCCGTATAAAAACATTTAAAAGGCTCTAAAAAAAAAACAACCCAAATCTTTTGCTTTCTCTCTTCTAGGAATTCTAGAATTCTGTACCCAAGCTATAGGCCCTGAAGCATTGCCTGTATGTTTCGGGAGTCATTCTTTTTCTGAATTTGTACCCTGAACATCACTGCCACCAAAATAGCTCATTATGCTTTTTTTTTTTTGGGGGTACATTCTTCCAGCCTGCTTCCTGACTTTGAACTTGATACTGAAGCTGGGCTCCTATATGGCTCCATTCATCATCTCTATGCCTTTTTAAACCAAACTCCTTTGTACTCCTATATGTAGTGTGTCTCCTCCATTAGAATGTCAGCTTCTTGAGAATAGGGACTGTTACTTTCCTATCTCTATCTCCAATAGTTAGGATGCTGCTTGGCACATAATAAGTGTTTAATAAATGCTTTTTCATTCATTCATGCTTAGTGCCTAGAGAAGGAAAATTCACTCCATAAAAAGACAAGTACTCAGAAGCACCTGTGGGTATATTCCTACCCCTTTCCAAAACGAAAACAAACAAAAAACTATTCCTGGTTCCAGATAACTCTGTGAGAAGATCTACTCAAAATCACAGTTTTGTAAGAAATAAATCTAGAGCCCAAGTATGGCAGGCTTTGAAGATACCATGTTGAGTTTTACTCTATTCTAGAGGCAATAGGGAGTCACTGGAGATTTTTTTTTTTTGTAAACACATAATGGACAGATTGGAAGGCAGACTATTCAGGAAGGCCAATTACAGCATTATTATTGTAATGAGTACTGTGGTCGTGCAAAGGAAACTATCACAGAACGTGAGTCAGCAGGGGATCTCAATGACCAACTTGTTCAACCCATTTATGAAAAGAATCCCCACAATAACATACCCAACAAGTGGTTCTCTAAGTCTGCTTGAAGATCTTCCAATAGAAGGGACAGAATGTGGAGACAGGCAGCATGGGAAAGTCTAAGGGAGTTCTTTTCAAGTTTCTGGGGTCAGTAAATAACTGGCATTTGGATCCCTCTGGTAGGATTTTTTTAAAAAGCTCACCCTTGACACCATTTTTTCCAAGGTGGGATGGACTCACTCCTAATAACTGATCCTCCAGCACCCAAGGTACGGAGGCTCAAAATGTCTGAGCTTTCCACTGTGTCAGGCTTAGTTTTAGTTGTTACATACTTGCATCCTTTACTTGTTCATTTACTTTGAACTTAAGAATTGGTCAAAGTTTGATTAACAACTCCATTTATGCTATAAATTGTTATTTAAGAATTTTTGAAGACACTTCTCTGTTTTAAGGAGGCAGGGAACTTCTGTCTTCTATGAATAGTTTAGTATATAGTAAAATGAATGAGTAATAATGGACAGTCATCCTGGGGGAATAACTGGGGTGGGGGGAGGAGAAACAATTCTTGATAATTTTATGCCCTGATTTAAATGTAAAACACAAGCAAGTATATTTTGTTGGTTGTGCTGATGTTTAATGCCAAGTTTTTTGATGTCATTTACTTTTGAAAAATGTAGCCATGGTTCCAAGAAACAAAACTTGTCTATGGGCCTAGGAGAAAGAATTAAATGGATTAGCTATCATTTTGGAATTCAAGACAATTATATTAACCTAATGACAGAATAACAATATATTTTAAAAATTTCATAAAATCATTTTTAATCAGTTGGCTTTTTAAACAGCACTCTCACCTCTCAAAATTTTTTCTCCATTTTTTTCATTCTTTATCTTTATAGCCACACTTGAAGCCCTTCTACCTCAGTAGGACCTGTCAAAGCCTGTTTATTTCTTGCTCTAGCCTTCTAATATCTGGGGTCTGCAGGTATGGTGGTGCACCACTTGTGGTCCCTGCTATTGGAGTGGCCAGGCCTATTGGGTTATTTGAGTATAGGAGTTCTGAGTTGCAGTAGAGCTAAAAGGCAACAGGATGTCTGTAGTATGTCTTGTCACCAATGTGACAAACCCCTGAAATAGGGCCCAGACCCGCCTAAGGACAAACCAGACTAGGTCAGAAACTGAGCAGGTAGAACTTTGTATAAAGGAGGCTGAGACCTGTGAGTAGACACTTCACCCTGCAGCCAAGAATAGATAGGGAGACAGTTTAAGAACCTAGGGCCACCATTGGATCGTGCCCTTTGCAGAGGGTGACTCACTTTCAAACACCCCAGACACTCAGTTCATCAATCTCAATCTACTCACAACCATGATCTATCTACTCCATCATTTCACCTCAGTCACACACAAAGATGGTCTTGATGTTGCAATTACTAATAAATTTACCATATTCAAGAATTCTGAAATCCCCTTATCTATTGGCTTTTCACTACCCCCTCTTTTTTTTTTTTTTAAAACAAATCCCCACTTTTCATTTATATTATGATCTGAAATCACTTAACCTCTCAAATTTTTCCCAGGTCATTTTTTTCTTCTTGATCTCTTCAATCAATTCAACTCTATAGTGCCCTCTCCTGAATTCCTCACTAGGTCATGCCCTTCGAGGCCTCAGCCTTCCATCACTGCCATTGCTGCCTTTGCTCCTAACCATGTGCACAAAGCAGAGAAAATAATGGCACTGTTCTGACTGGTCTGCTACAAATTCTTATTACACCTCCCCCAGGCCCTCAGTGATGCTTTAGTCAATCTTTGCATAGCTGTCTTATCAGCTCACTTCTCCAAGCCTCCTTCTCCCATCCCAGAACCTCACCTCCCTCTTCTGTCTCTTATGTCACTATTCAGCTTCTGCTTAACCCTTCTCATATTATGAAGTAGCCTTCATTTGGGGCCTCCACTTTAATCTCACCTTCTTAATTCCTCACAATCTGACTTCTCACCCTAGTATTCCACTGAAACTGCTCTCCCCAGTTACTAATTGTCTTTTCTCAATCTTCATTCTCCTGGATCTCTCTTGAATCTTTAACTCAGTTGCTCCTTCCCTTCTCCTTGATATTTTCAGCTCTCTAGGTTCTCTCCTACTTTTCCTTCTATCTGTGAGACTGCTCCTTGTCTCCGTTGTCAGATCCTCTCCTAAATCAGCCCTCTCTTTGTAGGTGATCAGGTTCTGTTCTGAAACTTCTCCCTCCATGTGACTTCATTTGATGGTCTCACCAGTTACTACAGATTTCTTAAACGTTTTTATTTTTAACTCAGGGAAGCATGGATCTAGTCCCCATCACCATTTCCGAATATCCTGTTCCAATCCCTCCCTGACCTCTAACTGCCTTTCCAACATCTCAAAAGAGGCTCTGAGCCTAGGAGCCATGGAGGATTCCTCACCTCCCTTACCCATACTCCAGCCCCCTTCCTGCCCAATTTTGCACCATCTCTCCGATACTGCCATCACGTTAATACAGGCCCTTGTCACCTCATGCCTTGACTATTGAAAAAGCCTGCTGGCTAGTCTGCCAGCCTCAAGGCTCTCCCTTGGAGACAACAGGGAGTAAATGGGGGGTGGGGGACAACCAGCTCCGGCGCCTTGGCTTCCAAACCCTTTCAGAGCTGCTCATACTTTTGGGAATCACCCTTCACCCAACTCTCACCTGTGGCTCCTAAAGCTGGGCCAGGTGCAGCGGCAAACTGGTGGACTCACGGAAGGCTAACCAACAAGCCCCAACCTGCTGGTGAGTGTGGGAGATGTTGGTCTGGTGCTTCGTCACCAACTTCATCCTGAGCCATCATCGTCCATTTGTCCCGACACTGGATGCCTCGGGGAGAGTGACGCCCACAATTCTCTGCAGCTCTGCCCCAGGAGCAAGTCAGGACCCCTTTTCGCATTACTGGTTCTCTTCAGAAAAGGACGGACCACGTCAGGGTCCTCCCCCTACTTCATTCTCCAGTGACTTCCTACTTCTACAGGACCAAAGACAAAGTCCTGTCTAGCATTCAAAGCCCTTCTCAGTTTAGCCCATACCACCTCTAAAATCTTTTACATTTTATTTCCCAGAGCCTAGAGAACAAGTCATTAAATCTCTGGCCTCTGCATATTTTCTGAGGCTATCTCACCTGCCTGGAAGGCTCTCCCCTCCTCAAGTTCATCCACAGGCTTTCCTTAATTACCAACTAAATTTCGGTCTTCTATTGGAAGTTTTCTCCAACCTCTCAATGCCTTTCATCCTTTAATTATTTCCTACATAAATTGCATTTTTTTTGTGTGTGTGTGTGTCCATTTGTAAGCTCCTTGTGGGCAGGGACCATCGCTTGCCTTCCCCCCTCCCCCAATCTCTGGCATGGTACCAGGTACATGCACAGTAGGCACTTTAAAGTTTACTTGACTGAAAAAGTTAGGAAGACTACAAGTTTATTCCTTAAGTTAGAGCTGTTTTATTAATCTGTATACATGAGTAATGTTTAAAAACTTTTCTTGTGTTGAAAATACCTTCCCCATTAGCTTTTGATATTGTATACTGGGAACCTTTTTTGGCATTCTCCATAAGAAAAACTGAGGGGTGAGGGGGAAAGATGAGGTGGAGACCAAGATGGAAAACGTAATGAATGATAAAGGGAGTCCTCAGGGTTAAACCAGAGCAAACTAATTGATACAGACCAGGAAAATGAAAGAAAGCAATCTACACTTGGGCTAGTTTGGGCAGAAAGTGCTTATGTAGTACATAAATAAAGAGGCAATTGACCTTCTCCCCACCTGACTCAGATAAAACTCTAGAGTCCCCACACTTGGAAGCCTGAAAGGCCTAGGCAGATCCCCCAATGCTTCCCTCTGCAAGCACTTCATTCTCAGAAGTGGAACCAAACCCCTTTTGGTTAGCACCCAAAGTACAGCTTGGTGTATTCCTTACAAGTAAAAGGAAGGAGTGCAAGATCACTTTCACTTTCTCCATTTTGCTTTCATGTACTCAACCCCCAAAGAAAAATTCAAGATCACAAAAAAGTGGCTAAGTGCCCCTACAATTTCACATTAAAAAGTATTGTATGTCAAGTCCATAGTATAAAATCTGATCATATAATTAACAAGTACTAGATTTCCTGTCATTTAGGGGAGAGGATGGGGGGGAGGGGTCGGAGAAAAATTTGTAACAGCTTTGCAAGGGTCAATGTTGAAAAAGTACCCATGCATTTGTTTTGCAAATAAAAAACTTTAATAAAAATAAAAAAAAATAAAATCTGGTTATATTTCCAAATATTTTTTGACCAGTGTGGATGCTACCTCCATTAAAAGCAAACATAATTCCTGCAGGTTTTATCAAATGGAAAAATAATTCAGACACTCACAAAATAAAATTCATCACTTGTCAGATAACTTTCTGGTGAGTCTTTTAAAGATCAATTAGGCTGGTCTGTGGATGATGTAGCCTCATCAAAAATGGTCAGATGATATTAACAGGCAGTTTTCATTAGAAATCAAAGCTATCTATAGTCATGAAAAAATGCTTTAAATCACTATTGAGTAGAGAAATGTCCATTAAAACATCTGAAGGACCACCTCACATTTATAGGATTAGCTAATGACAGAACAGGAAACTGACAAATGTTGGAAAGGATGTGGGATAGGGTCCCTAATACATAGTTGATGGAGTTGTGAACTGATCCAACCATTCTGGAGAGCTATCTGGAACTATGTTCAAAGGACTATAAAAATGTGCATACTCTTTGATCCAGCAGTATTTGTACCGGGTCTGCCTACCAAAGAGATCAAAGAAAAAGGAAAAGAACCTAAATGTACTAAAGCATTTACATCAGCTTTTAGTAGTGGCAAAGAATAGCAAACTGAGTATGTCTATCAATTTTGGAAATAGATGAATGAGTTGCATATGATTGTGATGGAATATTACTGTGCTGTAAGAGAGGAAAGCAGGATACTTTCATTTTCTAAAAATAGTATTTTCTTTTTCCCCCAATTAAATGCAAAGACATTTTTTTTTAAACATTTATTTCTTCTACCCTACAACCCCTCCCCTAGATGGCAGGAAGTCCAATACATAACATTTATTTCTTTAATGAAATTCTGAGTTCCAAATTTTCTCTCAGATAATTCCCTCCCCATGTTCTAAGATGGTAAGCAATTTGATATAGGTTATATATCATGCAATCATATAAAACATAGATCCATATTAGTTATATCATAAAAAGAAACAGACCAAAAGAAAAAAATACACACACACACACACACTAAGTAAAAATATTGTGCTTCAATCTACATTCAGATTCTATCTCTGGCTGTGGAAAACACTTTTCATTCTAAGTCCTTTGGAATTGTCTTGATTCATTCTATTACCAAGAAGAGCTAAGTCAATCATAATTAATCATTGTACAATGTTGTCCTAAATCTGCTTACTTCATTTTGTATCATTCATGTGCCTTTCTAGTATATTTTAAGAAAAACTTAGGAAGACATAATTTGAAGCAAAATGAAATGAGAACAAGAGAAACAACACTGCATAGTCACAGCAATTTTTTTTTGAGGCATTAATAAAACTTAAATGATCTCTAGACAATACATATACAAATTCTTAGGGGGCAGGAACACATTTTTATTAGCATTGTGAAACCTGATCATAGCTTATCTAATCTTAATAGATTCCCTATTGTCCAGTTGCTTTAGCCAAAAACAAACAAAAACATTGCTTAATGAAAGTTGCATGGTGTAGTAGAGGAAAAAGCACTGAATTTGGAATCAAAGGCCATGGTTTGAATTGTAGTATTGTCCTTTTTTTTTTTTTTCCTACATGTGGCTTTGGACAAGAGTAACAGCAATATTTTATGATGATCAACTGTAAATGACTTAGCTCTTAGAAAATTCCAAAGGACTCATGAGGAAAATCACTCTCCCCTTGCAGAGAATTGATAAAATCAGTGAAGATTGAAGCATACTTTTAAAAAACTTATTTTTTTGACATATGCAAATATTTTATATAACTACACATGTATGATCTATATAAAATTGCTTGTCTTCTGGAGGGGAGAGGGGAAAATTTGGAACTCAAATTAAAAAAACCAATTGTTAAAAATTTTTGTTTACATGTAATTGAGAAAAAATAAAATTAAAAAACATATATATATATATACACAAGTAAGGTCAGCTCCTTACTTGAAATTGTCCTATTTTATTAAGACTTACTGGAGTCAATATTTCTACTATTGCCTTCAAAAAGTCAGGGTCACTATTAGGAGGCAATGAACTAGGCTTTTAATAAGGGTTGAATAGTCAAGTCAGGAAAAACAAAGATTTCACTATTTAATTAGCTAGATATGACTAAGAATATCTAAACTTTTGGAGTTGTGACATTAGGCTATTTAGTTTTTCCCTCGAGTATTGTGACATATGAAAAACATCTTACTCTATGGTGCATCCTAAAAGTTTTATTTGAAAGCTTCTGAGAAAGTTGAACCTTAAAAACTCTTGGGACACTCGGTATCCAAGGGACTTAAGTGGTGACCCTTACAGATGGTGCAAACCAAGATTGGTCCATACTTCAAAGCATTCTCAATGAATTCAATCACCACCTAACATTCTCCTTTGTTTTTGGCTTTTTCTCATATCTGTAAAGAATTTAAGTTCCTGGAGAGGAAGGAGTGTTTAATAGTCTTTTTTTTTTTATTTACCTAGTAAAAGGAAAAGCCTGATACCTAAGAAAGCAAAACTTAAGAAATGTGATCATTAAACATGGAACCTGTATTCTTCACGTAACAAGTTGTTTTGGCGTGTTTTGATGTTTTTCAGTTTAATCCAATTCTTTTGTGGTTTTCTAGGCAAAGATATTGGAATGGTCTGCCAATTTCTTATTTGGCTCATTTTACAGATGAGTAAAATGAGGCAAACAAGAGTTAAGTAACAGCTAGTATCTCAGCTGAATTTGAACTCAGGTATTCCCGAATTCAGACTTAGCACTCTATCCACTGTGCCTTGTAATTAGTAATGCTGCTAATAAAACAAAGCATACTTGGTTGTTACAAACTTCATTTCTAGAGGCAGAGATTAAGAGAAGTAACAGATTTGTTTTAGTGTGACAGAAGAGAGCATATACGATATGAAATATATTAGAACATTGATTTGGTTATTTGGGGGGCAAATAGCTAGGAGGGGAAGTATTATGGTCATTACTGTGTTTAGGAATGAAATATTTTTAATTGAATGACTGGGAGTAAATTTATGGTAGGGGAGACATAGCTCTGGGACCTGGAAGAAATCAGTGATAATGAAACCTATTTTCCTCCACTTCCTGAAACTCCCTGAAAGTCTTCTAGCAGTTGCTGTCAGAGTAGTCCTTGGCCCAATTTCCTTTAAGGAGCAGAGAGCCTGTTAGCTGGTGGTAGGAATGAATTCTTTTCCATAACCATTATCTCCCTTCTGATAGTCTCCTTCTCCCCACTCTTACTCCAACATATATCCCACTTAGAAAATCATAAAAATCAAGCCTACCTGCTGGGCCCAGTTTATAAATAAAAATGGTGTTGATCCCAGAGGTCTCTTTCCCCAAACCTCTTTCAATCTTACTTCCTATTGCCTGAAATGCCATTAACAATGAAGAAATACTTTCATCCAAAAGTCCAAATGGCTTAAAATGGAAAAACTTGATTAAGGTAACAGGCAGACTAAAACTTATTCACATTACAGTAGAACCAAGCAATAGATATAAATGATTTAAAATCTTTTCTCAAAATCAGTCAGCATGTATTGCCTATGTGTACATACAAAAAATGAATTAATTTCTATTCTCAAAGGGTTCATACTCTAACCTAGAGACAAGTACACATAAACAAAATAGAATAAATATCAATAAGTATAAGATAGTCAAATATAAGTCAAAAATAAATTAGGGAGGTAGCAGAAGGGTGGTAAGTAAGAGGAAGTTTCTGAAGAGGGAAGTAAGAAAAAAGTAATGAATTTGACAATACTGCCTTGGGTGTATCCTGTTACCTTCAACTGTGCAGATAAATGAGCTGTGTCAGAAGGTATTTTTTTTCTCTCACATGTGGAGCTTAGGTAGAATGTTGCTGTTGGAACATAAGATATAAAACATGTACTAAATAGTTTATTATAAATTTGTTTTAAAGTACAGTAAATTCTGAAAGGGAAACATTCACAAATCAATCACCAAGTTGCTTTTTACTCACACTGATTCATTTTCTTTTCTTTCAAAAGGAATGTTCTTTAAAAATAAGGGAAAAAAACAGCTCTTCAAGAGAAACCTGCAAACATTCAGGAAACTTCCCAAAAACAAATCAGTGTGTATGGCTTTTAATTGCCTAAATTTTCCAACATGTTTCACTGGCACTTAAGTCTCCCAGCTTCAGGGTCCTTGAGGACCGGCGCTATCCCCAGTGCAGGGCACATAAGTGCACTACCTCTCTGCTTGTTCAGCCCTGTTGGGTCTGTAAAATGCTTTCCAAAATCATCTCAACTTTTCCCAGGGAGGAAGATGCTATCATTCTTCTCATTGGAGAGAGAAGGAAACTGAGGCAGAAGTTGCCCAGGGTCATCCAGCATTGACTCTATCCACTATTGTGACATCTAGTGTCCTCTAAGTAAGAAAACTCCTGTCCTCAAGCTCACATTTTGATAGGGGGAATAAACACATATGAGTCAAAAGGTGAAGTCCTGTCAAGGCAGAAAGGCCTGAGCTCAGAACAAATAGAGACAATGGAGATAAAGCTATGCTTGGTTCAAGGGAAGAAGTTGCAAAATGGAGTCACTTTGCTCCTTCACGGAGAAGTGGGATAAGGGATGTGAGGATGGCCAGATGATTAAGGAGGTTACTTAAGATACAACTTCTGTAATCATAAAAATTAATTTTGCATACGACACAAACCACCTATTAAACTTGAGATTACATAGTGTGTCAGATGAAAAACCCAAGTGCTATGAGATCCACAGGGAGCTTTTTGGGTGGAAGTGTAAAAACAGGGAGGTTCTGAAGATTTAAAATGGGTTTTAAAGGCAGGGTTGAAATTCAACAGGAGAAGGGAAGGAGGAAAGATCTTCCAGGCACCCAGATAATTAACCTGAGTAAAAGCAGAGGCAATTCTGGAGTGGGCAGACGGTGAAATGTGAAAGTTTAGTGATTTCAAACAAGGTCTTTTATTTTTATTTGCAAAGCAATAGACTTAATAAGAGCAGAGGCAGTGGAAATGAAGAGGTTCAAGTAGATGTAAGAGACACTGCAGAGCTGGCACAAGTAGGACTTTCTTGAGTGCCTGAATGGTGGGGAGAGGAGAGAGTGGAGAACACCAGAGTTCTGTGGACACAAATAGCCAAGCCAGAAAAATGGGGTGGATCTATGTAGAAAGATGATCACTGACATGGTGAGGGGGAGTTGCTGACAGGATATCTGAACTGAGTGGTCCAGTGGATCTGGAACTTCACAAGGTAGGTCAGGCCTGCAGGAGGCCTGGATCCTGGCAAAATTAAAAAAAGCCCATCAATCAGAGCCCGGAGACTCTCAGAAGGTAAGTTCTTCTGTGGCAGGGACCATTTTGTTTTTAATTTAGTCTCTAGCCCTTAGCACATAGCAAGGTATATCAGATGTGCCTAATGAATGAAAGGAAGCTTAATTTCAAAAGCAGCAGCAACATAAAGGATCCAGTGATGGAGAAAAGACCATAAATTAAGTGATCAGCAAGTCACTGGAAACCTTAGAGAACTCAGCTTTACTAGGGGAGTGGAGTTAGAAACCAGATCACAAGGAGCAGGGTGAGAAATTGGAGGCATCAATTGGGAGAAAATTTGTGCAAGAAATTTAGCAGTAAAGGGAAAGGTGGGAGGATGGAATAGTAGTCCAAAGGAATAGAAAAGGAAAAATGCTTTTTAGTTTATTTCTTTTTGCACTGGGGAGATTCAAACATCGGAAGGTAGATAAAAATAAAATATGAAAAGTCAGAAAAAAAAAAGTAACAGTAAAATCAAACTTTTAACTCTGATATGCAATGACCAACCACAAAGCAGAGGACCCAATGAAGAATGCTTTCCAATAGGTAGGTAGACTCAAGATGTAGAACAGGACATTTTTGGACATGGCCCATCTGTCGATTTATTTTACTAAACCATTCGTTTTTGTTACAAGGTTTTTTTCCCCAAGTGTAGTGATGTGGGAGAGATTATTGAAGTACTTGCTTCTCCCCCACTAAATACCAGGATTCAAAGAGTAACTCTGAAAATTGTGTGAATTTATTATATATTTAAATAAAAGCAAGCTGGACCTAAGAGACTTGCAGTTTCATGGACAACCTTTTGTTATTGTCCTTCTGAAATATTAATGAACATGGTAATTAGATGTTAAGTTCAGACTCAAAAGAAGAGAACTAAATGAGATAATTTGTGCAAGCAAGATCCTGGAGGTAGCTCAAGAGAATGGTATTTAAAATAAAAAGGATTAGCCTTAGTGAAAAACAGGGATATCTTGTCTGTGATGGGGGGGGGGGATTTGAGAAATGCAGGGAGGAGGCTGAGGGCAGTTTACCTCAGATGGCCTCAATCTTCCCAGAAAAATGGGTAAATTTTTTTTACCCTGTGGTAATGGGGGGGAGGATTGGGAGGGGTAAAGATAGGCATGCTCAAACTTAGACTGACTCATGAAAAGGCACACAGTTACCAAAAAAAAAAAAAAAAAAAAAATATTCAGAGAAGTTTAAGTTATTTACCTTTGGGTCACACAATAGGTGCTAGACTAAATGCCAAACCAAAAGTTACCTAAAATTTTTTTTTGGGGGGGGCAACCAAGGCTGATTTGCTAGAAAGCTGCATTTTGCTGCTGCTCTTCCCCAGGGTCTTCTGCCCTGCTGCTGTCTGATAGACTTTGGAGCTGCCATGAACCTGCCCCCTCTTATACATGTTGTCTCCCCTAATAAAATGAGCTCAGTGACAAAGAATTGGACAATCAGCAGACTGAAATGCAAATCTGGTTTCAGACACCAACTGTGGGACTCTGGGAAACTCACTTTAATTTACTTCTCATCTGTAAAGTGGGGATAAGGATTGTTGTGAGAATGAAACAAAATATCTGCAAAGAGCTTAGCACAGTGCCTAGCATATTGTAGGCACTATATAAATGCTAACCATTAGTAGCGTTTAGTATACGAATTAGCACTTAAATGTTTTTCCATTACATTTCAAAAGTTGACCTAAGTAAAAGCCAAGCATTTTCTTTTTGGAGAAAAATAGTCACTGTGTTTTTTAAAGTGAGAAACTATCCATCATAGTAATTCTGAACAAACAAGTTCCTATCATTTATGAGGACTCCACTAATACTCTATTTTGTGGAAATTACTGACATTTATATGGAACTTTATATATGGTATAATTCATTATTAATAAAATCACAACTATTACACAATATAACAACGTATTATATAATAGCTTACATTTTGGGCAAAAAATTCTCTGTGGTGAGTTCAATGACTATCCTCATTTTATAGATGAGGGAACTGAAGTCCAGAAGATAATGATCAGCCTAGACTTATGCAGCAAATAAGTATCAGAGGCTGGAGCAGAACTCAGATATTCTGAACTTCAGGTCCAGAATATGCTTTGTAAGCTCTATAAGGGCAGAGAACTTTTTCACAGCAGTTGCCCAAAAAATTCTTGCTGATTGATTCTCTTGGCCTAGTTGGATAGGATAAAGTAGAATAAACTTTGAAATTTCTATTTGTCTTTGTAGACTAAATGCAATTAAGTAGAGAACAATAGCTTGTAAGAAGGTATGGTTTTCAATTGGTCTCTATGCAACTGGGCATAGAGTGAGAAGAACATGCGTTCAAATCCACCTCACACCAAGTAGCCTCAGTTTTTCCAACTGTGAAGTGAGGATTATAGATGCATCTAGTTCTCAGGCAAGCCTTAAACCACTCTACAAAGCACACAAACACTAGCATTATTATTCCCTGGGTTTTTGCCAGGTCCCTATGCAAAATGTCTCTCCTTTTCTATTTCATTTCCTCTCCCAATACGGTATGTTCCAGTGCCCCCAAACATTCCATCCTGGACCTGATTAATAGAACAATTTTCAGATAAATTTTCCACATCAAGGAAACAAGGAAAAAGGCAAAAACCCCACAATCCCCGCTTCCCAGAAAGAACAGAAAATCCTCTTCCTTACTCTCAAAAAAGCTCACAGTACTGAGGATTCTAAACACGATCTTAACACGCTGAACAATTCACAAACAACTCCAAACTGGTTTTTATTTTTTTCTGGAAATATACATCTAAAAAAGGAGGGGAAATGAAGGGAAAGAAGACAACGGAGAATGGGGGAGGGGGGCGGCTCGGGCAGGGCAGACCCCGGGCCTGGGCCGAGCCCCGGGCATCGACGACCGACAAATCTCCCACGGGTCTTTCCCTTCTTCCCTGCGCCCCATTTCCCAATCTAGGCTTCCTTCCACCAATACTGCGGAGGCCCCGGGCCCACATGGACTGTCCTCAGGAGCCCTAAAATGGAGACCCAACCTCGATCTCAAGTTTCCCTGGATCGGGAGGCCGGGGTGTGGCATTCTACTGTCTGGGGGACGAGAAAAAAGCTTCCCTTTCCCGGACAAAAGTGCCCTCAGGATGACCGAGGCCCGCACCACCCCATCCTCATCCCCAACCTCATTCCCACCCCCACCCCCAACCCCCGGAAGCAGGCCCGCTCCGGCCCACCAGCCCGCGCCGAACCCAGGCACCCACCAGCCCCTCCTCCGAGAGCAGCCGCCTCCGCGGCGAGAAGCCGGTGCCGAATTTCGGGCCGCACCATTTCCCCAGCAGCTTAGGTTTCCTTCGGGCACACACGGAACCCAGCCTGGGGCCTCAGGAGCAAACCAAGGAGGAGGGAAGAAGAGAAAGGAAAAGAGGAGGAGAAAACAGAACGTATGCGTGGGGAGGGAGCAGCGGAACCGGAAGGAGCCGACGGGTCGCGAAGAGGAGAGTGAGTTCTTAGAGGAAGGGGAAGGGCGGAGAAAGCCGAAGTGTCCCGAGATCTGCGTTCGGGAACGGGGAAGGGAGGGGAGACGAAGGAAGCGCTAGGGGGAGGAGGGGTTCGGCGGAAACTGCCGATGTTTTCCGAAGGCGGTAGCGTCCGAGTTGCCCGGATGTAGTTGGAGAAGCGGTAGCAGCGGCGGCGGCGGCGGCGGCGGCACTAACAGCGGCGGCGGCGGCGGCGGGAGGAGGAGGAGGAGGAGGAGGAGGAGGAGGCGGCGGCAGCGGCGACGGCGACGGCGGGGGGAGGAGGTGGAGGAGGAAGAGGAGGAGGAGGAGGAGGAGGAGGAGGAGGAGGAGGAGGGGGCGGCGGAGGAGGAGCAGGAGGAGGAGGAGAAGGCGGAGGAAGCCGTCGCTCTCCGCTGGGCCGAGCCGGTCGCGTCTTCTTTCTCCCCCCCTCCCCCCCACGGTTCACCGCTGCCGCGGTGTAGTTGGCGCCGCTGCCCCCGCCGAGAGCGAGCGGGCGAGCGAGAGACGGACGGAGCGGGCAAGCGAGCGAGCGAGCGTGCGAGAGCGAGCGTGTGCGCGGTGCCGGGGGAGGGACATGGCCCGAGAGCGCCGGCGCCAGTAACGGAGCGGCGCTG